>BFEA01000142.1:2714583-2731030 GCA_003427395.1 Chara braunii
AGAGGGTCTCGCGCTGCCACGTGCGGTGCCGGACCGATGCGCTCGACAACGCGATCCTCACCGGGGATCATCCACCGATTAGCTGCACTCCCTATTGGTATTCGTCGGCGCAAAAAGCGATCGCGTTTCAGAGGATTAAGGAGTTCGAAGCTAATGGTTGGATTGAGCCCGTCATTGGATCATGGTCGTTTCCGGTAGTAATTGTGTAATTTCTACCCAAAAAGGCAGGAGGAATTCGCATATGCATCGATTATCGAAAATTAAATAATATCACGATTAAGGATGTGTTTCCCCTCCCCCGGATCGATGAGTTGCTGGATGCTATCGATAGTGCTTGATTTTTCAGTAAATTTGATGTTCGCCAAGGATTCCACCACCTCCTTGTCAGAAAAGAAGACTGCCTGAAAACGGCGTTCATTCTTTTCGAAGGGACCAGGCAATGGGTTCGATGCCCGATGGGGATTTGCAACGCCCCAGCCACATTTCAACGCGAGATGAACATGGCCTTCCAGAACTTCGTGCGAAAAATGTGGCTGACACAGAGCATAATCAATTATTGTGTGATTGTGTATATGAATGATATCCTTGTGTTTTCAAGTTCCTATGAGGGGCACGTGCAGCACATCGAATGGACCTTGCACGCACTGAAGGACGCAGGATTCAAAGTGGTTATTGAGAAGTGTCAGTTTTTCCTTACCGAGATCTCCTTCCTCGGCCACGTGGTTACGGACCAAGGATTGCAGTCGGAACCTCAGAAAGTGACAACCGTGAAATACCGACGTCCGTATCACAAGTGCGTGCCTTTTTGGGATTGACATCGTACTATCGAAGGTTCATCAAGGGGTTTGCGGCGATCGCGAGACCACTCACGGATTTGCTGAAAAAGGATCAGCCGTTGATCTGGACTCCGCAATGCAATCGGGCTTTCCAAGAACTCAACGTGACCTTGATTTTGGCTCCTGTCCTCATAAGATCGGACCCGGAAAAACCCTTTGTTCTCATCACCGATTGACAGCCCCAGGCGGTATCGGTGATCTTGACCCAGGTGGGACCAAACGGCCTCGAACACGTGGTGAAATACGTGTTCAAGTCAGTGTCGTCCTGTAAGCGCAACTACTCTGCCCCGACGGGGGAATGCTACGCGGCCTTGTGGGGAATCAGTCACTTTCGAGTGTACTTATATGGTCGGAAGTTTACGTTGGTAATCGATCACGAACTGCTGTTGGCACTGAAGAAGTCCAAGGATTACTCGGGCATGCTCGGGCGATTGGCCACCATGTTGCAGAGTATGGACTTTGACATTCGTCATTGGAAACACGAGAAACACGGCAACGCGGACGGGCTGACACGACTCCACCGCCCCGACAAGGTACTCAAGAGTGAGGAAGTGATCCCCTGGCGCGATCCGGAGCCAAAGAACGAGCCTCACTACGGACAAGTGGAGATCCTGCCGAAGGGATAAGTGGACACGTGCACCCAACCCTGCTTCTCTTCCCCTTCCCCTTTCGAAACAATAGAACCCCCCCCTGTCTCAGTCTCTCCCACCTTTTCCGCTCCCCTCACTCATTCGGACTTTCTCGCCAATCTCCCGGACAAATTTTATTATTTTTGCACGTGTATTTCCCGACTTTATGGGGTAGACTGCTATCCCTTTGAGTCTGGATTTACCGACTGGGTAGAATGCGCCACATGTGTCAATTGTTCGATACAGAACGAGTAGTAAGGAATGAAGATGCCCCCTGTGTAGGACGGACAAACTTCCTACGGAGGTTCGATTCAAGGCCGCCCGAACGGACGACCCTGAATACGACAAGAAGTATCGAAGGGCGGAGGTATGGACGGATAAAATATTATTAGCTAAATTAGTTGGCCAACCGTTGGGCCATCTCACCAAGCACGACAGGCGTCGGGTTACCGAAAGGTCCCGAGATTATTGATGGATCAACGGACATCTAGAGAAGCGTAAAACAGACGGATCGGGATTATGGTTGACGGTTCCCCATCCCTTCCAGAGATATGACTGGACTAGATCGGCGCACGAGGAACAGGCCGCTCATTTCGCAATACGTGTCACCGAGGCAACTATCGATCAAAATCGATGGTTCTGGTCTAATATCCGGGATGATGTGAAGCACGTGGTTGCTAACTGTCTAGTTTGTGCGGCCGACCGTGCACCCATTCGTGGACCAAATACGATAGTCCCGACAGAGGTAGAGCGACCTTTTCAGCGGGTCAGTATGGATACGACAGATATTGACGTGCTACCTGGCCCCAACCGCTGCGAATATTCCATCCTCTTGGTGTTAATCGACCATTTCTCGAAATATATCGAAGTCTACCCATATAAGACATGAAAGGCCTCAGAGATAGGCTCAGATAGCCACATACATCGATCGATTCCTCAATACCCATCTAGATACAGAGGAAATTCTAACCGATAATGTATCTGAATTCAAGGCTGAGGTAGAGGAATTACTAATGCGTTGTGGCGTTACCCTCCGACACACCGCTCCCCATGTTTCTGAGTCGAACGGGTTGGTCGAAAATGCGAGTCGCATGATTAAGACCGCCCTCCGTAAGAACTTGGCGGCTCGCGACACGCGTCCTTGGCTCGAGATCATCTATCAGATCGTCGGGATCCATCGAGCTACCCCTCATGAGTCCACGGGGTTCACCCCCTTCCAACTTTGAACCAATAGCCTTCCATGTGTCGATAATCGGGGTACCTTAGAAATTGTTGACAAAGGGGGCAGGGACACCCTTTAGGCCAAAGCGAAGCGGTATGCGGATTTAATGGAAAGGGCCATTCCTAAACTAGCCCGCAAAAAACAAAAAATGATCGAACTAGCCCACGGTAGACAGGTCCGTAGCTGCGAGGCCCGGAATGGGAATGCAGGCCCGCAACAGCGGCAACACCAATATAAGCTAGGGGATCTAGTGCAGGTACGCAAATGTGCACGCAACCGTAAACTCGCTCCCAAATTCTCTGGATGCTTTCGCATCGTAGAACTCGGTCTTAACGAAGCCAACACGGTGCGCATTGCGCCTGAGGCCAGCACCAGCCATAATTCTTTTCCCATTGTCCACCACACCTCCTACCTTTGCCCCCTCCCTCCTTCTAAGAACCCCAACCCCTCTCCTTCTTCCTCCTCCAGCGCAGATGAGGAACTTGTTTCCTTTCCTTCGTCTGATTCTACCTCCCCTTCACCTTCGCCATGAGTTTTGTCATTGAGCCGGCTCTTCCACCCCAGCTTCTTCAACCTCGAACCTTGTTGCAATTCCGCCAAGTCACGCACCCCCGTCTCAGTCCTGATCTTCTTCGGTTCGCACAGCTTTTCAGTCACGGGGCTTGGTGCACCGCCGTTGAAATAACTATATCGACCGATCGAGGCTCAACAACCATCTTGGCAGAAGCATCAGGGTTTCATCGCTTCTCGCGGCCTACTCAGAGTGACATAACGGTGATCGTGGCTTTCAGTGGCGATCTGTGTACCATCGGCGCACAGCGGCGCGATGCAGTGGTGACCAGTCTTTACGAGTGGGGGCAGGAGTTGGCGGCTGATTGGCGACATCGATTGGCCCAGCCAAGGCGACAAGTAGTGGGGACTGACTGTATTGACACCTTCTCTCTCTGGACTAGCGCCATTGATCGCCCCGCTCGCCCGCTTCCTCATCTTCATCCCTACCCCGAACGCAGATGAATCGCTTCTCCACCTTCTCTCTCCCCTTCGACCTTCCGATCATCGGGCCATCTTGGGCTGATCCTCTTCTCACTCTGGAAATCCGTCCCGCCTCGATCCCTCCATTTAGTCCAGCCTACATCCGCAAGTGGGCTGAATTCGCGACGGTCAGTGTGTGCATGCTCACAGTGAAATGTCATTGGTCGCGGTACTACAGCAATCGGGAGTTGGAGCACAGTCACGAGATCTCGCTGGTGTTGGCACAACTGTGGCCGAAAGAGACGGACACCGACGGTACGTTGGCATACGAGCTTCTCACGTTCTTGTCCCAGCTCGTCGATGATCTGCCGAAGGATATCATCTCCTTCAATCTGAGTGATCCAAGCCAGGGGGAACCAGTGACCTTGGAGAGAAAGTTGACGCCAACCATAATCTGGGCGAACTGCACGGAAGATTACGGGCAGTACCTAAGTGACCACAATCCTACGGCTTGGTGCTAGTTGGACCTAGACGACCTTGCGCCAGATAACTCCGATTTCGACGAGTTCTGAAAGGCTCATCAGGAGAGCGGCGAGGTACCGTCGGACGACGACCCGGGTCGCATAGCCCTCGCCGGGCTATCAAAGAGGAGGAGTCGAAGGCCCGATCGACGTCGAAGGAAGAAGAAGCATCAGCACCTGAGCCCCAGGAGGCTCCTCCAGCACAAGCATCACCTATCTTTCGGGGAGGATCCGCGTTGAATCCCGCCATTCCCTCAGACGCCGCCATTCGACATGATGGCCCAACAACCTCCCGCCGGCGCCGCCGCTCTCGCTCACCATCTCCCTCCGTTTCCGCCCCCTCCACGCTTCGTCCCCGTCCTCCACCCGGCCCGAACGTACCGTCCTCGTCCCGTCTTCCGCCGCCCCCTGGATTATCTCTTCTTCCGTCCCCTCCCCCACCTTGAATTCCCTCTGGACTATCGTATCTTCGCCAGCCACGGATTTTGTCATCACGTCGTGGCGCGACTTCTTTGTACGGTCTTCCCCCATCGTTCCCCTCCTTTCCTCTCAACATTCTCCTCTTCAGTGTTGCCTGGGTACAGTTCAATCATATGGAGTTGTACTGTATCATCTCCGACACTTTTCCTGTCGTGGAGGACTATGAGTCCCTAAGGGATAATGTCCTCCGCACCATCCCCTCCTTATATCCCGATTACCTACTATCTCTGTCTCGACCCAATCATCGATTCCCCCACTCACACCGAATCGTACACTTCGTCGATCTTGGTAACGAAGCGGCGGATTACTTCCCTCCGCTTCCATCTGAGTGGCCCCGACCTCTCCATCACCCTCTCCTTGTCGACTACCGGCGGGCGGACTTCCAGTAACGGGGCAGGGGTGCAGAGCACACGGAGAACCAGCGAGCGATGATGGCGTCACCTGGACAATCTCCGGCGATCAAGAAGGCAAGGGGATTCCAACAGCTCGAGCCAGCAGACTCGGGAAGATATTGCAATTGGCGTTGGCGTCAACATGAACTCTGGCTCAACTATCCGTGCTGATGCGAATACTCCCTCTCCTGATACACTTGGTTCCTCATTCATCCTCTCTTCCCCCTCCCTCCTCCTCCGCCATGGCATGCAATCAGGGATCGCATAATTTTGGAACCCCCTGTGCGTCACATATGTGACGTACCAGCTTCCGGACCTGCGCTATCTTTCGGACCCCTTTCCTCCCCGTGTTTCCTTTGCATCAAAATGTCTCTTGCTCGGCCCCCGAAAACCTTTTTTGTCATTTTTTCAATTAAAGATACCTCGCTGAAATCTGTATTTTTGTCAGCACTAGCGGTTCTTGAAATTTCGTCATTTTTGTAAATTGGAAATGCATGGGAATTACGCGCATCTTAGTAAGCACGCTCGGAATTTGGCTCGACAGTTAGGAATTCCAGAATTTACGGAACCCGACGTGTCCTTTCACACGTGAATGTTCTCGGCCTCGACATGGAAAACTCTGAGAATTTTGTAGGAATGTGGATAGACGTAGGACTTTCTTTCTTTCCCGCGCCTACTTTGCGCGCGGATATGGTGATTTCAATTTTTGAATTAGCGTAGGGCTGGGGGAAAAGCTGCAATTGTTTCGGTGCTCATTTTCTTCTGTTGTTTGGCACCTTGCGTACGAGCTCCCTCCTCCTCCCTCCTCGCACCCTTCTTCACACGTATATGTTTTCTCGCTCCCTCCCCTTGTAACTGTTTTTCTTTCTCCTTCCCCGCGCGCGCCCTTTTTCTCTTTCTTGATCATCTGAACCTTGGATCCGTTTCGCGCTATCCTTCGCACTCTTCTTCTTCCCGCTCTAAAAACCTGGGCTCGAAAACCCGGTCGATCTTCTCTTCCCATCTAGCCAAGGAGAAGCGCCGTGTAAGAGGAGATCCCTACTACGCGACAATTCTGATTGGCTGAGATCGGACTGCGCGGGATCAACATGGCTTTCGACGGGCGATTACCCTCAAGCCCTCCCTCACCCTCCACTATCCTACTCTTCATCTATTCTCGCATCTATCTCCCTTCTCGGAACTATAAATTTCGCCGACGCATCCGCAAAGCTCTCTCTCAACTCGTCGGCCGCCGTCAGTGGCTAGATGGTGTGTGTGTGGTGCGAGTCGAAAAGTCCCGACGGGCTGACTGTAGACTGGCTGGCTGTGCGCCTGATCGCCGCGACGGACTGTGGGATAGGGGCAAGCCCGCGCAGAAACTAAGTCGGCGGGGTGACGATCGCAATGGTGGCAGGTGGCACGCGACGGCCGGGATCGTCGGTACATGTATGAGGATAGTGACTAGAGTTGGATGGATGAATGGTCGGGGGCCATGACGGATCTTTCCGACGGATGCGCCTCCTTGTCTCGATTCTATTCTCTGGTGTGAGTGTAACTTCACGGCAGTTAAGCCGGGAATTCTTTTCATCTCCAGATGTTTGTATGATTGTCCTCTGTTGAATTCATTTCGCCCTTCTTCTCCCCACTTATCTCACAATGCGAATGACCGTGTATGTTTGTCATGGAATGGTTGCCTGATGGGTCGGCGCTTGGATTAGCCTCAGGATGACGAGGCAGGGATACAGAGCACACAGAACACTGAATGATGTATGGTTGTCATTTTCGCACCTTCCGCGATGAGTGACTACGGATGTAGATTGTCATTGAGGGATTGATCTTTGATTAGGCTGAAGAATTGTGGTGAATGGAATGCGTGAGAACAATTAAGTTATTGGCAAGAGCAATGTTGTTGGGATTTTGTTCGAGAATGCAAGAATGTTTAGATCTGACGATGTTGTGGTCGCGGAATCTCCAATCCGGAATACACTCCGGATACCCTCTGCGGCTTGCACTCATTACGTAAAACCCGAAAGGCAATATCTCTTCTCAGTAGAGAAGGAGGGCGCCACGTGTGACCTGCTGATGTGAGTACTGTCCCCACGGGTTTGTTTTGTATGAAACTTCTTGGTGAGACTGTTAGATTATTGTTAATGCTCTCACTTTGCTTCGTATGTTTAAGATAAATAAAGGTGATAATCGGAAAAGCCCGATCGAAAGACGAAGCATTAACGATGAATGGTTGAAACCGACTCTTGCGATTGATTGGATTGCCATGTGGACTGAAGGCCCCAATCCGACTGGGCACCGGCCTCTCGTACTCCCACCACGTCCCTTCCCGTACAACGAGAAAAGGACACGTGTATGCGAGTGGGACGTACGAGAAGTCGTCGCCAAGATTGGCGACCGATATTATTTCCCTCCTGAAACTCGGTGCTAAGGATTTGTCGGTGTGGGCTTTGTCATTATTGATACGCATTTTCCGCCTTATTCGCTGCTGTTACCATTTAACGAGTGGATCGTCATTCCATGGACGGCAGTGGCACCCTATTGGCCCAATACTCTGTGCAGAGATTGTTGTTGCCTCGAGCGTTACCAATCAAAGGGTTTCCACTACCGCGTACGGAGTGAAGACGAACATAAGGAACGAGCCACGCGGCTGAGACCCTCCACATCAGATTCTGAGCTGTGCAATGAGCAGCGACGAGACTTCATCCGAAAACGAGACACCAAATGTGTACCCGCTCCCTTTCACGCGAAGCGAAGAGCAACGGCCCACTGGGAAGTTCAACGATACTTTTTGGATTGAATTTCCCCGCGCCAAATGTCCCACACGCGCTTCTTTCTCCCTTGACACCCGCGTAGTGACGGACCCTCCCTTCTTACTAAGTCGGGCCGCCACGGGGGATTTCGGTTTTGTCCGTGTCCCCACACTCAATTTTCCAAAAATCCTTGGCACACCCCATCTCGCTGTCCTTTCGGGGCCCCCTTCCTCAATTTAAACACTCCGAACGAAAGACAGCGCAGGGCGTGAGGTTGCGCGCCACACACTTGTGCGCCAGATGTGTGTGAGTTGAGCTATGAGGGAAGGAGGAAGAGAGTGCTGGCTAGAGGGAAGGCAACCATAGCTGCACCAGCGCTAGTTAGTATGTTAGTAGGGATAGTCAGTAGGAGATACCAGTGAGTAGTATTCAGAGTAGATCCTCGTGTGATAGGGAGTGTGCATGCATGATGGATGAGGGTAGACCAGGATTATAGACATAGAGGGAGAGAGAGAAAAAGGCAGACGAGAGAGGGGGAAGTGTGAGCTATGGTGACACTTACCGGTTGAATGTTGTTGTTGACATTTGGTAGCTGACGCTGATGAGCGCCAGGCCTTGAACTGATGTTGATCGAAGGAGATTTGTAACTCTGTTCAGCGCTATACACTTTGAACTCATGATGTTCTCTCTCTAAATCTGGGTTTGATAATTGAGTTGAGCTTCCTGGTTCTCATTCATCTTCTATTGGGTTTTGTGTGAGACTCTGCAATCTGTGAAATCGGTGTATATGGATGTGATTTGATGCACTCTAGCAAGTGATGAACAGTCAGTTTCCTTGCAAATTTGGTATCAGAGCAGTACTTGTTACTCTCAATGGACGCGCTGGCATGATCAAGGCCGGCGAGAAGGATAAGTTGGCTTGAGTAAAGCTGACGAGAGGTGAGGTGTTAAGGTGTTGGATTGGGACAGAGGGGGAAGTTGACCGAGGAAGAAGGGGCTAAGGAGGAGACGTCTTACCTGCGATTGGAGCGACTGGAGCGAACGTGGAGACTTCGTCGACGGCTACAAAGAAGAGAAGAACCTCTTGCCTACTTACCTCGATTGATTGCAAACCTGTGTGTTGTGTATCTCTTCCCCCTCCTTTCTGATGGTTGTTGCTGTTGTCTGGACGAATCCGTGGTTTGGTCTGGTCTGAATGTCAGGGCTGTAGAGTCTGGGTCAGGACAGAAAGTCAATACCTGGTTCCATCACTTTGGCATCTGGTAGTAAAGATAAGGTCGCACAGGGAGTTGAGGCAGAGTGCCACGTCAGATTGCAAGTGGTCAGAAGCAAAGCCGAACTAGACGACTCCAGCCTGTACGGAAGTATAGTTCCACCATATCTGACATTGTGAAAACTTTGACTTATCCCTGCACCTAAAGGCTGCCATTCATAACAGATAGCATCTGCAAAGGACCCAGCCAGACAAACGTTAGTAAAAGAAAAGTAATATTGAAGTGATAAATAGACAACAATCAAACAAATTAAAGAAAGAAAAGAAAGAAAAAAATTTGTTTTTGATTGGGAAAGAAATAATTGTTATTTGCATTATTATTCGTTATTCTAAAGCAGCGACAGCCAGATTAAAAAAAAAAAAAAAAAAAAAAAAAAAAAAAAAAAAAAAAAAAAAAAAAAAAAAAAAAAAAAAAAAAAATTACAGATCCCATCCACACAGAAGGCAGATTAGGAGCTGAGGGTATCATCTTGGTGAGCCAGCGGAGGCCATCCCTATGCAGACACTCATCATGAACGACTACCCCATGCAAGGTCTGGTGACCCTTTCAGTGTTGCTGAGACCCCTTTTCAGAATCTTCTTTCCCCTGGGCTTTGGGAGGATATGCACCTCCCGTATGATGATGAGATCAGGCAATGTGAAGCCAGGGCCCTCGGCTGCAGAACAGGCTGAAGTAGAACGCCGGCAGACCGAGAAAAAGAAACTTGAAGAGAAAGAAGATAGAAAGAAACAGAAAGAAGAAGAGCTGAGAAAGAAAACTCGGCTAGAAGAAGAAACAATTAAAAAAAGTTGAAAGAAAAGCTAGAAAAAGAATTGCAAGAGGAACTAAAAACTATAGAAGAAGAAGATGAACTTGCAGATGATACAAACAGACTTGTCAGACGTCGGTCTGAAAGGGGTGAAAGCAGTCAGTCTGGTGGGTTGAATATACATGTCAGTCCCTTAAACTGGTATGACCAGTACAGTTATTCCAGTGACAGGATTGAAGAGACAGAGGAAGAAAGGGATACGTTTGTCGCAAAATTGACATCAATTAAAGATAAAAGGGAAAGGGAACTTTTGCTGGAAGGAAAACGAGCAGAGTTGCAACACTAAAATGTTAGCAGCAAAACGACAAGAGCTTGAAGAAAGGAAAAGATTGCAAGCAGAAGGAGAAAGGTTGCAAAGAGAATTACAGGCGCAAGAAGAAAAACAAACAGCAACCGAAGAACAACTTGCCCTTTTAACAGCAACTGTTCTCCATACAAAACAAGAGTTGGCGGCAATGAACAAAACCTTGCAGAAAGTTGAAGCTCACCAGTATGAGTTTGAGGGAGTCTGGAATACCTTCCTGCAAAGATCTGCTGCAGAAGTCGATCAACATGTACAAGCATACATTGTAAAATTAGACGAGCAGATCAACAAAACTCTAACACCCGTCGTGATTGAGAAATTGGTACGTAGCGGCGGAGGAGATGGAAAAGGTGATGGAAACAGAGATAGGAAGAAAAAGGGCGTGCTACAAGAAGATGCAGGGGAAGCTAGAAAGATAAAGGTAAAGGTGTCGTGGACATACACCGACAAAAAGGAAGAAAGTGTTTTGCACTGGATTGCAGCGGTTGAGTCTTATGTATATGGGCAGCGTATACTGTATTGGGACAAAGTTCACATGGCCAGTTCGTGTATGGCAGGAGATGCAATGATTTTTGCAATCTCCCTGCAGAAAGAAGCTAATTGTCAGTCTATGGTAGAGTATTCCCAGCAAACGCGAATTGAGGACTTCTTTAAAGCGGTCCGGGAAATGCTAATCCTGAATATCGCAGATAGAAAATGGAAAAGTGTTTCTACACTTAAAGCTACCATGGACGAACTTCTGCAATGCGTTGAACATGGACTCACACCGATGCAGATTCTCAATAACTTTGTTAGAGCACTACCCGATCGTCTCCGCACTCAATTATATCCTCGTACTAAGGAAGAGAGGATGACTTATGAAAAGTTCAGCAAGATTGCATTAGATCATGTTGGCTTCCTGGCGGAAGCTAATTACTGTTATTACTGGAAAGATCTGCAAGCGGGAAAGAAGTGGCAGAACCGAACCATTTCAGGAAGTATTTCTGGGAAAGACAACCTTCTTCTGACCTTTGAAGAAGGGGGTGTCGAGACTCTCTCCTACGACCAAATAGATTATGGTATGGAAGGAGAACCCAATGGCACGGTAGTTCAGGAGGGGGACTACGCGGCCGTTGCAGCCCGCGGAGGAGGGCGACAAGGTAGAGGTCATGGTAGAGGAAGAGGAGGCCGCGGTCGTGGAGAAAGAGGATCCGGCACCCAGAAGGGTGGTGGCGAAGGAAGCTACTACATGGGAGGAAGGGGCAATGGTCCCTCGCAAGGTGGTCGAGGTTCCAACTCCACATGGGGTAGAGGAAGAGGCACGTGGTATGGGAATTGGGACAAACCATATCCACCCCATCCCGGCGTGCCCGAAGGCAAGCCTTGGGAAAAGCTAGGGATCAAAGAAAAAGTTTGGCAGGAAAGAAAAGTCGTCGATCAGTGCCTCAAATGTGGTGACCCAAACCACATCGTTCCCTTCTGCCCAGGTTACAAACAACTGAAAGGGAACAACCAGTAGGGGTTTCAGTTGCCTCTACAGGAACTTCGGATGCAAGCAGATTGACATCCTCCCATTAGAAGGTTCCCGTGGCAGAAACTGAACAGATAAACGACCCCCACCTAGTCAGTTGTTCAGAGGTAGTTAGTGTATGTACCTCTCTAGGTGGTTCCCTCACAGGCATGGGTGATGAGTTGGTCACTCGTCGCAAAGCCTGGGTCGAAATGAAAAAGCAAAAAGGGCAGCAAATCCTTGCAGATCTAGAAGTCAATAAGGTAAGAGTAGGCTGTTTGATTGATAGTGGATCAACACGCAGCTATATTAGTAAGAAAAGACTGCAAAAGTTGCATCTCGGGCTAAAGGTAAAACAATTGGATGAGTCCGTAGTAAGTAAAATAGCAAATAGTACTGAGATTGTATTGGATAGATATGTTGAGGGGATTCAGACATACTTCCGGCTCGAAGTAGAGGGGAAGGTGGAACGCGATCTCTACTCTTTGACTCTCCTGGTGGAAGATGGTCCCCCTTTTGACATTCTTCTAGGCACAGATTGGGGGGAAGTTTTAGATGCGAATGTGAAACTAAGGGACCATGAGTATTGGCTCCCTAGTCCGTAAGGTGGAAAGAAGAAAATCCGCCTATTTCATGAATCTGGTAAGGAAAGCAGCTTGGCTCATCGTTGCACGAGTGCCCCCACGTTCGCCGCCATGTAAAGAAGTACAATTTGTTTGATCAAGTGTTTGTGGCATATATGTGCCCAGTTAAGGAAGGTGAAACTAAAGAAGAGGCAAAATCCCCAGAAATTGAGAAAATTCTGAAAGAATTCGCAGATGTGGCAAAGCCCCAAGCGGTGTGGTGGAACGACCAATCAAACATCGCATTGAAATTATCCCCGGAAGCCAGATTCCAAAGGGGCCGATTTACAGAATGTCACCCAAAGAATTGGATGAACTGCGAACCCAACTTGATGAAATGTTGGAAAAGGGATGGATAAGGCCTAGCTCCTCGTTTTATGGTGCGCCAGTCTATTTGTGCCAAAGAAAGATGGCGGGGTCTGCATGCGTATTGATTTAGGAGATTAAATGATGTAACTATTAAGAATGTTGAGCCATTACCCAAAATCGATGATTTGCTTGATCGAGTTCAAGGGAGCAGGTACTTTACAAAAATTGACCTGAAGTCTGGCTACCATCAGATTGAGGTAGAACCAAAAGACCAATATAAGACTGCCTTTCGTACAAGGTATGGGCACTATGAGTTCCTTGTGTTGCCCTTTGGTCTTACTAATGCACCTGCGACTTTCCAGCGAACGATGAATGATTTTTTTTGTGAATGGCTTGATAAATTCATTGTTATATATCTAGATGATATTTTGATTTTTAGTAAAAGTATGAATGAGCATTGTGAGCACCTTCGACTTGTGCTAAGTAAGTTGCGTGAGGCAAAGTTGAAATTGAACCCGAAGAAGTGTGAGTGGGCAAAGCGTCAGTTATTATATTTGGGGCACGTTATAGATGGAGATGGAATCAAACTGGAAGACGCAAAGATTGCAGTCATTCGAGACTGACCCAACCCCCGCACTTTGACAGAACTGCAGTTGTTCCTTGGGTTGGTTAATTACTATCGTGAATTCGTAAGACATTTTACGATAATTGTTGCTCCTCTTCGCAAGCTACTAAAAAAGGAAACCATTTGGAAGTGAGACCAAGATTGCACGTCCTCGTTCAAACGTCTTAAGAAATGTTTAATTAACTATCCGGTTTTGAAAGTTGTTGATCCTTCTTCGCTCTTTGTTGTTACTACGACGCCAGTCAGTATGAGATAGGCGCTGTACTCCAACAAGATGATGGAAATGGATACAGCTCTGTGAAGTTTATGTCCCGACGACTGCCTAGTGAGAAGGTCGTTGCTTCCACGTATGAAAGAGAGTTGTTTGCTCTCTGGGAAACCTTGGATCATTGGCGCCATTATCTCCTGGGATGCCACTTTAAAGTCTACTCAGACCATGAGACACTTCGCTGGCTAAAAACACAGACCCGGATGACACCTAAATTGACTAGGTGGGCTGCGGAAATCGATCAATACGATTTTGAGCTAAAGCCAGTAAAGGGTAAGTATAACGTTGTTGCTGACGGATTGAATCGAAGATCTAATTTCTTCGGTGCTATTGTAACATATTTAGACACAGGCACCGACTTACAAGATAAGATTAGAAATGCGTATTCCACTGATCCTGTTTATGGCGCTATGATAAAACGTATTCAAGAAGCGCCACAAGAGTTTCCTAACTATCGGATAACGCAAGGACTATTGTTTGAAAGAACAAATGTGCATGATAGGCTTTGTGTTCCAGACGTGGAAGAAATTAAAAGTATGATCTTGGGAGAGTGCCATGATACAGAAGGTCATTTTGGATGGAGAAAGACTTATGCTAACCTTCTACGTTCTTACATCGGCCTCGAATGAAGCCCGATTGCATCGCGTATGTGCAAGGGTGTCAAGTGTATCAATGGAACAAGAGCACCACACAACCTCCCCTTGGTCTCCTTAAGCCTTTGCCTATTCCAACAGGTCGAGGAGACTCTGTGTCCATCGATTTTATGGACACCAAGGTGAAAAGCATGAATGGAAAAACCCAAGTCATGGTGATTGTTGACAGATTTAGTAAATTTGTTGTCTTTGTGGCATTACCTTCGGAAGCTAGAACTGACTTGGTGATCCGGGAATTCTTTAATCACTGGGTGAAAGACTATGGACATCCCTTGACTATGGTTAGTGACAAAGACTCACAATTCACGAGTGAACAATGGCAGCAACTGATGAATGTCTATGGCTCTAAATTGACAAGATTTTGTAGCAGACACTACGTATGTACATTTGTCCTGACCAAATTGACTGGGATGAGCATTTGCCCAAAGTTGCTAGTGCCTATAACAACTTTGTACACTTATCTACTTGCAGAACTCCGACGGAGTTGCATTTGGGATGGCGTCCCCGTAGACCTGTAGATTGTTTGAACCCGGATCAGGTACACAAACTTCCGTTGGGAACGCAAGAATTTGCAATGCAGTACCAAAGGGATCTAGAAAAGGTAAAAGAGAATATAGTCAAAGCGCAACATCAGATGATTGAACAGGCAAATAAGCACAAAAGACCTTCTTAGTTTGTTGTAGGCGATTTAGTCTGGGTTAAGTCTAAAGAGTTTATCCCAGAAGCGAACATCTCTCAAAAGTTGTTACCCGCCTATAGAGGACCATGGCAAGTACTGGATGTGATAGGAGACGTGGACGGACCATCCTACGTTATTGAAATTCCTCTACACCTACATACACACCCGGTGTTTCATGCGTCAAAGCTCTTGCCGTGTGTGACTACCGAACTGTTTCCTAGTCGAAGGTCAGCAATTCCTTTTTTTTTTTTTTTTTTTTTTTTTTTTTTTTTTTAAGGTTGTGCAGGTTTGAGACGGTCTTTGGGGGAACCTTGTCGCATGGCCATTGGGGACAGTCCCGCCAGGCAGGCTGGCGCACCAAGCCTTCCTACGCTCTCGGAGCGGGTACTACACTCGCCAAGCGAGACCCACCCTGACGGCCCTGCCCACAATGGTATCTCCAAGCATGGATGGAAAGTTTGATGTTGATAAGATCGTTGCTGAAAGTACTATTCAGACTGGACGCAGAGGCAGACCTCAGCGGCAATATAAAGTCAGATTTGCCTATCAAGATCCAAGTGAAGACCGCTGGTTTAGTAGAGAAGAGCTAATTGACTCAGCACCACACATTGTATGCGCTTGTGAAAGAGCAAGAAGAGGAATTAATATTGTGGATAGGTAAGAACTTTTCTCAGAGGACTTCAAAATTAGGCCCGCGAGAGTAAAAGGGCCTTTACGAATCAGACCCCAAATGGATACCCCAACAGCAAGGGGCCCTGTCGGCCAGAACTAAATTCACGAGCAGCAACTCAAAAGACAAAGTTCCCTTAGGTAAAAGTCACATCCATAATGAAGTGATAAGTCATTTTGAAAGGTCACAGCAGGTCTTGAACGAACAGGTATTGGACACAATTTTCAAGACTGAGTTAGGGTCATGTCTCCTCAATGAAAAGACATGTCTGTTCGGCAATGAGTCAAAGGCTACAGTCCCAGTCCAGTCATAATCCCACGAGTCAATCCTGATTCAGATCAGGAGTCCAAAAGACAGGCCCGATGGCCCAAAGCAGCAGCAGACCATGGGAAAAGATACTGGGACACACAAACTTTGCAACAATCAGTACTGGGCGGGAGTCCCAGCTACGTTTGAGGCTGAATGCAGGCCACGCCAGACCAGTCCAGCACTATAAAGGACTGGCCAGCCTCCCATTCGGACAGATGCTCACTTCGCATGAGAGTGTGGAAGTGCCGTGGCACTTGTGCGCCACATGTGTGTGAGCTGCGCTAGGCTGAAGAGCAGCGCTATGCGGGAAGGAGGAAGAGAGTGCTGGCTAGAGGGAAGGCGGCCATAGCTGCGCCAGCGCTAGTTAGTATGTTAGTAGGGATAGTCAGTAGGAGATACCAGTGAGTAGTATTCATAGTAGATCCTCGTGTGATAGGGAGTGTGCATGCATGATGGATGAGGGTAGACCAGGACTATAGACATCGAGGGAGAGAGAGAAGAAGGCAAACGAGAGAGGGGGAAGTGTGTTGCATACTCGTGAATACTTCAACAAGTATGGGCAGAACCAAAGATCAACCAATATAGGATGAGCATGTATGCAGCGGAAGTCTGAGAAATGGACTGACTCACATAGACTGAACTCATA
>BFEA01000142.1:2731315-2746151 GCA_003427395.1 Chara braunii
GGAGATGTAGGCAGCGCCAGATGTCACCGAGATAGAATCCAGTAGGTCACCGATATGGTAGTCCAAAATGTCATCGAACAAGATCAAAATGTCGTGGACAATAAGTCACCAATGTCGGARGTACARAGTCCTAATGTAACCGGTGTCCAATCTGTGATGCCGCCGAGTATCAATCCCAACAATCTCCAAGTCCCGAATCCGGTAAGTATCACAGCCTCTTACCACCGAAATCCCAACACTGATCTCTGTCCAACTCGTATCAAAGTCTCCAATCTGAATAAGAAGAAGATGAAGAATGAGTCTGAAGAAGAAGAAGAAGAAGAAGAAGAAGAAGAAGAGTCTGAAAAAGAAGAAGAAGAAGGAGAGGAAGAAGAGATAGCAGAGGAGGAGGGAGAGATGGTGAGGTAGGGGGGAGGAGAGTCCTCACTACCCTGTCCTGGCCCGAAGCCGTACCTGCAGGATGCAAGGTGGCGCCTTGAAGTCTTCTGCAGTCGAAGTCCACGGAAGCTATGGCGCCACAGGTAAGTACCAGGTAAGTACCTCGCTCGCTCTCTCTCCCTAAATGCAGTCTAGCGCTAACCTCGCGCTGCTGCTGTAGCGCTGCGCTCTAAACAGAAATAGCGCAGCGCTCCTCCGAAATGCTGCTGCTCCAGAATGCCCGAACAGGCGGCCTCCTGCTACCTAAGTACCGGTGTGGAAAGGCCGACGTCTATGCTGCGAGGCCGAGCCGTGATCTGAATCGTCAAAAGTGACAATTCAGATCAGACCGGCGGGCGGCAGCCTCAAGAGCGCCGCCAGGCCCAATGATAATGTCGTTTGGGCCTGCCCGTCTGGTCTGGTCCTAATTGTGGCCTAAAGGCCAACTGGTGGGCCTACAGTGGCGCCTCCGGTCTAAAGGTCCGGCCTTGGGCCTGGACCGGCCTCTGAACCCCTATCTGTCGGCCCTAACTGGGCCCGTGTGACACAGTGTGTAACACACTCCCCCCCTTAAAAGACCGAGCTACCTGCGAGGGCGAAGTTGTCTGTTCGATACCGAGGTGGGTCGGGTGGGACGAGCTTTGTCCTTTGCAAGTCTTCGGTTCTCTTAGTCGGAGAAGATGAGAGGTGCAAATGCATATAAGTCTGCGCAGGAGATCCAACGAGTGTCATCCGGGGCACATTGCTTGAATGTGACTTCGTATTGCATTGGCTTGTTGCCAAACTTGCGGTGCCTGATGACACGGTCGACTTCCTGGTGTCCGTCCACAGAGGACGGATCTTGTGATCGTCGGCCCAGAAACTCATCCTCGGAAGGTGGCGTGTAGATGGCCAGCTTCGACGCATGGAAGACCGGGTGCACACGGAGGTGCGGTGGAATGGCAATCACAAATGAAGAACCTACAAGGTCGTCACCTGCTGCAGAAACTACCGTCCATGGTCCAAACCATTTCGGGAGAAGTTTGCTCGAGACATCTTGCTCGAGCACGAATTCCTCTGCGAGGACCCAAACAAGGTCTCCTTCGCGGAAAGGACATGGGAGTCGATGTCGGTTGGCTTGCTGCTGCATGCGGATTTGAGCCTTTTGCATGTTCGCGTGGGCTTTGATCAGCAAGTCCCGGTACTTCAGGATGGAAGCGGGAGAGCAAGCGACGTCTATGTCGGCGGCCCGTGGTAGAAGAAGATCGACGAAGACTCGGGCCTTCTCTCCACCATGATGTAACTCAAATGGAGTGAGGCAGATCGCTGGATGTACCGAAGTGTTATAGGCGAACTCGATGTCGGGAAGCCGGTCAACCCAATCTTTCTGGGGGACGGATGAGTGTATGTAACATCATTTGAGCGGTCTGATGCGCTCGTTCCGACTGTCCATCCGTCTGCGGGTGTCGTGCGGAACTCGGCTTCATAGTTGAACCGGACTCCGTCATGAGGGAAGTCCAAAAGGCAGACATGAAGCGAGTGTCTCTGTCGCTCACAATATCTTCCAGAACACCATGGGCGGTAATCCAGCCGGTGTGCAAGAGTCGAGCGAGGTCGGGGGCTGTAGCACGATACTTGCATGGAAGAAAACGAGCGTACTTGCTCAAACGGTCAACGACCGTGAGAATGTCGTCATGACCGAGGCGATCGAGGCGGAACGGGCCTGTAACATCCATAGCAATGGAGAGGCGGCGTGCCCGAGGAATCGGCATCGGTTTCAGTTCGCCATAAGGGACTTGAGATCTACCTTTGTTACGATGGCAAAGTGCGGATGACTCAATATACCTCGTGATGTCGTGAAGAACGTCAGGCTAGTGAAAACGCTGGCGGAGGCAGGCCAATGTGCGTGTCACGCCAAGGTGTGCCAAAAATCGTGAGTCGTGGAATTCACCGAGAAGACGAGTCCGTAAGATGCGATCTTGGGGCACCACTAACAAGTCCTTCCCTCTCGTGTGGAGAAGTAGGAAACCGTCGGAGGTACGATAATGACCAGCCGGCGGATGATCCGATGATAGATCTGCATAAAGCATAGAGTAAGTCGGATCGGACTTGTAGCCTTTGACGAAATGCTGCTGCAGATCGTCGTCGAGTTGGAACGTCATCGTCACGAGGGCACAAAGGTCGGGCCTTCGTGGGAGGGCGTCCGCTGCTCGATTGGCGGGACCGGGAATGTGACACAGCTCAAAGTCGAATTGGTCGATGTAATACATCCATCGACCGATCGTGCTAGTGACCGTGTCCTGCGTTTTGTAGAAGGTCAATGGATTGTTGTCCGTGTTCCATCTAAAACGTCGACGACCGAGAAGAAAGTGGCGCCACGGTTTGAATACGGTGATGAACGCGAGTAGCTCTTTCTTCCTAGAGTCATCGAGAGTGTTGATGGGAGGCACTTTTTGGGAGAAAGACTCGACCGGGTGCCGACCATCCATGTGGCATTGTTCCAATACCGCACCAATACCGTACCCGGAAGCGTCCGTAGTCACTTGGGTGGGTAGGGTGGGATCATAGATATGGAGGGCCGGTGCGTCTTGCATCGCCGCCTTCAACGTATTGAACGCGCCACAAGCTGCGTTGTTGAACTTGAATGGTACCTTTGAGGACTGAAGTCTCGACAAAGGAGCTGCCACTTTGAAGTAAGACTCGACATAGCGCTGATAGTATCCAGCCAAACCCATGAAAGAGCATACATCCATCGTGCAACGGGGTTTCGGTCAATCCACGATGGCTTGGATCTTGTCCGCTAAGGGACGAATGCCTTTCGGCGTCACATAATGGCCTAAGTACTCAAGCTCTTGCTTGGCAAATTCGCACTTGTCGCGGTTTGCTTTGTACTTGGCTGCTCGCAAGCGATCCAACACCATACGAAGGTGTACGAGGTGCTCGTCGAGCGTCCAACTATAGACCAAGATATCGTCGAGATAGATGAGGACGGTACGATCGAGCAAGTCTCGGAACTCCGTTGTCATGGTTGCTTGGAAAGTTGTCGGGGCATTGGCGAGCCCAAATGGCATCACGACCCACTCAAAATGCCCATACCGCGTTTTGAAGGCGGTCTTGTACAGATCTTGAGGCTGGATTTCAATCTGGTCGTAACCCGACTGCAAGTCCAACTTTGAGAAGTACGTCGCGCAGCCCAACCGCTCGAGAAGGTCATCAATCCGAGGGAGAGGGTCAACGTTCTTAACGGTTTGTGCGTTAAGTTTTCGATAGTCAATGCACAACCGTAGGTCCTTGTTCTTCTTCCAGACGAAGAGAACTGGTGCACCGTATGACAAACAACTAGGGCGAATCCCGCCCTTGTCGAGAAGGTCATCGAGTTGTGCGCGAAGCACCTCGAGTTTCTCTTCGCTCATGCGGTAAATGCATCCACGCGGAGGGACGGCGCCCGCCTCGAAAGTAATCCCGTGACGTATAGGCCGATTTGGAACCGTTCCGGTGGAACCTCGAAGACGTCTCCATATCCGTCCAAGAGGTGGGTAATACGTGGGTCCGGCGGCGACGCGGCTGGTCCGTCCGGCGAGGGGAGGGCATGTAATAAAACAAGGCCCATCTCCTCGACATCATTCCGAGCTATGGCGTCGCGAATCCTCGCAATGGAAACCACGTGACAAGCAATCGAAGTGTGAGGGGTCGCAACCGTACATGGGACTAGCACTCCGTTCCGATCACGGATGTGAACGGTTCGGTCATGAAAGTTCACCGGATGGTCGGCGCTACGCAACCAAGACATGCCTAGAATCATGTCAAACTTGGTGTCGAGGATGTCAAAAGACACCGGCTCGCACGCAAGGGGCGCAAAGTATACCGGGATGCCGTTAACGCATCGGTCGATTGACTTTTGCGTGCGGCCGTCCGCGAGTGTAACTTGCGTAGGTTGCGTCTTCCTTCGAACTCGCGGGCCAAGGCCTGCGCGGGCCATAAAGGTTTGGCTCATGAAATTGCGAGATGCCCCGCAATCAATCAAGGCACTGCAAGTTGCCTTTCCGATTTGAATGTGGATATAGAGCAAAGGCGCTTCCGTCTCGGCGTACCTTTGGGTGGCATACTCGCGGTCAATCTTCGCAAGATAGGAGCGGAGATCAACAACCGCTACTTCGTCGTCCGTCAACGAAGCTGGTATTGCAGCATGCAAGTAGGAGCGTAGATTTGCCATCAAGGCGTTACAATGTGGCCTTGGCAAGGTTTCGGTTGAGGGTAGAGGCATCCAAGCGAAGTCCTCTCTCATGAGCGGGTCAAGCTCCTCAAGTCTTGACCACGCCGTCGAGTCCTCGAAAATCAGTGGCGAACTGACCGGTTCACTTGCCGACGGTGTACAGGCTGCGCATACGCTATCTAAGTGCACGTGGCTAGGCTGGTCTAATGGTGGCACCAGCTGGGCGGCATAATCCTTGTACGTAGCACGAGAATCAGCGACTAGCGCATGCTCCCCAGTAGTGATATCGGTTGCTAGCAAGGCAACCGGTTCCGACGGAGTGAGGAGAGGCGTTGCCCCTCTCCTTGCGTAACTCAGTTTCCCGAGTTAGCTGGACGGGGTACGCGTGCCTTGCGCTTGTCCGAGCATTGTGCGGTAGTGTGGTTTACACTATTGGACCATAGGCAATATCCGTACCGTTAACGAAGGTCAAATACTTCCTTGGTAATGTTGTATGCCGTCCATGGTTGCTGCCCAGTTCCCGTCGATGTCGTCGTTTGTGTCGCCTTGTTCTTCTGAACTCTCTTGGTACGCTTTGGTGGGAGTGTTGCGACAACTCCTCCATCACCCGAGGATGCTGCTGCAGCGTGGAGGTCAATTGGCTCACTAGGAACCACTGCATTGTTATGCGTCGGCCGTTGGTAGCCTTGCTTAGCCACATAGTGCGGCTGGGACTGTCGTTCGTTGGCGGCCTTGTCATCCGTTTGGATGACCAGGTTCGCACGATCCATAATAGCCTGGAATGAGGCATAGTCGTACTCGTTGTTGAGTGCCGTCCGCAGTCCTGCGCACGATCGCGAAAAGAACTCGGATCGTTGGTTTGGGAAACTGAAGTCGAAGCCTAGAGTGGTTACTATCTTCTGCCACTTGATCGTCCAGTCTCGAGTTGGCATGTTCCCTTGTGAACTGGAGTAGACGTCGTTCATGGCCGCCTTTACAACGTTGCGGACCATGAATCGAGTGAACCACATTTGCTCGAACTGGTTCCACAGAATATGCGTGTGCAGTTGGGTGATGGTGCATTTCAGATTGGACGCGGTATGGTTCATCCATGCCTGTGCTCCTCCAATGGGTTGGAGGTAGAGCGCTTTCATCATATTTTCGGCCGATACAGAGTGGCAGGATGCTTCGGTGAGGAAGCCTTGCCACCATGTCAAAGCGTCCGTCTTGTTGTAGTCGTCAAACTTGTCGATGTTGAAGCGCGGCATCTTGTATGCCTTTGTCGCGGCGTCCGGTCGTGACTGCAGCTTGGTGATGTCCGTCTTGATGGCGGCCACCGTGCTGCTGATTGTGGCCAGACTAGTGAAGTCACCCAGTTCACCGATCAGATTGACGACATGGTCGATGCGCTCCCCGAGCTGCTTCGTCGTGTCTGTCATGCAGCCTGGCACTGCTGAGGCCTGAGCCTCGATGCTGTTGACGCGTGTGAGAATGCAGTTCAACAGCTGGTGCTGTTGCTGCTGCTATGTTGTTGCGGCGTAGACGGCAACTGTTAAGGTGGCAGCATCTTGCTGCTGGTTTTGTCTGAGTTGTCGTTCTGCGAGCAGGTGAACCTGCAGCATTGTGTTATTCCACATTACCGCTCTCATCATGCCCAGCATCAGGTTAGCCAGGTTACTGCTTTCTGCCTCCACCGGTGTCGGATCCGCCTGCACGTCCGTATGCACAAAGATCATGCCTTGGAGTAGCATTGTCCACTGATTCTCATTTTGAATCAGGGACTCAGCGCTGGCGGCATTCCATCTATCTCGAGCCGTTGCGTCAACCTCAGTAGTCCGCCGAGCTTGGGCTGCCGCCTCATCGGCCAGCCGCTGACGTTCCGCCTCTGCTGCCTCCTGCTGTGCTTTAGCGGTAGCGACGACATCCGTAAATGCTTGTACTCGCTGAAGGTAATCTGACAACGGCTCAAGCCTCATGGTCCCTTTGGACCGGACATGGGGGAAGAGCCCCGGTGGTAACCGGTACTGCAATTGTTGTACTCGATGCCGCTAGAGTCGTTCGCTTGCTGAGTCGCTGTTGTTGATACTTGGTTCGTGGAGGTACCACAGAATGTCTATGAGCTGCGAGCCTGGCACTGTGTCGTGGCAGTGCCCCGGTGTCCTGTTCCGTTGACATCAGCACGAGCTGATGTGGTACTTGACAAGTCCCGGTGGTCACAGATACGGGAAGGGCAGGGAGGGTGGGAACAGGGGTAGAACAGATCAATCAATTCACATACAGTCCACTGTCCCAATATGGACTGGACTCCTAATCAAAAGAGAAAAAAGATGACTTTTCCCCCCTCAAACAATTTAATTACGAAAATAATTAATAATTAATAAGAATGATGAATAATGATTAATTAAGAATCATTAATCAAAACATTTAATAATTATCAATAACGAATTTTAAAATTGTCGGTAGATTAGGTGTCCGTTGAGATCACCTATGGTCCTGGAGTTCACCGTTGTTAGTGAACTGCCTGGAAGTTGCAGTTCTGAGGTAACGATTCCGAACAGTTTGCCAAATGAAAAAAAAATAAAAAAATTGGATAGCCAGGAAAAGAAAAACACTCGAATTTCGAAAAACGTGAAATTTCAGGAATTTCAACCTAACAAGGCCCAATTTTCAAAAGGCCGGCGTCCGTATTCGGAAACTCTCAATTAGGGAAAGAAAATTTTTTCGCGAAAATTTCGGATTTCAACCCTATTTTTCCGCGATTTCGCGAAATTTCTGGTTTTACGGTTCCAAAAACATGCGAATTTCCCCAAATTGAACGAAAAACCGAAATTTTATCACAACCCTAATTGAAGCTAATTCCAATACCGAAATAACACAGAATACCGATTTAAAACAGAATACCGAATTAAAACAGAATACCGAATTAAAACAGAATGCCGAATTAAAACAGAATACCGAATTAAAATCAGAATACCGAATTAAAACAGAATACCGATTWAAMAGAATACCGAATTAAAATCAGAATACCGAATTAAAACAGAATACCGAATTAAACAGAATACCGAATTAAAATCAGAATACCGAATTAAAACAGAATACCGAATTTAAACGGAATACCGAATTAAACAGAATACCCGATTAAAATCAGAATATTGAATTGAAAATCGGAATATCGAATTAAAACTTAATACCGAATTAAAACAGAATAGGAGAGGGGGAGTCGGGCAGCCATAAATCGGCACACCTCAGCAACTATGGCTATCTCCTATTCGGCAGCAGCTCAGCGGGCCATGACTGAAAGGGAGAAAAGAGAGTTCACCTAGAGTCAGAGGGCACCAATTGGAAATCAGCCATCTCATTCATCATCACAGTCTGGGACGAGCATCAAGGCAGGGGATTCGAGGCCGAGCACGCTGGGACAGAAGGCAATGGAATTTATAATGGAAAAAACGAAAATCACAGCGGAAATTAAGGTGACGAAAGAGGTAATCAAGGGTGAGGGGGGGAAGGAAGAAGAGGTGGAGGTGTGGGAATATCCTGAGGAGGATATTCAAACACTAAACGAATTGTATGAGAAGCATGCGGTACTGTTTAATTTCTCCGGACGAAGTAGGGATCTCTCACTCAATGAGAAGCGAAGATGGGTGATGGACAGGCTCAGGGCGATGGAAAACATTCCAGGGGGGAACCGGACGTTTCCTATCATAAGAGGGGAAGGTTCTCAGTCATGATTGTCTGTGTAGACCCAACGTACGCACAATACCTATTATCAATTGGCTCTCTGAAATGTAAGGGAGCGGTGGTAACCATTCAACCATGGAAACCACCACGCCCCCCACAGGCAGAGGCGTCAAGGCACAGGCAGTCGATGATGAGAAATCATTTCTGGGTGCAATTTGACAATTTGTCCTAAGGAATGCACAGTTTTGTGCAAGAGAGGCTAGTGGAAGAATTCCGTAATAATCCTATTATTGACTGGCTCCCTGCAAATCCAGATTTCCTCGCACCAAACCACGACTCGCGAGTAGCATGCTTGGAGGTCAAGTTAGGTGCACCGCCGAGGTTTCCGGACCAGTGGATCTTCAAAAAAAGTGGCCAGAGGATTACAATTTTCATATCGACCAAAACAAATCCCTTTTGTTTTAAGTGCAGGGGAAGAGGCCATCTGGGATCTTTTTGTCCGCAGGAAGGAGCAGGCAACAAACAGACGCCATTGCGTCAGTCGATGTTGCAGGAGTGTGAAACCAAGCCTGGGGTCTGGTACATTAACGCACCGCAGTATAGAGGGTGGATATTTGATGACAACCTGGAGGCACCAAGGTGGGTGTGGGTTCTCAAAAGAGAACCCACAGTCAAACCAGATATATATCCTCCGTACGATAGCAGGTGGAGACAGACAGGAGCAAGGAGGATGGAGGATAAAGAGATATGTTATGTGACGAAGCCAATGGTTGATGACACAATGATATGGGATGACCAGCAAAGGTTGAAACTCATGGAGGCACTTCACGAGGTTGGGAAAAATGCAGAACTGGCTTTTCTAGAAAATTTGACAGCCAGGTAGCAACAGCAAGCGCAACAGGAAAGACAAGAGAGCAGTGCAGAAAAAATGGAGGAGGAACAGGGAGAAAACATGGAATGTGAGGAGGAGGATAGGGTAAGCAGAAGCGGGCAACAACAATCCTTAAAGAGGAAAGGTCCTTCAGGGGAGAAAGAGGGAGTAGACAAACAAGAGGGTCAATCCCAGCAAGCCAAAAGGCAGCAGAAGGCTACCAAAACTGACAATACAGAGACAAGCCGAACGACGGAATCAGAGGAAGGAGCAACACAGGGCAAGGAGGGAAGGGCAGAATCAGAGGAAGGAGCAATACAAGGTAAGGAGGAAAGTACCCAAACAACAGGGACGAAGGCCAGCAATCAGGAAGGCGATTCCGCAGAGGCGTCCCGGGGAACCACCACACTAGAGCTACCAGCTGGTACCAAGGAGGAGAGAATAAAACACATGCACAACGTTGAAAATATGACCGAGGAGGAAATAAAACAGGCGGAGGAGGACCAGCGAGATTTTACGACAGACCCAGACTATAAGGACACATCGGGGGAAGAAGAGGAGAAGGAAGAATCAGGGGAGGAGGACTTGTCGCTAGAATAGTGGGTCCAGATGGTAGAACAACTGGAATGGGGGAGAACGATCGAATGTGAGATTAGGCTGGCTCATCATAAACACTTGAGGAACTTGAAGCAGGCGACCCAGGTGGCGGAAGACATCACTTCAGAAAACCGTTTTTAGTTGTTAAAAAGGGAAGGGGAGGTAAAGGAATTTTATGCGGCTCAGTATGCGACAAAAGCTCGCCCTATCAAGAACGACATTCAAACGAAGAATATGCTAAAATCTTCCAATGGCCAAAGACATATCAGAACAAGGGCAGCAAAGGGGCAGGAAGAGGAAGGCACGGATGGAGGACGAGCGGGGAAGCAGGGAGGAACAGCCAACGGGGACACAAGACCAGCCTATGAAGGAAGCAGATAAGCAGAAGGAGGAGGGAGAGGAGCATGAAAAACAGGAATTGCAAAGGCAAGAAAACAGGAATTGCAAAGGCAAGCAGCAATGTTGGAGGCCCAAGTAAATGCACTGAAGGACGAGAACAGGGAATTTGAGGAGGAAACAATAAATTTGCAAAAAATAGCTGAAGGGCAGTTGAAGGACATTGAAGCGGCAACACGTTTGGAGGCCAAGAATGGTGCCACAAGGAGGGTTATTTTACCGTGCCGATGGAATGAAAAACATTTGGATTGGGAGGTAGCAATTCACAGATCTCTCTAGCTTATCACAGCTCCTGCTAGAGCCTACACAGGCAAGGATTTGTAGGAATTAATTGGAGAGGGAGTACCGTCTCGGGCATATGTATTGGGGGATAGGAGAGAGGAGGCTATGGAAGTCTCGGAAGCGGGAGGAGAGGAAGCAGCGGCTGACTTCAGACCACTGCTTTTGCATATGAGGGAAAAGACGGATTTGAGGGAGGGCCTGGTCTGGATGCCTTGGCAGGTAGTAGAAACCATCCCCTATGGGTTGTTGGGAGGTGAGGTGGCGGCAGAATGGGTGGCCCGTAGTGCAGCAGTGGCAATAAAGGTGGATGCCTTCGCGTGGAAGCCAGAGTTCTTGGAAAAGAGGATAGGGCTGTTGTCAACAAGAATAGATATAGCGCTGCGGGATTCTTGAAATATGTAGGAGGCCAGTGGATAGGGCAAGGGCAAGGGTAGTCAGTTCATGGATGATAGGGGGGAAGGTAGACCAAGGAAGCAGGCAAGGAGAGAACTGGGTAGGTATGCACCCTCGTAAATTAAAATCACATCGTGGAATGTAAATGGATTGTCAGGAGTGTTAGATAATAAAGACAAATGGCATAATATAATCAATTATACGGACTGGTTCGACATTTCGCCACCGGACTTTGTATGTTTTCTAGAAACGCACCTCACAAATTCAGATGAACATAAGCAAACAAAAAACAGGATAATGCAGAAACTTCAAAGAGTCAAACAGGCTTGGTGGTCACCGGCAATCAGACCTCACTCGACGGGGGTGGCCATACTTCAAAATAATAGATCACAGGCAGCAGGTAAGACGGTAATGAACAACATTACTGTAGACGAAATGGAGGGAAGATGGGTGAAGGTTAACTTTGAGTTCCACGAGGAGCCGTACTCATTGATAGCAACATACTGTCCTAACGGATTCCAACAGAGGGCAGAGTTTGTGGGACAACTTCATGACATTTTAGAGGCGGATAGACACTTAATAATGGCAGGGGATTGGAATGCGGCCCTAGATCCTAGTTTGGATAGAATGTCTGTAGGAGGCAGACAATGGGAAGAAGGTCTGGCAGAGGAAGCATTGCCAATCCACAGCATGATGACAAGTAGGGATCTGGTGGATCCATACAGGTTGCAGTTCCCGGATGATAGACAGTTTACGTACCTGAAGAGGAACCGCAGTCAACATGTTTCAACATCAAGAATAGATTATTTCTTGACATCGTCAAGTGTCACGGGCATGATACATTCAGTGGGCATAGGAGATCTGCCATATGACGTAGCTTTGGACCATAAGCCTATTTTCCTACATCTGGTAACAAACAAGCAGGTTAAAAGGGGTAAAGGATTTTACAAACTAAATAATTCACTCCTTCGCACCACGGAAATGAGGCAGGCAGTGCTACGGGTATGTCAGGCACAAAACCCGAAAACGCAGTCCTTCCCGGAATTGCCTCACGCATTATTCAAAGCCTCCTCAGGAGTAGCTAGACGATTGGCAGCTAGAAGAAGAGAAAGGGAGCAGGAGTTGATACAAGCGATGAGGCTAGCAAAGTACAACATCATCAACTTCCCTGGGGACGACATTTATGAAAGAGTGTTTGAGGCAGCGAGGGAGGAATTGGCGGAATGGCAGCGTTGGAGATCAAAAGGACTGCAAATGAGGGTCAGGGTCACGGAGTGGGCGGAAGGGGAAAGAATGACCAAATTCTTCTTTAAAAAAATTAAGTCCACAGGAAGGAATAATCTCATCAGCCAGTTACAAGGACCGGCTGGCCTAACTTCTGACAAAGACGAGATGCTTCAAATGACCGTGGATTTTTATAGCAACCTATACACAACAAGAGAGGATGAATACCCAAGACAACAAGTGCTGGAAGCGCGTGTCAAGTTTCTAACCTACCTGCAGCCCACAATCTCCCAGTATCAGGCTACAAAACTGGATGCCCCACTAACGAAGGAGGAGCTATGGGAAGCATTAAAGTCTATGGCTCCAAACAAGACCCCCGAAAAAGACGGACTAACCAGAGAATTCTGGCTGGAATATTGGTCAATCTTGGGGGACGAATATCTGGCATTTCTTGAGCAGGCGTGGCAGGCGGAGGGACTGGGTCAGGACCCGGAAACTGGAATAGTCACGCTACTCTACAGGAAAGGAAATCCATCGGATATTCGCAACTATAGGCTGATAACTTTGCTGACTTTGACGCACAAGATAGTTGCTAAGGTGTTAGCGAATAGACTCACGGCAATAACAACGAGCTGGTTTCATAAAAATCAGACAGGGTTTATACCGGGAAGGTTCATCTCAGATAATGTTATGACTCTTACGGAAACGGTAAGATATATCCGGGATAAAAGGATTAATGCCGCTATTTTGGTCTTCGACTTTGAAAAGGCATATGACGAAGTAAGCTGGACATTCCTTCAGCAATGCATGGAAAAGATGGGAGTAGGACCGAACTTCAGAAAATAGGTAAGAGTGCTTTACAATAATGCACAAGGGCAAGTGCAGGTTAATGGACACTTATCCTCGACTTACAGGATGTCGAGGTCGGTAAGGCAGGGAGACCCCCTAGCCGCTCCGATATTCTTGTTCATAATGGAGGCAGTGGCATCCTTCTTACGTAGGGATCCATCAATCCAAAGACGGGTTGCATTGCCGGATCAGCAGGGACACATTATTCATCTTCCTATAGCTCTCTTGTTTGCAGACGACCTGACGGTTCTCATAAGGGCATCAGACTCATCGTTTCAGGCGTTAACAAAAGCCATGGAGGCCTTCCAGCTGGCATAAAAAATGAAGATCAATTGGCAGAAAACAGAGGGATGGTGGTTGGTAGATCAAGACCAGGAAGACAGCCTTCCGATTAACAGTCCGGAGGGGTTGAAATGGACAACGGCGCGAGTTCCCATTAGATATCTAGGGATTAAGATTACTGAGGCAGGGACACACCAGTCGATGGCAGCAGACCTAATGACAAAAATTCTAGATAAGCTGGGATCTTGGTCGGCAATCTATACATCCGTTTATGGGAGGGCCCTTATACTCAACGCGTCCATCCTCTCCATGTTATGGAATGCAGGGTCAATATGGACACCACCAGGGACTGCGGCATCATTATTAAGAAGAAGAGCAGCAGGGTATCTATGGACAACCAAAGTTACCAATTCAAGCTTCATATCCAAAGTGGCTTGGAAGCATGTCACTAGACCAAAGCATCAGGGAGGGTTGGGGATCCTAGATCCGGATACCCAACTTAAAGCGCTCCAAACTAAGTGGGTAATTAGGCTAATATCCCAAGACAAGTTATCATGGACCCCGCTAGTACTGTATAGGATCTGTCTCTTATACACATCTAGATGTGTATAAGAGACAGACTTAAAGCGCTCCAAACTAAGTGGGTAATTAGGCTAATATCCCAAGACAAGTTATCATGGACCCCGCTAGTACTGTATAGGATAAGGCAAATGGCGAAATATAAAACGCCTCAGAATATGTCCGGTTTGTTTTGGGTAATGTGTAGCAATTGGGCTAGGGTGGGCAGAAGCGAATGGGGTAATGAGGGGGAGGAGGAAGAGGTTAGAAGGACATCCTATTGGGGATAATTGTTGAGGTTATGGAAAGATATATTCCCAGCAAAAGTCAAGGAGCCTAATACGAGAGAAGAATTACTCAGACAACCTTTATTCTGCAACCAAACCATTAAGGATGGGCAAGGGAAACCGCTGACGCTGTCGGTCAAGGATGCAAAGTGGGGAAAGTGGCTAGAGCATGGGGTATGGCAGGTAAAGCACATCTGGGAAGAAAGGGAAAATAGATGGAAAACATTCGGAGAACTAAGGGCACACTTAAAAGGATGCCACAAATTATCTGACAACCRTGACAWCATATTGGGAGCTATACYGCAACGATGGGTGCAACTGCTACAGGAAGGCATACAGTGGGGTCAGGGSGACTGGGCCACATGGAGCGATGACMAYGAACCCAAGGAAGTCTTCAGGGTCTGGAACCAAGATACTTCTAGGCCGGATTGGCTCCATGCAGACAAGTATGCCATACTCCACCCTTCCAATACTACTTCTCTCTTGGATATTGAATCCAAAGTGTCGATCGTCATTCTCAAGTAGTACTTGCGGAAGGTCGGGGTGGTGGAGACAAATGAATACACAATATTCAATCCATCGGTACCACTGGAGGATTTGGAAGTGGATCCAGCAGAATGGGCCTGGAACATAAGAAGTGGAGAAACAGGAGTAATAAGAAGAATCAACATCCTGCACTATACCACCAGAATTGGGTATCAATTGAGGAGACGTTCTCACACGCTTACGCCGAATTTGCTGATGCGTTGGGAGAGAAGAGTAGGGGTTCCCCGCAACCAATTGGGTAAAATACCATGGCCAAGCATTGCGGCCATACGTCTGGGTTCA
>BFEA01000142.1:2761320-2771704 GCA_003427395.1 Chara braunii
GAGTCAGTCCGTTCATCAGACTTCCGTTGCATATATGCTCATCCTACATTGGTTGATCCTTGGTTCTGCCCATACTCATTGGAGTATGTAACACTACAGCCACGAGACCATTTGTTGACCAAATCCCAGTCAATATGCAAGGCATTTTCCCGGTGGTCGGCGACCAAATTCATTCAGCATCCTCCCTGCTGCAAGGAATATGAGCGAGAGCAATAAACAGAAAACCAAGTTGCAAAATCACGCAGAAGTGCAGATAGTCATGTACTAAGCAGAGAGCTCAAATGCACCAAGATCCCATCCAAATAAGAGCGATACAATGAACTCGTGAGCCGATGTCCAAGCCCTCAGACCACACCAACGCAGTATCCAATGTCACTCCTACTGTATGGCGCCCAGCGCCCAGCCTACTCTACTCAGCCTATCTATCCTATCTACATTCGTGCAACAGGCTCACTTCACCGTTGAAGACCAATGTACATGACGTCAACACCAATGCCGACCTCCCACATACACCACGTACGTTCTCTCGTCTCCTCTCATCAGACCCTGTCCACCCAATCATGCGCCTCCTTCCTGAAGACCACCGTCGCCCATCACCTGCCCGCGCCCCTGCAGCCCGACTATGGCCGCTAAGCGCCGTGCTGCCCTGCAGCGCCCCACTTCACCTCATAGTGCACGCACGCACCCCAGCGAGCAGCGCTAATACAGACACTTGCGCAGCGTCGCAGCAGTGTCTCCACATTGCCTGCCTAGGCCAGAATGCCTCCCTGGGCGGCGTCCTCCCTATATGGGAGTAGCTGCCCTGCTGGGCTGCCTGGGCCTGGCGGAGGAAGTTTCCAGTAACTTCCGGTCGGGCCCCAGTGTCTGTGCCCAGGCCCATTCCTACAGTTAAGGGCCTGGGCCCTCTTCGGTTGGGCACCTCCAGGATGCCTCCAGGCTCCAAGTGTTTGCCGTGTTTGCATTGGCCCGAGGGGTAGGTGTGACGACAATGCTGCATTCTCATTGGCCCACGGCCACTTCGTGATGTGGTGGCCTCACACTGCACGTGCCCAGGGCGCAACCACCTGCATCCTGGGCTCAACTTCTTGACGCAGTTGCTGCTTCTGGAAAGAGCCCAGTGAGAGGCCCAGGTTGCACTTCAACCAACTGGCGTGCAGCAACTGTCTGATACCCACATTGGAAAATGCTTATATAAGGGCCTCTCGTGGATATTCAGGCCCACCTTCACTAAGGGCGGGCACGAGGCTTGCTGGGGGCCACAGTCCAGAACATATGCATGTTGGCTAGGGCCCCATGAGGACACTGCCATCATCAGACATTGGTCATTTCCACTCGGTATCATTAAGAAACATCAAATCCCCTTCATTTTCTTGCATTCGCCTTGCATACTCTGGTCTCTGGACCTTGTGTCATTGCCGCCGCATTTCCTGGGAGAGCTATGTCAATGCTGCATCCCTGGGATGACTTCCTTGGGACTCTTTCGATTCTTCGTTGGGATGCTTGGGAGTCCGTAAACTGCTTCCTTGGGACTCCTTCTAGGGAGTGCTTCAATGGCGTTTTCCATTTGGGTGCCCTCTGAACCAGCGTCAGAGCGAAGTAGGTTTATTTTCCCCAAGAGGGCTATGTGACTGGTTATGCAATTGACAGCTTCACATCACTCTTCCATCCTTTTGGGGAAGACAGCTGTGTGTCATATTTTTAGACTCACATCTTCTTGACGATTCAGCAGATAAAGCTTGATCTAAACGTATGTTTTTTTTGGTCACAAGGCGCCTTCAAGAACCCACCGAAGAGCTAAGGTTTCTTGACGACTGTTTCGTATAATGGGACTTGGGACTAAACGGGTGGTTCTGGAGATTCTGTCCAACACAGCAACCATCATGTCAAACATTGAGATCATGAAGAACTGTGCGAAAGAAACACATTCACAATCGCAAAATTTGACCCTCGGTGTTAAGTTATACATACACATTTAGACTATACAATCCATCCGAAAGCCTTGACTCAGTCCGCTGCAACATCCTGGTATGCATGCCAAATTCCAGGAAATTCAATAGCCTCTCTAACTCTTCCCAGGATTCTCTTTTTCTCCATCAATTTGACAAACAAGGGTAAGAAAGACGTATTTACATAAGCATATATAATGTATATGCATATATATACACACATACACGTATATATTGTCGCAGGGAAGTACCTTGTGAACCAGAAATGCAGGGGAAGAGGACAAAACACAGGGAGCTATGAAACACTGCATACATATACATACATGCATACACACACACACACACAAGAGAGAGAGAGAGAGAGAGAGAGAGAGAGAGAGAGAGAGAGAGAGAGAGAGAGAGAGAGAGAGCTGGATGCAGAACGAGAACAAAGGGAAAAACGGGAAAGCTGCAATTTCTGACAGAATGGGGAGGAGTGTGAGCATGTATGACAATGTACTCCGCTTGCTGACCTGCCAGTGGACTGTTGCACACCAGGATGCGAAGATCCTGAAAGCAACTTCAGTTTTTCTTTTCGATATGCACACACAAGAGCCGGTTTTTCAAAGCAAAACCGGAAAACCGGTTGAAAATTGGCAGAGATGCCCAAGAGGCAATTATGTCCCTGATCCAATAATGATTAGTATTACTTTTTTTTTTTTTTTTTTTTTTTTTTTTTTTTTTTTTTAAACAGGTCCTTAAGGTCCTGGCTCCATATCCAATCTGGGGAGCGTCAGTCCGGTTCCTATTCCCCCGGCAAGTCAAGATTGAATACATAATATTACCCACTCACGCTTCCTTCCGTTCGGCCGAAGGAACCCTGACCAGCATTGATTGCTCCTGCTAAGGAGGATTGACTGTCAGCTTGCCCAGGCCGCTTGTTCCTCTCAGGCTTCTATTCAGAGCCTGTCAAATAATTCCTTGCAWAATGAGARCAGCGAAGGGGTCCGCTRCYAGCTATGTTGTTTGTCATTGTCCTTCTCTGTGTAYCCTTTGAGTACTGTTGTTGATCGAAGTTCCGCCCCTTCTGCCAGGTACCATGGTGGGGCCCAATAGTCATTATGGTGTAGCCTGGTGCCATTTCTTCCATCGCAATCTGTTGTCTACTATCGTAGCCACCTTGYCCTTTAGCAGCCWTTCTCTCTTGAATGTCTGCTTTTTGGTTGCTTGTCTTTCTGGTCTGTGTTGCGTAGAGGTCACTATTCTCCGCCATCTGCTCCTGATTTCCGTCTCTGCCATGCTCAGTAGTAGAGACCACATTTCTTCCTTCGCCACCTCTGCTCCCTCGATTGTCCGGGTGCACCTTCGCTTCCATATTACCCACAGTCCCAATTTCCTGAGCAAGAGGAACCAGACTTCCCTGATGCCTTTGATGTTGCTGGGAGTGTTAGATAGCAGTAAGATGGAGAGGGTAGGGATGTTGGGGGGGGTGATGAGAACAGGGTCGACCATAGCTCCCGGATCTTCTTCCAGATCCATGTTGCTTCTGGACAGTATAGGAGGCAGTGGGAGATGTCCTCGGGTGAGTTGTTCTTGCACATTGAGCAGCATTCCGAGCTCTCCGGGTCGGAATGCTTCCTCCTTGCATGTAGCCATTGGTTGACGGGAAGGGCTGTTCGTGCTATCAGCCATTGCATGCTGCGTATGTGGTTTGGGCGGATGAGAAGGTAATTGGTCCATGGGATGGTGATGGGGGTCGCAGGGTCGAGGTGAAGGATGGTTCTCCACCTCTTCGCCAGCCTTGGGTTCGGGTCAGTGGTTTTTAGTCCGAGGTTATAGCCAAACTTTACGTCGTATTCCGTTATCGCCCTTGGTTTCCCGGTGGTGCCCAGGTCCCATACCCACTCCTTTGGGTCGAATTCTAGGTTCTCGATGCTGAGTTCCGGCTGGAATATGAGCCAGGGTTTCCTGTGGGAGACTCCGACCTTCCTTAGCAAGAAGGTTTCAATTTGTTCATGCTGTGGCGCTTTGTTTAGGGCCTCTAGTTCGTATAGGTTGTGTCTGGCGATGGGGTAGGAAATGAAGTTGGTCTGGTAGTTAGTTGGGTGAGGTTTGGACATGAACCGGTAGGCTCTTGTTGGTGGGAGCTGTGTGGTGAGTAATCCCCAGTCGCTTGGTTTCCACGTTTGTGTCTCTTTTAGGAGGGTCGTCCATGAGGGGGGGATGCTGTTATGAATTTCTGATAGGTTGCTGGACAACCCTTTAGGGTGGTGCGCAGATCCTGTTCGTTGAGCCACTCTTGTCGGTCTCCGGACCACAGATGTTTGATCTGCCATACACCTCGTTCTACCCATGAGAGCCATCTTCGGTCTTTTGGTCGGAGAGTCCAGGATTCCCCCTCTGTCTCTTTAATCCAAGGATTGCAGAACAGGGGCTGTCTTAGGACTTCCTCTTTGTTGTGCGGCGCGCCTTTCTTTTCTAGCATCAGTGGGCGCCAGACTTTCAGAATTGGTGACCAATAGGGGTTGGTTGTGGTGGAGGGATGACAGGGTGTTGTGGGGTGCGTTCTCCTTGTTGATCTCCCTGATTTGATTGCCCATTCAGCATAGGCCTCTCATGTTCGGTGGGGAAGCTACCGATGCCAATTCCTTATGCTGTCTAGCGCCATCTTGGTCCACGGGAGGGCCTGCTTTGTTAGGATTTTGATTACCCATTTCATCTGGAGGGCGATCACTTCCTGTTTCGGATCGATGATGCCTAGTCCTCCTTCGTGTGGTTTCCTGGTGATGATTTGCCAGGCTGCTTTGTTTAGGCATGTGGTTCTGTTGGGGTCTCCAGTCCACAAGTAGCATCTGGCTCTCGCTTTCAGCTTTTTCAGATCGTCATCGGGCGGGGACCATATGGAGGCCATGTACCACAGAGTTGAGAAAACGGCCGCGTTGATGATCAGCGCTCTCCCTAGCAGGGAGGCCTGGGCTTTCCTACAGGGGGCTAGACGAGTTATCGCTCTAGCAATCAGGGTCTCCCCCATCCCTTGCCAAATGCCTTCTCTGTTTACCATAATACCCAGGTACCGAAGAGCTTGGTCTCCTGTCGACCATGACATTGGGGTGGATAAGTCTGGGGGTTGGGGGGGGGTGCCTTCTGCAAGCCACCATCCTTCGGTTTTCTCCCAGTTCACCTTCATTTCTGAGGCCAGTCTGAAGGCTTCCATAGCGCGGGCTAGGGCTTGAAAGGAGGACTTGTTGGCGCGGATGAGGACCGTGAGGTCGTCTGCGAACATCAGTGCTGTGGGGAGAGCGAAATCATGAAGGGGATTGTAGTTTTGTTCGGCCAGGCGGTCTATGGATGGGTCCTTGCGCAGAAAGGAGGCAATCGCTTCCATTATGAATAGGAATATTGGTGGTGCGAGGGGGTCGCCTTGGCGGACCGATCTCGATATCGGGTAGGTGTCTGATAGTATTTTGTTTATCTGCACTCTGCCTGTGGGGTCGCCATATAGTACTCTTACCCACTCTCTAAAATTTGGGCCGACTCCCATCTTCTCCATGGAGTCGTGGAGGAAGTCCCAGTTGACTTGATCGTAGGCCTTTTCAAAGTCGAAGAAAAGGATCGCCGCCTGCATCCATTTTTCTGTAATCTTCTTTGCAGCCTCGTTCAGGGCCATCACATTATCAAGAATATATCGGTCTGGGATGAAGCCTGCTTGGTCGATATGGAAGCATTTGTCCGTTAGTTTTATGATTCTGTTGGCTAGTGCCTTTGCAAGGATCTTGTAGGGCGTTGTGAGGAGTGAGATTGGCCTGTAGTTCTTTAGATCTTCCTTGTCTCCCTTCTTGTAGATCAAAGAGACTACGCTGGTGCTCAGGAACTGGCCCAGGCCTCCCTTCTCCCTGCTGTCGTTAATGAAATTCAAGAGGTCGTTGCCCAGTATCGGCCAAAAATGGGTCCAAAATTCTTTAGACAGACCATCGATACCTGGTGCCTTGTCGCTTCCCATCTGGGATAGGGCTGTGTGGAGTTCTTCTAAGGTGATTGGTTTGTCCAGATCCTCCGTATTTTCCTGCATGATCGTTCTGTCTAGGTGCGTCATCATGTGCTGGCGGGCGTTGATATTTGCTGTTGGGGGGGGGGATGGGATCTTGGCCTCGTAGAGATCAGCATAGAAGGATCTGGCGATCCTTACCATGTTTGTGCCGGTTGACTTTGTCTTCCCCTGATCTGTTGGGTCCTTCAGCCCCTCTATCATGTTGTTCCTAGCATTGGCCTTGATTTTGGAGAAGAATAATTTAGACATGGATTCGTTGAGGTTGTAGTCGATCATTCGGGCGCGAATTGTAGGCCTCTGAGTTCCCATCTTCTCCACTCATTCAATTCATCTTTGGTCGATTGGAGTAGGTTGTGGTAGAATGAGTTGGAAGGGTCGGATATGAGGTTGGCCTCTGCAACTTCGAGAGCGATCTGCAGTTCATCCTTCCTTAGTCTGCGTTCTGCTGCTATGGTTCTAGACTCTGCTAACACCGTTTGGGATAGGTCTATGTAGCTGTCTATGAACCATTTGTGTCTGTTCGAGCGTTTCGCCTCGTCTTGCTGTAAGAACACCCAATTCCATCTAACTGCCTCGGTCATGCGGTCTGTGGAGAGAAGGGAGTTATTCATTCTAAGAAATCCCTGGCCTTTCTCGACCGGGGCCTTGAAATTTAGCAGCAGGTATGTCGGTTTGTGGTCGAGTCCCCTGAAGGCTGCTGCCTGGAGGATATTGGCCTCCTTGATTGTTCCCTGCAGCGTATCGGAGATTAAGAAGAAGTCAATCCGTGATAGTGACGTGTGGTTGGAGCGGTTCCTTTTGACTAAGGAGAAGGCTTTCTTTCGAGGGTGGATGGTGCGAAAGGGGTCGATCAGATCGAACTCTGTCATGATATTCCGGATGTGTGTGCTAGCTCGTGTGGGACCCAGCAGGACTGATCAGGAGATGCGGTCTAGGTTGGGGTCGAGTGTCGTGTTCCAATCACCTGCCATGATCATAGGTAGGGGGTTCGGGAGGAGTGATTTGATGCGCTCGAAGAACACTAGGCGTTCGTTTTCTGCATTTGGGGCGTACAAGTTCAGGATTCTGAGTTCTTCCCTTTGCCAAGTGATTTGGATCCATGACCATCGTCCTTCGTTTATGTCGCCTTCGCTGCGAATTACCTGTCCTTCCTTCCAGATCTTGGATGTGACCGGTGTAAGGATCGCTGTGCCTCAGTTGCTTTGGTCCTTTTTGTTGGACCACAGTTTGAAAGGACAGCCACCCAAGTTTTTTTCCACTGTCCGTTTGATACTAGTGTGGTGTGCGAGATTGGATAGGTGGGTCTCTTGTAGTAGGATGACATCGGGTCTGGGATTTCTCTTATCTGTTAGGCCGAGCCTGACGTCCTTGAGTTTGTCGTCCTCAGTGAGAATGTTGGCCCAGGCCGTTGACGTTCCAGTTGTGGATCGTCAGTCCTTTGGCTTGCCAGTCTACTCTTACAGTTTCAGATGGCACGTCGTTGCAGTCCATCTGATTCTGTTTTTCTGGTCACTGAGCTAGGTACTGTCCTCTTCTGGTCTGATATCCTCCCCCCCCCCCTCCCCCCCCTTCTAATCAACTGCCGCCTCCATCTCCTTGTTGTCTGCCCCAATTCCTTCCCTGTCGTCGTTGATGCTCTTCACAGACCCGGACAACATGCTGTAGCCCCCCGTGCTGCCCTCAAGCACTGGGGTGGATCCGCGATCGTAGCCATTCGAGAGGGGTTTGCCATACAGGATGGCATCGTCGTCATCATTGCTGTCCATGAGTCCCTCATCTTCGTCCTCGGGCTCTACGTATATCGACTCAACTTTTTCCTGCAGGGATCTATCCGTGGCAAGGATGCGCGATCTGATGATGGAGGCCAGGGACTCAACCATTACCTCTGCCGAGCACATCTTGCTTGCAAGAGTGCTGTATGGCAGTGCAGTGACTTTATTCCAGGCTCCCCATACCAGGCCCTCGCGGAGCTTCGCCTTTTCATCCATTTTGATGAGGATTGGTTCAAAAGGCTTGGTGGAGTCTGGTACCTGTTCGGGTTCACTTTGTCCTTCTGTTGGAGTGAATGTGCAGGGGATGCCGAAGAATCCCAGGGGATAATCCACCGAGATCTCTTCCCTGACGGTTCGTGCCAACATTCGTATGTCTCCCAAAGTCGGGATGGCGAAAGAGACATTCGTGGCCACCTGCCATTCGCCGAGTCTCTTTCTGCAGCGGACTGGAACGAGGGGCCTGACTGTCCTTATGGTTTTCCGATCCGAGGTGGCTTTTTCGGTGACATGAGGTGCCTTGTTATCTGCCACATTCTGGATTGTGCAGAAATCCTTTTTGTGATTTTTGCGGTATTCTGCGTTCTAGCCAAACAGGCATTTTGTCTGGGTAGCTACGATAGCAATCTCGTGTTTGATGGCCCGCTGTTCGTTGGGATTCCCCGCCTTGTCTGACAGGGGTCTCCTGGATCTTTTGTCTCTGCCCTTCGATGGCTTCCATTTCTTCGGTACCATGTCTCTTATGGGGTCTTTGTGGGTCAGATCCTCTGCATTAGCTTCTGATTCAGACCCCGAAGAGTCCCTTTCCTTCTTCTTTTCATTATAGCGAAAGGCACTGAACTCGGACATCTCGCTGTGTTGTCTCAAGATGGTATACGAGTTGGGGGTGGTGCTAATTCCAGCTACCGCTGTGTTACTGTTGCGTCCTGTCTTTTCTTGATGCTTCAGACACGCTACCCTGATGTCGAATTCTTTTTCCCTCTCATTTTTGGCCCTTTCTAGGTAGTCTTGCAGCCAGGCCAAGGGGGAATCCTCTTGTTCGTTTGATTTGGAAGGTCTGTCGGTTTTGGTGGGGGATACATCCATGCTTGCCTGCTCTGTCCCCGCCTTCATTGCCTGTGTGTCACGTGAGTCCGGGGGTGGATTTGCTTCGTCTGACGTACCGCATTTTCTGGATTTCTTTCCGCTTGGTATTGTGTCGGTGTCTTTCTGGGGGGAAGTCTTTGGGTAAAGTTGTCTCTTATGGGGGGGTTCAGTCTGCTGCTGTCGTCCCTCCATGATTCCTTTCGCTTCAGCTAGGATTCTTTCCTCCTCTTCCGGTTTGGCTAGAGAGTCTGCAGTTTGCTCTCTAATTGAGTCAAGTATCCACATCAGATCTTCGTGCTTTTTCTCTTCCTTGACAGTGCGGGAGTCAATCACCGGGTCGGCATGAATTTTTCCTGGGATCCCTGTGATTTTCTTTGCCCCCACGCGGTGCCATTTGCTGTCGGAGGGGGGGAAGATGTCTGGTTGTTTGACTGTTGCTGTTTTGTCTGCGTACGTCCATATCCACTTCGGTTCAGGGATGTTGTCGTCGAAGACCCAGCCATCGTAGTCTGGGTCGTTCATAAACCAGATTCCTTTCGCTTCTTCTACTTCCAGTAGCATGTTTTGTCTGAGCTTCTTCTGATCGGGGGAGCGGGGGCATTTGGGATCTGTACCCAAATGCCCTCTCTGTTTGCATCTGAATGGTGATGTCTTGGTGGAGACGTCCACTTCAGTAACTCTGCCATCGATGACAAATTGCCAGACCTCGGGGAAGGCTGGGGGGTCGTCGGTCAGGACTTCCATAATTGCTGTGACGGAATCGATGTGGGGGTGGAGGAAGTCGGGGGTGGGAAGGACCCACTTCACTAATTTGTTTGCCGGGTATTCGTTTTCCACTCGATCCTTAATGAGAGGGTGGCCTCTGGGGGGGATGTTGTCGAATTGGACCCAGAATTGCTCCCTCATCAGTTGGTTCTTGTAGGAGGCGGTCGGCGAGACGTCCGCTCGCTGGGCCGTCTCTGCCTTCCATCTTGAGAGTGTGCAGACAGATCCCTGGCAATTCAGGGTCTCACACTTTTCCAATAGGTGTGTTGCCTGCTCAGCATCTTTGAATACAACGATCATCGAGGTTCTCCCCAGGCCGAGCATGGCGAATTTGTCCACATTCGTTTTGATGTTTTCGTGTTGCTGGATGGTTTTTACCATCCATTTCCTTTTCTCGATTGGGGACAGTCTTGCTCCAGCATTGGAGAAGGAGAAGATGAGTGCGTGCTTCTCGCAGGTCGCGTTCGTGTCTGCGATCTTGTCTTTTGGGTAAGCCCAGGCGGTCACCTCTTCATCTGTGTTGTCCTTGCAGTTTCTGACTTTGATTGTGACTTTCTCGCCCTTGATTTTTGGGGCCTCCATTAGGAATCGCAGGGTCTCGTTATCCACGTTGGATCCAGTCTGGGTTGAGCTGCATGGGGGGGATGTGCTCGTAGCCGCTGCTGCGCTGTATCAACGGTGGTATGTTTGTGCCATGTTTGCGCTGGTGAGTTGCTGTGCTGTCTCTTATACACATCTAGATGTGTATAAGAGACAGATATAGAACCGGTCCGGCCTCACTTCGAGGGATC
>BFEA01000142.1:2789015-2800869 GCA_003427395.1 Chara braunii
AGATGTAACACACCAGTATGGATTTTACAATAGCAGTTGGTCGTCTTTGTGGTCTTCCCAGGATTGCATCTTCTCTGCTTTCCAGATTGACAACCAGCTGAACTCTTCGTTGAGTTTGAATAGCACAGCATGTCCAGGTTTTGCGGTTTCCAGCAGGTACTCCAAAAAAAGAAAAGGAAATACCACCAGGCCCCAAGACTCAGTCAAGACTCAGTCAAGAAGTTCACCAATTGCACGAAGGGAGAGGGACAGTTCACCCCTTAGCCCTCGCGTCCAGAGGGAATGGGCAGGGGACCTGTGCTTAGTATCTCCTTCATTATGCGGTCATGTAGGCAATCAACTTAAGCTAGCTGTCGTGTCGTGGTCTCTTATGCTGATCTCTGATCTCCGTAGGTACATCCTCCAGCTTACCGTCAGTTCTGTCAAAGCAATAATTTTGTCAGTTCAAACCATCAACCATATTGTTCAGGGATGCTGGACCCGATTTCTAGCAGGTGCTGCTCCCCACCAATAGATGGAGCCTCCTCGGGCTAGCGGTGCCTGCTCCTATCAGCACCCTTAGCACCACCTCGGGCAGTTCTTTTGAAAACAAAAGAAAAAAAAAGGAAGGATTGTGTCTCCCCTCGGTGCTGATAGCCACCACTTTCTTTTTTTCTTCCTCCCCCCCCTCCCCCCCTTACACACCCCACAAAACAGGGCCTTATGGTCCTGGCTCCATATGATACCCACCACTTTCTATAAGGCTTTTTCTATAAGTTCGCCAAGGGGCTTGTGCTAGAGGCCCTGGGCTCCGTGTTCCCTCCGAGATAACAGAGATCCCAATTATACTGTGATGGCTTGAGTTAGGGCTTGTATATGCTGTCCTGCCCTCCAGAGCCAGCCCAGTGACACTCTGAGCTTTTCTTCGGACTTTCGGCAGCACAGTTCTGATGTTGCGAAGAACAATTGTTCCTTTTCATTCTGAATCTGTTGGTTGTTAAGGGGTTGGAGCTTACACCACCAGTACGTTTCCCTGCCATTTTGCAGAAACGCGCCGTGCATGCTGGCTCGTCAGGCGAGATGCACCAGGGTGCCATTTTGCCCGCAATCCATCCAGGCAAGACGGGTTGCATGCAAGGCCCAATTTGCCTGGATGGATTTGGGGCGAAATGGCACCCCGGTGCAAAATGGCTGGGCAATGTACTGGTGATTGAGGCGCGTTCGCTTTAGGGGTCAGTTCTGTGAAAATGGTTGGCGTGATTTTATCCCAGGCTGACTGGATTTAGTTCCAGCCCTCCGATTCGAGCGTGCTTTTGGCAAAGGACGGTAGCATAGTGCAAAGGTAGACATCCCGGCAGGTCTGGGTGAGTTTCATTCTTGGGTCAATATGTATATCACCCATCTGAATCCAAAATTTCTCTTCTTCACCAAGCCCCGCTTTCATTGGCCATTTGGCAAGCAATGCTGTGACGAACCAATTTCTGTTCCGTGCGATTTTCTGCACGATAACAATGAGGGGTCCTAAGCTGGGAAGGTTGGGCCAATTATGGGAGATGGGATCCGACGGGAAAATTGCATCGGTGTCCTTGTTTGTCTGTCTTTTTACGTCGCTTCTTTTCGGATGGCTGGGGCCAGGGCTGGGCAAGTCCCGGGATGATCGATTGAGTGGCTGGCGCGCCGACGGAGGCGCGAGTAATAATGGTTGACGTCGCTTCTGCTGTCGGGTTTTTGGGCGTGATAATCGCGCGGGAATTTTGCATGTTTCTTTTCGAATTTCTTTTTCGAATCTTCTCGAGCCCTCGATGGCTCTCGAAATTTTGGACTTTCTTTTCGGAATTTGTGCTTTATTGGAAGTTCTTTTTGCATTTTGCATTGGCTAGGAATTTAGGAATTCAGGATTTATTTTGCCGCGCGGTGCTTTTTGCTCGCGCGGTGGTTTTTGCGGCTGCAACGGGGCTCTGATTAGTCGGCGCCCTTAATCTTGTGTGTAACTGTAATTTTGGGCAGGGCGCCTTTGTAACTGTATCTCTCTTCTTGAGCTTCGTTTTTCCCGCCCTCTCTCTCTTGTGTTGTGTCTGCCCTCCCTCTTCTGTGTTGTGTCTAGTTGGCCCGCGGGATGCATGATCAGATCGGTGCGTGGAGAGGGGCTGCGTCCCCCACGCCGCGATTTGGCCATGCAGAGCGTAGGCACTCCCTCCCCTTCTCTCTTTCTAAGTCTTTGCAATTCCGCGTTCTTCGCGCATGCATGCACGCTATAAATTTCGGTTGCGCGATTAGATAACTCTCTTAAACAGTTGTTGGAAGCTCGAGGTAGCGCAATCAGTGAGGATCGGCTCACGAGCGAACTAAGAGGTGAGTTGAAGTGGGAGTTGGGCGACCCGACGAGCTGGTGCCAAATGTGCGGTGTCGACGCGTAGGCTACGACGGACTGTGGCACGCGGGCGAACCTGACGGGCACAGGAGGACTAAGCGGGGTGACAACTTCGTGGGTTGGTGCGTGACGACGAACTGTCTGCATCGGAGAGAGAGAGAGAGAGAGAGAGAGAGAGAGAGAGAGAGAGAGAGAGAGAGAGAGAGAGAGAGAGAGAGAGAGTTGAGATGGATGGATGTGGGATTGTGCTTTTTCTTTGTCTTCTCCAATCTTGTACATAAGTTTTGCGGCTTCGGGCGATCCGCCCTTATTTTTCGATTCGGCATCTCTCCTTGTTTTCACCTCTGATTGGAGCTCTTTCTCGATCTTGATCTCCTCCTTTTTTTTTGTGTATGACGGATGGATGGGTTCTGCATAAGGGATGGTTTAATGACGTGCTTATTGTTTCTCTTTCTGCTCGTCCTAGCTTGCGATGAATGGCTAATGACAGGAGTTGATGTTGTTCCGATGTCGAATGTATGATGCAATGTCACTTTGCATAAAAGGGAATATTTGCTGACCATGGGATCACTGAATGATTAGATAATTGGGTGATTGCCTAGGCCACGTGGCGATTTTGCATGTAGAACTGAAATCTCACTTTTGCACGAAAATCAGCCAAACGGCCCGTGTGCGATCGAACACCTTGTGTGCGCACGTGTAAGCGCGATCAGATCAACACGGCCTACATGTGTCCACACGCGGGCAATTCACGATCACTGATGAACTTGGCACCTCCAATATCGAGATAAGTGTGGAATTGTCCTTTTTGCAAGAACTTGAGCCGGCAGGGATTTCCGCAACCATACCCGGAACTCCCTTGCCAGTCGAAGCACGACCAGGTGCGTGCATAGTCACGAACAGATCCTGCGCCCACACGTGTAAACCCGGCCAAAAGGGACAAGGCCTACACGCGTGTCTGAACCTGCATGCAGACGATGACAACATTTTCGCTGAACTGACAAGATGTCGTACATCTCTGGGTACCGAGAATACTGGGAGGAAGAAGAGCTTAGGCTGTGGAATCCGGAATTCCCCTGTCTAACTGAGAACGACCGACTGTGTGCCAAGGACTTTCGCCGCGCCATAACCGGCGACCCGAGGTGCCCCGACTACCCGACCACTTACAATACTCAGTATTTCATATCCCCCGGCTTCGTCGTCATCACTACCAATTTCCCTCCCTTCCATCTCCTCCTCCCATACCACCAACTCACGGTGGTGCCGTGGAATTCCATAGCCCCGTATTGGCCCCACACGCCGTGCAGAAATTACAGACGACGCGGCAACCGCCGAGCCTCGGGAATTACAGAGCCTAACCATAATGCGTGACGTCAATTGCCACGTGTCCACACCCGAAGGTCCGACTCGTAGAAATCGCAGCCCGCACGGACGGACCTCTCTCGAACCGCCGTCACTAAAACGGGCGGATCGGACGGCCCAAGATGCACCGCGCATGCCATCTGCCTTATGATGCACGACATTGACCACCATCAGACCGAAGGTAACCCGCCCCTTGGCCTCATTGCACCTATACCCTTAAAGCCTTGCCACAGGAGATCTCAATTCTGACCTGGGACTCCACCCCCAATTTCCCAAAAATCCTTGGCACACCCCTTTTTGCACTTCCAGACCCACATCCCACTCCAATCAGGAACTCGCATCAGGCGTGAGGTTGGGCGTCACAATGCAATGATCTGGTCCTCGGGTCTAGTATTCCCATACCTTATCTTTAAGTGGAGATGACTGTCCTTCAAGCTACCTTAGAGGTGAAGGATTGGCGTTCTTCCCCTGTCGGGGTCCAAAGAAAACATGCACCTTTTCTCCTTATCATTGTGTATACCTCATCCTCCAAGCCTCTTAATCGTCCAGCTAACCAGAGTTATGAGAAGGCTACCGTCTTCACCCGAATAGAACGCCCGGTCATTATAGTTGCATCTGGTCTGAGAGTTGCCCCAAATACGGCTATAATGACCGGGCGTTTTATTCGGGTGAAGATGGTAGGGTGGAGATAATCAGAGCTCTTCCCAGCAGCGACAATAACGAAGTATTGTTCCCATGATCAATGCATGAGATCACTATACAACATAATATAGTCTTGAAATTGTATCGTCTTTTGCAGAGAGATCTGGACTCCCAGCTCGGGTGCGTTTCATGGCCCATGAGATGGCCAGCTCCATAGCATGTACACTGACTTGTTCAAGTTTACTGATGCCTCTCACATATTTGCATAGGTGAGAAAATCCAGTGGGGTGAAGTTTTTTTTTTTTTTTTTTTTTTTTTCCACAGTTGAAACCGGCCTCTTCACCCATAGTGGGGCGTCAGATGTAACATTCATTTTCTAGCCTTTACAACTATTAAAAGAAAATGCTGATATGGAGGTCTAATTCTCCGTTTCTCCTTCTTCTTCAAGCGTATCCTTTCCATACCATGACAGCGGTACTATTGCATTATGGGGTAATGCGAAAAGGTACAGGAACTCTTGAGCATGGCAGAGAGGTATTGAGGGATCCACCAAAGTCCATTCATTTAATTTCAACTTGTAGTTCCTGATGAGGTTTTGTTCCTCATTCATTTCAGCACTTTCCCATTCCACCCTCCCTATGTTTCCCCTTTTCCCCCCACCGAGCCAGTTACTGCTGAATTTTTGGAATATTTCCTTAATTTCTGTTTTAGAAGAATTAAATTGAATTTTTTCTTTGAGGTTGGTCCATTGATCGTGTATGTGAGTTTGAATTTGCTGTTTTATGGTGTCGGTGAATTCCGGGCCATCTAATCTAACACCCTCCCATTCATAGGTGTTCCTCCTCTGCCAGATAGCCCAGAGATTCTGCCTAAGGTAAACATATTTTGGGTGAAGTTATCCTCCGGTTCTGGGGACCAGTGCGCCAACAAGATTGTCTTCCATTCCCAAGGCCATTTATGTTTTTCTAATTGATCCCATATTCGATCCCACCATCGCCAAAGCCAGACTGAGCCAAGGCACTCACGAAATAAATGCTCTATTGTTTCTGGTATCTTTCTACTTGGGAACGCTTCTTTGCAAAGTTTGCACCATGGGTCTGCAATGCCCCTTTTCTCTAGTGATGATCTGTCTATCAGCCAGTCATTGGTGGGGAGGCACCGGTGTTCAATCTACCACTGAAGGGATACTCTCTTGGACGGTTTGATCTTAGTTTCTTTGAACCATTTAATGCCTCCTAGATCATCCTTGTTGATATTCAACTGTTTCATCCATCTCTCCATCACCTTGTCCTTCTGACTTAGTATAAATTAAGGAAACCTACTTTTATAAGGAAAGTGTTGCCCAATTTTTTACTCAATTAGATAATTTTACAAATGTTAGCTTTGTGGAGTTGAAATTGGTTTTAGATTTTGTATTTAGCTTTGTGCAAATTTTGAAAATACACTTTTTCTAGAGAGAGTGTTGCCAAAATTTCTATAAATCTAAGGAGTTGGTTGATTTTTGTCTTAGCAAAAATTAACTTTTGTTGTTGAGTTTATAACTCTTCTAAAGGGAATGTTGCCCAATTTTTTACTAAACCAGAGGGGTAAACAAAATCTAACTCCGTACAGTCAAAAGTCGTTTCTTGATCTCATATTCAGTTGAGTATGAAATATGAAAAGGCGCTTTCTTTAGAGAAAGTGTTGCCAAAATATTTCTAGTTTTGATGATTTTGAATATATTTTGGAATGAAAAACTTTCGTGATCCACCTTATATAAGGGAGATGCTGCCGGAATTTTTCTGACCTCATATATATTATATAGAGTTACGTTTAAACTTAGTTTTGTGAGAAATTTGAGTGCGATGTGATATGGGGGGTTATTCTCCATTCACTTAAGTGTAGCTTTGGGAATTGACCTGTGTTGTGTAACAAGTCTCATTTGGCATTTCGATTCAAGATCTGACTAGTTTCAGCCCGATCCTATGAGGATCATCTTCTGTCATCTTTCGATAATAGGTCAGTTTCCAACTCAACTCTAACACATTCTTGCTAGTGGTTGAAGTTGATCCGGTGTAACGCGTTGTCTGTCGATGTTGAATCTTTTGTGTGATTGCAGGTATGTTCAGGATTGACTTTGTCTGCGGTCATCTGTATATTTTGAAGGAAGTCACACTGTGATTGTGAGAGTGATCACCTTGTGTCATATAACCCCGTTGTATTTATATTTTGTGTATCAGCGCGGTCTACTATAACCGTGCACAAAGATCGAGTAGATTTGTGTTGAGAGAAAAAAAAAATCTCTTTTTACCTTGTTTTTTTATAATTTTTATAGTTGGATGTTAAGGTCTGTGTCGGTTGTCAAAGTCAAACCCCTTGACTTGTTTCCAGACCTTCGATGATGGAGCCCCACTCCTAAGGTCAGGGGCATTTGGCCACCATAAAGGGTCGAAGCCTTCCTACCACTCACAGACGTAGGGCACAAAAGAGGGTAGGTCTCGCAATCGCAGTCGCAATTGTCTTGTATCGAGAGATTAACCTCTCGAGACGCGTGTCAGTCGACACTCGAGTGTCGAAAGCAACTCTCAGAGTCATTGAGGGCCGCATGATTATGGGTACCGTATAGTACACTATCCTAGCAACTGCTTGTGTAACCATGCATGACTGATCGATATGACAGGACCTACATCGCTGCGACATTTATTCAGAGTCTCGCGCGCGACGCTCTTTATCGTTTGTTGTCAAAAGGTTATGGGTTGGATACAAAGAAGGGAATAAGTTCGACTTATGTATGAAACTTGCTTTTATTTTTGTGAAGTGTGTCATATGGTTAGATGAAGCGTCCTAGTTGACTGGCGCTGGGTCACACTTGGGAAATCAGCCCCTAGAGGGACGACTCGTGTACAGGATCCGATTAAGGTGTTCGACCACACGTACCCCATATGCCACACCGTACCAAAAACGCTCTCGGTTGGGCCACCTCTGCGATTACATTTGAGTAGCTTTCGTATGTGGTTCGGTAGTCTGGCAGGGATACATCTATCCAATGGTGGTGACAGTCCCTTTGGTAGAGGTAAGTTGTGCCTCGCGTGACCCCTATCCTGTCGTAGGGGTTCCCGAGAGGTGCGGATGGCGCACTCGGCCGGAGCGACGAAAACTCAATCGCAATGACGTCCTGCAAAATCCTGCGTGACGCGGTCGAGAAGGTCCCCCTGCGGGACCGATGCGCTCAACAGCGCCCCCCAATCCTTTTGTCAACTGTGGACCACAATTGCTTCATCGAGAACCGAGTCTGTCCCTTGAAGCTTCCTAACAACGCCATCTCATTTCCATTGGACGCGGACCTTCATTTAGGGCATAGCCGTTATTTTCACTTTTGACCTTCACTTAGGGTCGGAAAACTTTTGTGCAGGCGGCCCCTGCTGGGCACCGCCAAGGCATGGAGCCTTGCACAAAACTGAAAATAATCAAATTTGAGGCGCTCATAATTTGGTTTTTTAAGTTGTCTTATCCTTATCGGAGCATAACTATAAATGTATTTTCTCTCACCTCATATATTTTAAATGGTTTTCTGCCATATCATGGAACATATTTTTTTCTTGTCACTACCTACCACTACTCCTAAGGCTATACAGGGGACCCTTGCAAGCATAGCTTTCAACCTTTCTTCGCTCTCTCGGTGGAAGGAGGTAATGGCATGTTTGCCCCTTTGCCCTGGCGTTTACGGTGTAAGGTTGGGGCCGCCAATGACAGTCTGGCTAACACAAGGACCGAGCATTTGCCAGTAACTGCACCTCCTTTTTCATCTTCTTCCCCTCCCATTGAGTAACAGTAGCGTCTAAAGTCAACACTCTCTCACACACCATACACAACCCACTCACATACGCACTCACACACACATATTCACACCCATGTTGGCCGAATAACGTACTTATACCTACTGGGAGGATCCAACAGACTATCTCGGTTGGTTGGCACCAAGCATTTCGTAGGCAGCCATGGGGATTTGGACCTATGCTCACCTGAATGCCACTTGCGTGGCTAACCAGTTGAGCTAGGTGCTCATACTCAGTTTGGCGAGAATATATTTTTCAAATTTTCATAGACTAAATGTTTTTGGTTGATCCTTTCACTTCTTACCTCTGAATAAGGTTCTCGCTCCACTACTCTCGACTCTCAAAAATTTCCGCAAGTAGTTCTACACCCTCGCGACTCTCAAAATTCCCTACCTCGATTCACTTGGGGCCTCGTTAGACCCTCCTTGGAAATCCATTTTTTAGGAAATAGACATCGTTACACCGCATCCTAAATCACCAAATTCCTTGAATGAATGTGAAACCGCTCCTGAGAGATTTCCTTCGATTCCTCAGAATCCCCAACCAAAACGTCATTGGATTCAAGGGGTCCTCGTGAGGTTCCTTGGGTTCAAGGAGCCGTGATTAATGGAGTGTTTTGGAGCGTGTGCCGACAAAAAAATTTGGAGTCCATGTTGGTGCATAGGTCGTCCATGGTCCATTGGGTGGACATCGTCGGCCTCCAGTACACGAAGGGGCCCCAAACGGCCTTCCACTGTCACCGTTGGCATGAAAATGCATGGGGGTGGTTCTTCAGCTACAAGGTGCAGGGGGTTTCATGCGCACGTTACCGACCGTGGTGTCCAACGATCGAATTTTTTTATTTTTCTTCAAGCAATGTTGAAACATTGTCGGTCAATTGCAGTCTTCCTAGCGTGTGTTGGTCAGTTATTGTCGGCCGCATTGATGCAAGCTTTGTTTGGTACACGCCTCGCATGTTGCGAATCATGGCAGACGTCCTCCGACGGTTCCCGCTCCTGCTGCTGAACACTCTTCTCCTGCTCCTTGTCGTGTTGTTCCACATGTGCATTGTTGTGTGGGGTCCTGACAGCAAACAGAAACACTGAACGCAGTGAACGGTGAGGAAGACGACGATGGACAGGCGGGAAACCTCCAGCAGCCAGCCGATGCTCGCCATTGATTACTCCACTTCTCAACTTCTCCTTGTAGTAGCCCTCCGCTATGTCGTCAACCTGTCTGAGATCCTTCCATATCCCTCCCATCCTTCTCCTCATCCACCGTCTCGACGTTGCCCGCGGGATCACACCCGATCCCATGGCGCACCAAAATGGATTTCGATAATGACACACAACCGGGTGCATCCATCACTTGTTGCATCAACTGCCTTTGCCTGGGAACGAACAATCTCATTCGCAGGCGAGTTATCGTTCTCTCAATGCGATAATGCATGACGACGGTTGACACAGCTGAGACCACCGTATTTCTCTCCGATGCAGTTAATGCCTTCGCACCACCCGGGAGCCCTCGTTCCATTGTCAGGACTTGCAATGTGCAAGCACCCACCACTCATTCGCCCGCCGGCGCCCTCACTGCACCTTCTGCACGTCGATGGGGACCTCGCTCGCACTCTCTACGTTTCACGGAAGCGTTACGTTCGCGCTAAGCTGTGACGGCCCGAACAGCATGCGGAACACGACGGCGATGTCGCATTAGAGAATTGTTACGCATGCACGCTACCTTGCCCAACATTCCAATGCCCTTCTTTTAAGCCATGGCCGCCATCACTCCTCTGCACAGACGTTTGTGACGAACTACTTTCCGAACCCGTGCTATCTTTCGTACCCTTTCTTTTGCTTGTATCATACCAACCCCATAAAAACCCCGTTTCGTTTTCTTGATTTCGGGTGCCGCATTTTTGGAAGCTTTTACGATTCCCGGGTTCTGCTTTTTCTTTTTTGCACTTCGGGAAATACATAGGAATTTACGTACGCCTTAGCGAGCGCACTGGGAATTGGGCCCGGCAGGTGGGAAGTCCGGGATAAGCAGAACTTCGACGTGTTTTTTTTGTGTGAATGTTCTCGGTCGCGTTGGGGAAAACTCTCGGAATTTTGTGGGGATACGAATAGGCGTGGGACTTTCTTTTCCCGCGTCGCTCTTTCGCGTGCGGATATGGTGATTTCAATTTTGAATTGGTAGGCAAGCTGTAACTGTTTTGGTGCCTTTTTCTCCTTTTTGTTGACGGTGTCGCGCATGCAAAAGCTTTCTCCTCTCTGACCCCCGCATCGCTCCCTCCCGCGCTCCCTTCCCCTTCTCCCTCCTCTTTCTCTCTCCTCGTAACTGTTTTTCTTTCTCTCTCTCTCCCGCTTTGCTTTTTGCGCGCCTCTTTTCCTTTTCTTGATCATCTAAATCTGGGACTAGTCTTGCGCTACTCCTCGCGCCTTTTCTCTTCTCACCCTCTGAGTCCAGCACACGACGCCCGGTCGATCCTTGGATAGCTCCCGCTCACCAATCAGGTACGTGGATCAATAGGATCTTCCTATTGCGCAACGAATTTGATTGGTTGAACCTCGAGTCTCAAAGCATCAACATGGCTTCCACGGAGCGCTCTTCTCAAAGTCTTCTCCTCCTGCTTTTTTCCCTACACATTGACTTTCCCCCTGCCTTCTCTCCCCCTTGCCCCCCTTCTCACCACTATAAATTTTGCAAACGCGCATGCAAATCTCTCTTACGTTCTCGACTCTCAAGCCAGCTTCCGGGAAGCAATGGCTAGGCAGAGTGTTTGGTGCGAGTCGGAAAGTCCTGTCGGGCTGACGATAGGCTGGCCGGTTGCGCGCTTGATCGCCACGACGGACTGTGGGATCGGGGCGAACCGCGCAGAGTTTACGTCAACGGGGTGACGATCGCAGTGGTGGGAGTTAGCACGCGACGACTGAGATCGTCGGTGCGGGTATGAGGATCGATGATTGGAGTTGAGTGAGTGATTGTCCTGGGGCCATATTGGAATCCACGGCGAATGCGCCTTTGTTGTTGCGGATTTCTATCTCTGGCGTGAGTGTGCGGCGGCAACGCCGAACTTCCTCTTCTCAAAATTTGTCCTCCTCTATCTCGACACTCCTCCCTCCTCTCTCCCTCTCTCTCTCTCTTTTATCTTTGAATGACGTCGAGTCTCGATCTCTTTCTCTCTCTCCAATGGGGATGAGTCTGCATGCTATTCCTGTGTGAAAGAACTTCTTCCGGAACTATTCCATTAGTTTCCTGGGTAGTCCCCCTATGCAAGAGCCCCGTCTTCGTGTCTTGTGAACGGTGGATGCGTGTGTATTGTTTCGCGATCCATCCTTTTGTCCCTGCGCATATCTCATTTTCGCACCTTCCACAGTGAATGAATGTATGGAGATCAGCGGTTCTTTGCGTTGATTAGATGATTGTTGTCGAGATTTTGTTCGAGAATGCAAGAGTGTTTAGATCTGTAGCTCTGAATGTACTGCACATGCCATCTGCCTTATGCTGCACGACCTCAGCACCCGAGCCACAGGGCGGCCTCGAGAAACAAGGCGCCTCGGATCAACGTCGCGTTGGCTCACCAAACCCGAGTCGCGGGCCGGTCCGTTAGTTACATGCATGACCAAGCTGATGAGTGTTCTCTCTCTCTCTCTCTCTCTCTCTCTCTCTCTCTCTCTCTCTCTCTCTCTCTCTCTCTCTCTCTCTC
>BFEA01000142.1:2801439-2831907 GCA_003427395.1 Chara braunii
GAGACACGCGAAGCGTGCCGAAGCCCTTCCGCTCTAAACGACGGGCCGTAGCGCGGTGGGAAGCTCGACAATACTTTTTGGATTGAATTTGGATTTTTCTCTTTTCGCGYYGTGCCCRCGCGCGCATTCYGCRACGYGMGAAAGCAACCRACTTACTTCATCGGACCAACACGGGGGATTTCAGTTCCGTCTGTGTCCCCACACTCAATTTCCAAAAATCCTTGGCACACCCCATCTTGCTGTTTTTCTGGGCCTCTTTCCGCACATCTAGCACTCCGAACGAAAGACAGCACAGGGCGTGAGGTTGGCGCGTCACACGTTTCACCCCAGTCTCCACTCCAGCCGCCAGTACGCCTCACACACGGATGTGTCACAACAGAGGGTTCAAAATTTGAAATTGGAACAGGGATGTTGGCGCCCTTTTTTTTTGTCAACCCGGTAGGCCTCCCTGCCGCCGCCACTAGACCACGCCCGAGGACGCACAAACATCCCAGCACGATGACAGACATCCAACCCCGCGGCCGCGTGTATGCATATGAAATGGCCGCTGGAGACCTCCAAGGGTTTTCCTTGGGACTCATTGAATTAGGACGCGGAAAACTGTAAAATTTTCCAAGGACTTCATCCTAATTCCTGAGGATTTTCCAAGGAGGGTCTAACGAGGCCCTTGCTCGAGGCCCGTGCTCTAGAACCACCGACTCTCAAATTTGAAGACGACTAGGGGACACAGCTACACGATACCTAAAGGTCGAAAATGAGGCTGCACCAGGGGATGGACGGAGGAATCCAGGAAAAGGGCCAGTTGCAGGCTGTGCACTCCAGAACTCTAGGAAAAGGGCAAGTTGCAGGCTGTGCACTCTAAGACATTTTGCGAGTAGCGTTCAGGAGCGCTTTCTGACAACTCTCTAAGGGGATTTTTGTGAGTCCCCTTTGAGAGTGACGGGTTCGCGAGACCAGACTCACAAATTTCCGTTAGTCCAGCGGAGTGGAGCCCAACCCTTTTTTTTTTTTTTGAATCATCTTTGAGAGGCCTACTTGAGGAGCTGATAAGAGCGCCCTCCGCGTATAGGACCCCAATGGAAGATGGCTCCAATCTATTGGTTGGGAGCTCTCCATTTCACCTACCATACCCGGAACCTCGTAGCAGCCATAACCATGTTCACGAGAGAACATCCAGGGTCTTCTCCCGACCTGCAGGTGGGCGGTACCAGCCAGGGGAGTCAGGGACCATGCCAACAGGATCTATCCCTGTGCCTCCCGTCAGGTCCCCTCCCCTACGAACATCAGCAGACTCTGCTCAATGCGGATCCAGGAATCCAGTGGTCTATCTCTAGGTGGTGGGCGCCAAGCATGCCCAGGAAGGAGGTGTGCAAATTTCCGATCACCCCAACTTTGGTGCGTTCTAGTTCCGATCACCCCAATTTTTTGCTGGGGACTTTTTCTTGCTGGAAATCAGAACTAAAACTCGCCAAAGTTGGGGTGCTCGGAAATTTGCACACCTCGCCCCCAGTCTGAACCCCCCAAGAAACCAACCGCTACCGGTCCCAGTCTTGCACAACCCCTCTAGTACCTATATGGCGCGGACCAACGCCCTCCGTGCAGACTGCACCCTGCTATACCGCAGCTTTTTTTTCTTTTTTCTTTTTTTTCAATTTTATTTACCGCAGCTTTCTAGCTAGCAGCTCAGGCCACGAAGGCAAAGAAGATCCAGCCCGCGTGGCGACGTGAGCGGCACTAGTTCTCTCTTTCCCCAGACCATGAGCGACGTCCACGGCCGTACGTTTTGTGGTGAAGGGCTAAGGTCGGAAATGAGATGTTCAGCGAGCCGCGAGGAGTGCTTCCCAGGAGGCTGTCGTAGACGGGTTGAATCAGCAGAGACGAATCGTGCGACCCCCGTGCGACCCCCGTGCGACCCAGTCCGCTCGGCCGCACCGGTAGGCGATCGGATACGCAAGCCAGAGTTTCTTGTTTCTTTATTAGTTTGCGTTCTGAACTGAACGTCTACCTTTCGTGCGATGACACAGGCTTTTCCTCTGTGACGCAAGGGTTTCCCTTTCCGTGCTGAAGTCCTCTTTCCTTTTGCATCAGTGTCCCCGAGGCCATGTCGCAGTACAGGTAGCGAGCTCTACAGCCGGAATGACCCACAATACGCTGGGCCCTGGACCAGGGGCAAGGTCCCACTTGCGCAAATTAGGAGATTTCGGCCGTTGATCCTTGCTATCTACGGTCAGTATCTCTTAATTCGTGCAAGTGGGACCTAGCCCCTATATGACAAACAAAGGGGACCGGGGGGAGGGGGGAGGGGGTGTGGAGGAGGTACCTTCTGGAAGTCCAGCGATCGAACGGAGATACTAACGTGGACGGTCTTTATCCAGGAGTGCCGTAATGTGTGGTTCCCTCTTCAAGGGCATGCGTGTGTGGAGTGTGAATCAAGACCTCGTGTCGGGATAGAGCGGGAGGTCGTCGCACACACACAAGAGGTAGCAGTGGTGTGGAGGCGGCGACGATGACTGACTGGTGGGACCGTACCGGTCGGCTGATTCATCGAAACCGTAGATCATACGCATCTACGGTTAGATCTCTGATCAGACTCGACACGGTGCTCTGAAATTGCTGACGTTAGCGCTATGTTGTCATATGAGTCGTGCTAAGTCGGCATGCATGTACCGAGGCATTTTTCCGGTCAGATCCGTGCCCACATAGGATACGACATGACCTTTCGGCAATGTCGTTCAATTCTGTCGTAGTAACTACTGGTTTGGGACTATGGGACAGGGCCCATTGGTGCTATGTTTGTGCTTTGAAAGCATGAACCTTGTGTTAAACTAGCATAGCACGAGCAAAGCACGGGCATAGCGCGGGCACAGCACAGCACAGCACGAGCATAGCACCACTACCGGTAGGTAGAGGCTGGTCCGAACTACCTACCGGTAGGCAGGCCGTGGTCAGGGAAAATGGAGTAGGTTTGGCGGGGGGAGAGAGGCACGGGGAACGACATGTCCCGACCGGACTGGCGGACCAGCGGGGACCAGCGGTCAGAATCGGAAGGCGCGCCGGTTGTTGTCCGCCATAGCTTGCTCGCCGCCGCCGCTGCGGGCTTCGCGATTCTCAGGGGAGCGCTCCTCTCCACCGGCCGCCAGGCTTCGCGATTCTTCCAAACTGTTTCTCGCGCGCGAGTCCTGAAGGTTCGGTGCCGTGCGTCCCCGCGTCCCACTCTGCCCTCCCCGCCGCGCATCTTCAGCGCTTCCCGGTCTTGATGCGTCCAGGCCTCACCGGACAAGCGCGCGAATTGCGCGGTGATTGTGCCGGTCTTGGCGGGAGAGGAGTGTGGGCGGCGGCCTAGCTGAGAGTACCTCCTGGGCATTGGACACGTGGACGCTACTAGCCAAGTGGTGGTGGACACCGCAGAACTCGGCTGTCGATACATATCACTCGGTGTCGCCGTGTTGTCGGCAGCAGTCGCTCAGGCATTGTCTTGAAAACTCCTGTCTCACGCTCCTCCATTGTCCCATCTCGCGCACTCTCTCTCCGGAGCGAACGGAACACGAAGCGAAGGCAGGCCAGGCAAGGTCGAGCGCTACGAGTTTCGCGTTCTGTGGTAGAGAGTGTGTCTCTTGGCTTTGGAGTGTAGCCCAACTTTGTCGACTTCCATTTCCCCAGCTCGACGGCTCGCGGAAGCGGAGCGCGGCGCAGGCGCAGGCGCAATACTCACCGCTCGTGTATCGCCCGTTGATAGTCTGAGAACTGTCCTTGCTCCTTCGTTCGGTCGCTCCTATCTACCGGAGTCGGATTGATTGACTGGTCGAGAGAGAGAGAGAGAGAGGGGGAGAGAGAGATTGACTTGCGGGAAAGAGTAGCTTCGCGTAATCGCTGACGACGAAAATGAGTGCCGTAGCATGCAGCTCTCAGGCCTTCGCGGCTGCGCAGGCGGCTTCCAGCCTCGGCAATGGGATAGGAGGACAACAGAGCAAGGAGGCGGTGAGAGCAGGTCGTAGAGCTGTGTTCCAGGGTAAGAACAGCGGCAAAGTGTTTTTTGGCAACAGCTTGAAGTCGAAGGATGATTTGTTGTGCTGCTCGCGGGGGTTCAGAGCTGCCGTGATTCGGCAGACGCGCAGACGCTCGTCGAGGAATGGCGCCGGCAGCGGCGGTGCGATGAATGTGGTCTGTGAGAAGGTCGTCGGAATTGATCTCGGGACCACCAACTCCGCCGTCGCGGCGATGGAGGGAGGCAAACCCACCATTGTGACGAATGCGGAGGGGCAGCGAACGACCCCGTCGGTCGTTGCGTACACGAAGAACGGCGACCGCCTCGTCGGACAAATTGCCAAGAGACAGGGAGTCGTCAATCCCGAGAATACCTTCTTCTCAGTCAAAAGATTCATCGGGCGGAAGATGAACGAGGTGAACGAGGAGTCCAAGCAAGTGTCCTACCATGTCATCCGGGACGAAAACGGGAACGTCAAGCTCGATTGCCCGGCCATTGGAAAGCAGTTTGCGGCGGAGGAGATATCTGCGCAAGTTTTGAGGAAGTTGGTCGAGGATGCGGCCAAGTTCTTGAACGACAAAGTCACCAAGGCTGTGATCACTGTCCCGGCCTACTTCAACGATTCCCAGCGGCAGGCGACGAAGGATGCGGGGAGAATTGCAGGAATTGAGGTTCTGAGAATTATCAACGAGCCGACGGCGGCGTCTCTGGCGTATGGCTTTGAGAAGAAGAGCAACGAAACAATCCTGGTCTTCGACCTTGGAGGCGGGACTTTCGACGTGTCAGGTTGGTCCCAGTCCCGCTGTCTTTTTCCTCATGTCTTCCTTCCCCTTTGTTGCTCGAGATGTGAGTTCTCACAGTCTACTGCGGCGGAATGAAAGCTTGACCTGACTTTTTTTTTTTTTGTAATTTAAAAATTTGGACAATTTCTCGATTTATGCATGTTATCCTTTCGTAGGGGCCATGGTAATAATCTTCTGTGTCGTTCCAATTTTAACGGATGTCCGGAAGGACTGACCTGACGACTATGCGTGTACAGGGTTTGAACCAGCGCGAACGTCTTTTGCACCGCCGTGGTCCTCGGGTAGACCATTCCCCCCCTTTTTTTATTTTTTATTTTTTAAACTCCCCCTCTTTTAGTTGGTACATTGGATTGATTATCTGACGATCAATCGTTTTTTGTTTTTGTTTCTGTCGTGGTTTGTTTTTGTTTCTGTGGGGTTTGGCCCGATCATTGAGAAGTTTGTGGTGATCTATTCTGATTCTGAATGAAGGTTACTCGTTTCCTCATTTAGCTGCTTTGCCTGCTTGTTGCATGATGGATCTTGAGTTTGTTCGTTGTAGGTCAATGTTATTTTCTGTGCACGTCGGAGAGAGTATAGGCGTCGTATGCATGGCAGGCTCCTGACTCATTTGGCAGTGCGGTAATGTAGGGGCATTCTGTTGTCGTCCGTGCTTTTTTTTTTGTAATCTGCCTGAGCGGGAAGATGTTTCTGGCATGCCTCCCTGCTACTACCTTCTTCCCCCGAATGCAACGGACGGTCATTATAGCTGCATCTAGACTGAAAGCTGCCTCAAATACAGCTATAATGACCGTACGTTGTATTCGGGGGAAGAAGGTAGTATGTCGGCGTCAGAAGTCCTTGCCAGTTCTTTGACTAGGCGAATGATGTCTCTGTTTTCTTCAGTGGGTATTCCATTCGGTTAAACCACTGGCAGTACTTCCTAAAGTCGTGTGCCCGTTAACGCGCCACGATTTTAGGAAACGTACGGGACACTACAGGAGCGTCCAAATTCATCCGACAACTAGAAACGTTTCTACTCTATTTTTTCCGCGGCCGATAGCTGGGCCAAGTACTGGTGGTTTAATAGGGTATTAGGGTCGGGAGGGGGTAGTTTCCGAAGCGTCGCGGGAGGGAGGTGTATTAGATGAGGATGCTTCTGGATGTCCGTGCATGGAAGATTCCATTCGCCGTCGTCAGGGAAAGGTGGTAAGTGGATGGAAGAGTCGCCAGTGAGGCGGGTGTTGAAGGCGCTATGGCAGAGTGACACTTCGAGAGGAGCATGTCTGAAAAGAAAAAGGGGGAATGTAGTGAGATATAGTAATATCAAACGGAGGCGGAGATAAGAATTTACCAGAGGAAGCTGCAGAAGGGATTGATCTTAGGTCACTGAAGTGGCTTGTCGTTGCCGTATGCGGGATCCTCGTTCGTTGGGAGTAACGACGTTTAGTATTGTCCGCGGTCTCCCCGTCGTCTCACTGCCTGTGGTTTGTTCATCACCGTGTGTACTTTTCCAAGTCCGAAGATTTCATCAGTCTACAGTCTTCCCCCGAATACAACGTACGGTCATTATAGTTGAATGTAGACTGAAAGATACGCTGAATTCAGCTATAATGACCGTACGTTGTATTTGGGGGAAGACTGTAGTCCTCTGTGCAGGGGATCGCGGGGAGTAATTAGTTTTTAGTAGTAAGGGTGAAATGCGTCGCAGACGCGTTGTGTGGTTTGTTTCCGGCTTTTCGGATCGTCTGTGTGCCGGTGGAGATTGCGAACGAACTGCCGTCTTCACCCGAATAGAACGCCCGGTCATTATCGCTGTATTTAGACTGGAAGTTAGCCCAAATATAGCTATAATGACCGGGCGTCTTCTATTTGGGTGAAGACGGTGGTCAGCCGAGCTAAGCCTGGTTCCAAGTCTCGAACGTTGATTACCGCTTAAATGAGCGCCGTGCGGACGGAGATGCGTTCCGTGGGCATGGTTTACTTTGGGTCAATGATGAGTGGGTGGCTAGAAGTTCCATCCCTGCTCAATGCATTGGTATGATTGAGAGTGGATAAGACCCTTTGTGGGCAGACCAGGGCAGTTGTGTAGTCTTACCGTTCTGGCTCGGTATTTTTGTGCGACGTATCGGGATATTGTCCGAATCCTGGAGGCTGTATTCTCACCGTTCCGGAAATAAAGGTATGACGAAAGGACAAACAAAAAGAATGGAAGGGTGCAGCTATTGTAAATGACGAGGATGCTCGCTTTAGTCTCTTTCGTTTCCTCATTCCTCCTCTCTTTCTTTTTCCTTCAGTATCCCAAGTGTGTATGTATCGAAGTGTTTGTGCGACAATGTATACAATGCATGCGTCGGAAGGAGATGCACAGGGAGGAAAGGGAAGATGAAGCCGAAAGAAATATGCGGGTCAGGTCGTGTCCAATGGAGAAACACGTGGATATGTCTTACGGTTAGTACGTCACCACTCACATGCATAGGTCCATGCAGCAGTTGTTTTGCATGGGATTGCAGGCTACTGATTTGTACATACGGTAGGCGAGCACGGCCTAGTTCTCCCCCGCCTGAGTGCACAACGACGTAGTCATGGACTCGATACCGACGCCCATGATATACCCCAACGTGGCCACTGACGCTGTAAAGGCATTTTTTTGCTGCCGTCACTTGTTGCCGCCGCCGCCGCCATCACGAAGTTGTTTCTATGTCATCGTCGCTGCCGCACGGGAGCTCTTGTCAGCGACGCGCAGCCGCCCCCGCAATCGAGTAGTGCTTAGCTTTTTCCGATTGCTGTCTTTCCGGCGGCATTTTGTCCCTTGCACAGCTTATGTCGTGCCCGCCGCCGCGCACTGTCTTCTGAGGCTAACGACGTCAGCCGCCCTTCGCAGCGCCTCCGGCCGTCGCGCGCACCCTTTCGTCTTCAGCCGGCGCGAGCCGGCCATTCACCACCTCCCCTGCCGTCGTCATCTCGCACGCTCTCTGTGCGAGCTGGCCATTCACAGCCTCCCCTGCCGTTGTCACCTCGCCCGCCCGCTCTCGGCGCGAGCTGGCCATTCTCCGCATGCCCTGCCGTCGTCGTCTCGCCCACTCTCGGCGCGAGCTGGCCATTCACCGCCTCCGCTGCCGTCGTCAGCTCGCCCGCTCTCGTCTATGTCCATATTCTTTCCGTTGCGTTATACCGTACCGCTTCTCTCCTTTGTCGCACAAGGGGGATTTGTGTGGCTTTGTTCCTGGTCATTGGAGTAGCGGAGGGGAAAAGACTTCCGGGGAGTGAAGGCGTAGAGAAGTCGGATAGTTTGGTGATTACGATTCGCGTGTCAAGAGACTGTTGCATTGTCTGTGCCGTTGGAATACCAGCGCGATATTGAGCTTGGGGGGCTCGGTTCTCGTGGCGGCTGATTAGTCCTTTCAGTGAGTAGTGGAGAATGTAGAGTAATTGATAAATTACTTAGAAAAAATAGAGTATTATAAATAAAGCAATACATCTTTATATTTATGTAGTAGGTATGTACTTATTCTGATATTAAATTCTTGCCGGCGTGATTAATGGCTATGAGTCGCGTAGGTTTACCAGTTTGGTGCATGGCTTTTGCCCACGAGCAGCCACATTTAGTGCAAAACAGCTGTCCTGCGTTGTTTTTATTACGACGCTCATGTGGATTTCCCTTCTTAGACGCAATGATTGATCCTCCACTAACGTTCTCCCCCGAACGCAACGCAACCCTCATTATGTCTGCACCGGACCGGAAAGATAGCTTGTATACGTCGACTACGAGGGTGCGTTGTATATGGATGAGGGACGACGGTACGGGGACGCCTTGCCTGGTGCTATTCGTCCGTGGATTTGGTTCTTACGATTCGCGTGATCTTTCCCTGTGAACCTGTCCACCGTTGTTGATGTCAACCGTCAATGGTCGCGAATGTAGCTGTCATCGACAAAGCGACGGCGAGAAGTGCATTGCGAATAGAGGTAAGCTACCTTCTTCCTCCGAATACAACGTACGGTCATTATAGTTGTATTTGGGTATGCTACCTTCTTCCTCGGAATACAATCGTGATCGGGCGTTCCATTCCGGTGAAGACGTTAGTGGATCAATCGCCATCCTGAAACCCAAAGTGGAATAGAACACTGAATTGGCTATCTTGCTGATAAAGGTGTGCGTGCCCCGTCCTGTACAGTAAATGTTGATTTTCTGTGATGATTACGATTGATATAAAGACGTGAGAGGTCAGTCCCTTCCCCGTGAGAAAATAAAAAGTGCAAGCTGGTTTTTGTTCATATGCGGAGAAGTCCATATGTTGTAATAATAATAATAATGATATTAATATTAATAATAATAATAATTCATGAGTTGATGTGAAATGCTTCCCTGCTGTCTGCTTTCTTGTGTTGATTGTGCAGTTCTCGAGGTCGGCGATGGCGTCTTCGAGGTGCTTTCGACTTCCGGAGATACGCATCTGGGCGGAGATGACTTCGACAAGGTAGGCTGGAGGCTTGAGCAAAAGGAGATTCTTACGATGAGGAGTGAGTGCTACGATCAACTAGACTGGAAATGAAATCTGTCGAGTGGTACTTGGTGATGTGTGCGAAAAGCGAAATGAGGGAGATTGATTTGTGTTTTCATTTCGCGGGGGCGGGGGGTGGGAGGGGGTGATGTTGGGGGGAGTAGGAGATGAGGAAGTAGACGGCAGAGACGTTAAATCGTCCAGCGGTCCTTCGGGACAAATTACATTTAGAGCGATGGAGAAAATAATGAGCGTTCCTTTTGCGCAAGGACGGTACACACAAATCGAGAAATAATCTTCTTTCGGCAAGCCAAAATACATGAAAAGTACTTCGGGACATGAAATTGGAACGATACAAAGAAGGGTAATTAAGCGAAATGGCCCCTGCGCAAGGATGACACGCATAAATCGAGGAATGGTTCGAATGAAAAAAAGAAAAAATGAAAAAGGGAGTACATAAAAGAATCGCAGCGAAAGTATATCAGAAAATCGCCCAGGGACGGACTCCCTCAACCGAAGCTTTCAGTAGCGGAAACTTGTAATCCAGCTGTCTGCTTGGGAGATGTGTCAACACAAGGGAGACAGATTCAGAACCTCGCTCCATGTATAACATCTCAAGCGTACCTGGATCAGGTGATGGTTGATATGCACTCGAAATCTTGGTTCAGTAGTAGTGTAGCTTCATCGCAGCGCAGAATGATGTGTAGTGATTAATGACTAAGGAGCATTGTGAGATGCGCAATAAAAATGTTGATTTAGGTTTTACAGGGGTTATACAGGGGTTATGGGTTATACAGGGGTTGCGAAGCCTCTCATTATTCGGGGTAGGGTCTGGGGTTGGAGTGGCCCTATGAGATATTTGAGCAGAGACGGTCAGCACGAAACCCGCACCACCTCGGAGGCCGCCGATTTTTCTTTTCAACGGCGGCCCAAGCCGTGCGGCCGCTCCGAGTTTTGCTTGTGGTGACAAAAAGTTTCTGCCAGGCTGGGGCCGTGTACTTGTGGTTTAACGAGGATGCTCGTCCTACACTATCAGTGTAATCCTGGTAGCAGTTCAATCGTCGTACTGGTGTAGTCCTGAACAATCGTGCACTGCGAGTAGCGATTTTGAGAAGTATCATTTAAACCCTGGTACCCGTTTTGATCCCGAAAACGATCGGAGGGATGCTGAAAAGAGGAGTCGTTAAATTAAGTTACATTACTATGGCCCTGAAGAACACGTCGTTTGTGATCTTCTCAATAGAAGAAGAAATGGAAGGCATTGAGTGGTTGCACTTTTTTTTTTTTTTTTTTGGTGTCGCACTCTGGAGGTCTTGGATTGAGTGGTTGCACTGCTTAAGCAGTCGTTAAATTTATTTTTAGTAAACATTACCTTGAGTGCGAAGAGCACGTGAGCACGTTTGTGATCGTAAAACCACCACTCAAACCGAAGCTGAAGTTGTCGAACCAAAATCTGCATCTTCCCGTACCTGCAGTCTGCAGTGTACTTCGTTGCTCTCTTTGAGGGAGATACCGGCGTCAGCCTACCTCGAAACTGAGGTGCTGTACTCTGTCATTTGCTGGCATAAAAAAGAGAAGGCAAAACACAAGAAAAAATATGAACTCAAACGAGATCGTTGATGTCTTGGAAGGCCCTTGCTGAGGGCATACTCACACTAGTGCTTTCCAGAATGTGTCTGACTACTATTACGGCCAAATCCTTTTTTTTTTTTTGGGTTCTTACTCGCATTAGTGCTTTCCAGAATGTGTCTGACTACTAGTACGGCCAATCCTTTTTTTGTTTAGTACGGCCAATCCTTTTTTTGTTTTTTGGTTCTTCTTCTTAGTGCCCTGCCAGGGAGGCAGGGCGTTTTCCACGTGCGTGGAAATGCCCTCTTTGTGGGCATACTCACACTGGTTCCTTCCTGAATGTATCTGACGGCTATTACAGCCAAATCTCTCTTGTTTTTTTCCTTCTTTTGTTTCTCTTCGAATGCCACGTTCTCTGGAAGGCCCTGGCTTAGGGAATATCCACACAAGGACTTTTAGTATGTATCTGACCCCTATTGCATCCAAATCCTTTTTCTTTTTTCTCTTGTTTAGTTTCTGTTCCTGTCAACAAGGCAGGGTGTCTTCGGATATTCTGCTGTAAATTGTGTAACCCAGCCCAGTTTCTCTCCTTTTTTTTGTTTTTCCAATTCAGTGTTTGGGCCCACCTGCCTTTTCCCTCAGAACCTAAGCCTTGCCCGATCACTGTAGATTTCGCTCCGGGACTCGGTCCGAGAAAAATCTATACAGTGACAGGGCACTTGAAGTGGTGGTTTAATAGAAGTCGAAATGGAAGGGATCGAGTGGTTTCACTGTATAAGATAAAGCGGCCTCTTATACGGTATCGAAAGGCGAAACTTTCAAGGCTACTTTTGAAGCAAGAAGCAAATCTGTTGTTTTGGAATTACAACTCGTGAGTTCTCAAGAGGCTTTGTTGTCAGAGTTCTTGAAACAACATGAATTATGTAGTATTATTTTGGGTTCTTGTACGCAAATGATTGGAGAATCATGTAGTGATGACATGATTACATGCTGCGCACCAAATTACAAACAAATCGTGCAAGCAGTCTTATGTCAGCAAATGGAACAAAAGTTCAAAACACTGTTGACTTTTCAAGTCAATTCTCCCATTCATTTACAGGCCTTGCTAAAGGCTTGTTTTCATGAAACTACGTTCAGTCAATCTACGCAGAGTGAATCGGTCCCTTAGGAACCCCCCCCGAAAGGCGGCGTTGATGGGTACTAGAAAGTGATGAAATTTGAATTAAGCTAGCGCTAGTGAACAAAACAAAATTGGATGATTGGACAGGGCCTCAACTTCTGGGAAAGAACTTGTAGATTTAATTGTAGATTGAACCGTACCCCAAACCGACACAAGTGAACAAGTAGAGTATACTAAGGCGCTTGAGATCACCATGTTGAAGGAACTCGGCAAAATGACTCCGTAACTTCGGGAGAAGGTTTAATAGAAGTAGAAATGGAAGGGATCGAAATGGAAGGGATCAAGCGGTTTCATTAAGGCGCACGACGCTTGGGATCTTGCAAATTTGGATGCGTGTGGCTGCCGTATTTACAATGTAGGTGCGTTATCATGTTTTTTTGAAGGGATTGATGTGAATGGAACGTTATCATCTAAGACTGAGTGTAATTACGTTCTGTATTCTGTGCAGCGAATTGTGGACTGGCTGGCGGACGATTTCAAGAGGCAGGAGGGCATTGACTTGCTGAAGGATAAACAGGCACTGCAGCGATTGACGGAGACAGCCGAGAAAGCGAAGATGGAGCTATCTACCATCACCCAGACGAGCATCAGGTATGTGACTGAGATTGGCATGTGGCTGTAGAGCTTCAACTCTGTTGTTTACGTGCCATTGTGCCTCCGACTTGCGAAATAAGTCTATGCATAGAATGTGTGTCGTGGTGATCTAACATATATTCCGCATTTGACACGATTCGCTCTACGCTACATGTTCTGTTCCCAGTGTGAATTCCTGCAAACATTTTTTTTTTTTGTTCTTTTTTCTGGTGAGACATTTCTGACTTGTGTTCTTCTTCGTGTGTCTGCAGCCTGCCTTTCATTACCGCAACAGCAGAAGGACCTAAACACATCGACACGACACTCACGAGAGCTAAGTTCGAGGAGCTCTGTTCAGACTTGCTGAGCAGGTGTGTGTCCACTGTGACCTGTTGGTGTGCATGAGATATCTTTCCTGATCCTGATGAGAATAATAGTCCTTCGTGATGATAATTATCACTATATTTCTTTCCTAAGTCCTTGATGTTCCTGTTGTTGAAGGGTGACCCGGCTTATTGAGATGGGTTGTGGTTCAGAATGGCAAAGCTGTGTCGGCAACTGTGAAAGCCCTAATTTGTTATCTGAGTGGCATAGCTGTGGGAGTCTGTATGGCTGACAGTTCGCTGGGTGTTCGATCCATCTACTTTCCTCCGCCGCCGAATAGAATGTAAGCGCCGTAAGGTCGTTACAGCTGTATTAAGACTGAAGGACACCCCAAAAATACAGAGACTGTACGATGTATTCGGGGAAAGAAGGTAGTGCTCTGTTGCTCGTTTGCTGTTGATTATGGAGAATCCAAACTGAGCACATTTATCGTCCATCTGGGATGGCATAGATATGGCAATATCTGCCTTCGATTAAGTTTGATAGTTTGCTGGGTGTGTGGGAGAGTTTTCTCTTTTCTGGTCTTGTAGATAGAGTTTGTGTTCGTTATGCCCGATCTGGAGTACGGCATGGGTCGTGCAGGATTGCAGATGGGTATCTGTTTGTTCGTGTGAGATTGCATATAATTAACTGCATGCGGGGATAGAGTTAACAAATGTGCTTGCACATGACAGCTTTCCTCGCTCTCTGCAAGCTGTATCTTGCATGGCTGCTAACTGTGTGTTGCATTTGGACGTAGTTTACATTGTGTGTATTTCGTCTTCAGGGTGGAAATCCCCTTCGGTATATTGGATGTGTCCGTCCTCGTTCTTTGCTGCATTGATGTGGCTGGTGGTATGTGGTGGTACCTCTGTGGGAGAGTGTTTTGATTGGTTTGGAAATTTGAGGGCTGGGTGGATGATTTGTGAGTAAGGCCTCACTGACGTTCTGGGTGGCCTGGGGTGTGCGATAATATGGAAATGTTTTGTGATGTGTACAGTTTAATGTGATGCTTACTCTGTCCAGGACTGAGTGGAGTTGCTGTCGTAATTGGTTGCTTGATTATTGTGTGCAGGTGCCGAGTTCCCGTTGAGAATGCTTTGAAGGATGCCAAGCTCACACTCGGCGACATCAATGAGGTTATTCTTGTTGGTGGCTCAACCAGAATTCCCGCAGTCGTCAATCTTGTCAAGCAGATGACCGGCAAGGAACCAAATATGTCTGTCAATCCGGATGAAGTCGTCGCTCTTGGTGCAGCTGTGCAGGTAATGATAAGAGTTCTGACAGATCTTGGGAACATCGGCTTCTTTGGGAAGGAACAACGGCGTTTGTTTTGGGTCTTTTCATATGATGTGATGTGGATCCCGGTCTGAATACGTTTGGTCTTTAATGTCACGGTCAAACTTTTTGAATGTGTTTTGGGGCGTTTGACTGTGGAGTGAGTTCAGATCAGCACCTGCCTGGCGGTCATGCAGTGTTTGTGGCGGCTGTAGATGCGTTGTATCTGGCCTCTAGTGACATGGTTCAGGGGAAAGCCTCAGACAGTGGTGGTTTGGTCTTGTGTTCCGTAGCAGCTGGGAAGTTATTATGAATTTCTATGAATGCACACGGCATGGAGGCTTTTGAGGTGATTGCGAAATGTTCGAGGCTGTTTTTGTTAATGCCAATAAAATCCACCTGCTTGCAGTGTTGATTCTTATTTTGATTTCATTTTCACTGTTTGATTGTTGGTATTTATGTCTTCTTCGGTGTTTCATTGCTCTGAGGCATGCATGGTGATTGTTTATTGACGTTGGTGTTCCGTTGCGTTTGGGAATTGATTGCAGGCTGGAGTGCTTGCAGGTGATGCCAATATAATCCACCTGTTTGCAGTGTTGATTTTTATTTTGATTTCTTTTTCACTGTTTGATTGTTGGTATTTATAGCTTCTTCAGTGTTCCGTTGCTCTGAGGCGTGCATGGTGATTGTTTATTGACGTTGGCGTTCTGATGTGTCTGGCACTCGATTGCAGGCTGGAGTGCTTGCAGGTGAAGTCAGTGACATTGTGCTCCTTGATGTCACTCCTTTGTCTCTGGGATTGGAGACGCTTGGTGGAGTGATGACGAAGATTATCCCAAGGAATACCACTCTTCCTACGTCCAAGTCGGAGGTCTTCTCAACTGCCGCCGATGGACAAACGAGTGTGGAGATCAATGTGTTCCAGGGTGAGCGCGAGTTCGTCCGGGACAACAAGCAGATTGGCAACTTCAGACTCGATGGAATTCCCCCTGCACCACGCGGTGTCCCACAGATTGAGGTCAAGTTCGACATCGATGCTAATGGTATCTTGTCGGTTACTGCGATTGACAAGGGCACAGGCAAGAAGCAGGATATCAAGATCACTGGTGCTAGCACGCTTCCCTCAGATGAGGTTTGTATTTCGCGACCTTGGTGATTGATGGATCATTCATGCATGCAGCGTTTTATGTTTTTGTCACGTATGTATGGTGTGCCGATTTGCTTTTATGTTTGCAGTAATGTCTTGGATCTTGTCTTGTAACTTGCTGATCTTAAACCACCAGTACACGGCCCCAGCCGTGCAGTCCGAAACTTGTTGCTACAAGAAAACGAGTCCGAAACGTTAAACGCTGCGCCCGCCGTTGATAAATTAGATCGGGAGTCCGAAACGTTAAACGCTGCGCCCGCCGTTGATAAATTAGATTGGTGGTGGCCGTTTTGTTTCACGCCTCCAGAATTTGAGGTGTCAGGACGCCTCCAGAATTTGAGGTCTCAGGCCCGCAGCCCAGCTGCCTATGTACTGGTGCTTCAACCCTTTTTTAATGTTACACGGGCTTCTGATTGTTATCGGCATGTTTTTGGTCATACTTCTTTGTCATAATTTTGTCTCTCGCTTTTCTTGTCCTGCGTTTGTGTGAGTTTTATCATCTGCAACGGTGTACTGGGCAGTGCTGCGAGTGCCGTACTCATAGCTATGAGTGGATGTTTTGCCACATGCGGTGTATGTCTGTTGACTGATGTCTGTTCAGGTGGAGAGAATGGTCAAGGAGGCAGAAAAATTCTCGAAGGAAGATCAGGAGAGGAGAGAAGCAGTGGATACAAAGAACCAGGCGGAGTCGATGATCTATCAGACAGAGAAGCAGTTGAAGGAGCTGGGTGACAAGATCCCTGCAGATGTTAAGACGAAGGTCGAGGACAAGTTGAAGGCTTTGCAGGATGCTGTTGCGGGTGGGTCGACACAAGCAATCAAGGACGCGCAGAGCGCTCTGCAAACAGAGGTCATGGCGATGGGGCAATCGGTCTACAGCCAAGCAGGTGCGGCAGGTGCTGGACCCACACCGGGTGCAGACAGCAGCTCAACAGGATCAGGGCCGTCTGGTGGACCCAGTGCAGGTGGTGCAGGAGGTGAAGATGTTATTGATGCGGACTTCACGGACAGCACCTAGGTGTAGTAGCACCATATACTGTAGGACCTTGTAGGGAAAGTGAGAGGAGAGTCTTTGTTCTGTTTTTCTTTTGTCCTTTTTTTTTTTTTCCCCTTTCCCGGATCGCTTTTCCACCTTGTATGTTGGTAGGCAATGTGGAGCCATGTGTGAGAGTGCGCTGAGGGTTTGTGCGCTGAGACTTCCCCTTTGTGGGGGAAAGGTATGCCCCATTTGCATTGCGGGGTCGACTTCTGCTCCGATGTTCCTTGACTTGGGGTCGCAGTTTCCTTCTTTTTGAAATTCCTTGTGTACCGATTTCTCCCGTTTTCTGTGACCATATGGTCTGTTAGTTACAATTTGCTTCACAATCGCATGTTGTAATATCAAAATCTATGGAGCTCTTTTGTAAAATACACAAGTTGGTGTGTATTGTGTCTCTGTCCTCTCATGTATTGTTTGCTTGCTGAGTCGTGGCTCTTGGTTCCTCGATGAAAGGGCTTCACAATTATGTGCCTTACCACACTACTTGCAAAATGCACAAAAGCATCAACATATGGCATGCATCTTCTAGCGGGAGAGGCATTCTCATTTTGCACATTGTAAGTGGTGGACTGAGGCCTTATGAAATATATTTGGAATGGATGCTTCATTGACGGCGTTTGACACGAGTCAAACAGGTGCAGATCGGAATCTCGATGTTTCATTTGCCATCACGTGGAGCAGATTGAATGTGGATGTGGCATGAGGGGTGCAGTATTCAGACTACCGTCTTCCCCCGAACATAACGCACCCTGAACAGCAAGGTATACGAGGGATGTTTCCGGCCAGATAAAGTCAGAATGAGGGTGCGTTGTGTTCGGGGGAAGACGGTAGAACTTTTTAGATCTGTTGAATGTAACGACTGCCTAAAAATACACCCAGAGTAGTCGCAGCTGGAGCTGTGTTTATTCTTGAGAGAGCCTCTACGTGCCTTGTGAACCAGGGTGGTATATGGTGGTGGAGACTGCTGCGCTGAAGCATAGCTGAACCCTTCTGCATCAAGTAGAAGGTGCCGGATGCCCTGATACTGTTTTTTCTATTCGGGACGGATTTGAGATGTGGTAGATTATGTCACTTGCGATGTTGTTTGTGGTTGTGGGTAAGGACAGTTGGTGGACGTATTGGGAAAGCGCGACGATCCGAAACTTGCGTTCTGCTGTGCTCCTGTCAGTTAGTAGGAGAGGTACATGGGGCGAGGGCGAGGGAGAGCAAGGAATGTAGGGGGAGTGGAAAATGAAGAAAACGAGTATTTTAGAGAACTCTGGAGCGAGGCTTTGCTTGCTTGCTTGCTGCTCTGTGATGATGGCGGCTTCATGCATGATGAATGTGAGCACACGGAGGCAGCCACTGCCAGCCAGAATCTTTTTTTTTATTATTTTTTTTAAATAGACGTGGACCATTTTTTGGTTGTAGGTATCCTTGCTCAGGGGCGTGAGTCTTCTCTGTATTGTTCCAATTTTAACGAATGTCCCGAAAGACGACTTTCAGCCAGAATCTATTGTTATGAACTTGGTTGTCTGACGATTTTCACCGCCACTCACACACAGACAATCTCATACCCGCCCATACATGCATAAGACGATGGGGAGAGGAGAGTCCAAACTGCACGCAGATCAAAGTAAGCAGCGAAACACAACCATGGGCAGATGGGGGGAGAAGCATAGTATTTCTCACTCTCTGACAATACTCCCAACAACCAATCACAAGAAGACACCTGCGAGGATAACAATTAGGATTTACACTGATGATGAGCCAACTCAAACCAGTTATCGTTTCAGAGTTCATTTCAGTATCTCGCCACCCTCAGAACTCCACACTCCACTCTCTACCCTACACCCAGTTAGTAGCGCAACACTGAGAAGGCCTCACAGAGGCCTGCGCCAGCCGCCCAGATGAAGAACAGGTCCGGGGATGAAGTCTTCAGTGCCGATGAACAACGCTAACGAGGAAACATGCAGCTATGGCTGCTGCACCACTGACACGGCGCGAGGAAACAGGCAGCTATGGCTGCCGCACCACTGACACAGCCCTAATATCTCCAGATGCGAGATGGGCGACAGTGGTCCATCCCCATAAGTACCCAGTGAAGAGCCTCGGTCTAGCCCAGGCAGACGCAGATACCCCCAGGGGTAGATGTGCTGTGGATGCCCAAGTTATGGCAACCTGCAGAAGTCTGGCTATGGCTGCTGTCCACGGCGAGGGTCTCAGGATGCTGCCTGTAGACAATCACCACCACCAACTTGCTTGGCTTGCAACGCTGCCGCCTCAAAATGAAAAGCCAAAAGTCCCTAAACTACAGGCTCGGTCCTATTAATAGACTATCCTACTCTAGACCTAGACCTGCTGGACCGGTACCGCATCACTTTGACCTGCCCGGCTTGGCCTGGGCCCTACCAGGCTATACGGTGTCTAGACCGTCTCTACAGCCCAAGGCCCAGATGGGCCTGCTGTCCTAGTGATAGCCCTTGTTAAGGCCTGTAACGGCCAAGGGTAACTCGGGCCTGCAATTTTCGTGTAAATTGCAGATATGTCCCTCACGAATTTCCCTCAGGACTGGACCGGTGGTTAGTCCCTGACACAAACAAAATTACGAATCTGACCCTAAGACACGACTATACAACCTCGCCGTCAGATCTCGGCAGCAGAAAGCAGAAAGTCGTTGCACTATTCCACAGGAATGTCTTTATTTCTGACGAGAATTCATTGATGCTTTTACTATCCATCCTCGACTGCTCCTAAAAGCTTTGCTCCACTATCCACCAAATGTGGAAAATGAGAATGAGTCTTGCCCTAGAACCCGGACAAATACACCGTCATATTTTGTCTTTTGTGCATGTGGATAGTAGTGGAGTGAGGCCCTAAGCCTACACAGGGTTCCCCTGCAAGCATTGCTACCTCTCGGTATCAAGGGATGCATGTGCCATAGGTGTGCCACGTGCCCTAATCGCCGGTGATCAATGAGTACCCTGTGATTAAGGCAGGTTAATGCGTCGACCAAGCATTTTCCCATAAGCTGCTCCTCCCGTGTACAAATCTCGCCCTAATTCCAATTCCATTTCATGAATGTTTATCCTTTCTGGTATTTCTACCTGGCGTCCGGCCTGCAATAGTCGTGTGATCAAAGTACACTCTAACTCAACGCAGTCTTAATACAGGTCGTCAGATAGGCAAGTAGCTAAGGCAATTTAGTAATCTGTACTTTCTTATTTTCTGTACTTAGAGGTACTCTGAGGTGTGGTCAGCAGCTGTCTACCATTACAACTATATGTCTGAGGAAACAAACAGCCAACATTGTTCAGGGACGCTGGACTCGCTTTCCAGCAGGTGTTGCTTCCCACCAATAGATGGAGTGAAATAGCATAACTGATGCCTTCATACATAGATAGACCTCAGAGAGCCTTTCCCGAACCGTATGTGCAAGTTTCCTCGAGCCTGCCCGGGACTGCTAGAGGTGTCTACTCTTACTAGCACCCTCAAAAAAAAAAAAAAAACTAATGCTATCACTGTTGTGCGGAATGCGAGTTCCCTGGCTTTGGAACTGGGATACCGCACAACATTTGAAAACACAGGACAATAGATGGCTGCTCAATTAAGTCTGGTGGTTAAAGAATTCACTCCTCCCATGCATATTAAGGGTATTCACATTCAAGCAATGTATGGGTAAGAGTTTATATATAACAATTCGTTTGCCGGTTGGTTCCAGTGTAAATCTTGGTGCATGCTTGCTAAGCTAATAAGATTTATGCGAACTGATTGATATGTACAAGTTATAGGCTGGGGGTTAGGTTGTAGAAGTCTTCAGTTGTGCGGTTGGTGTTTCTCATGGCTGGATGCATATTCTGTAGCCCCTCCTCATGAAGCGATAACAATGATGTCGAGATTGTTCCTGGACGATGATCCCACATGGGTTCTGTTATTGTGGGTTACTAGTTGAAGTTGCAGCCTTCCTAGATGCATGAAGGGAAGGAGTCGACGTACTAAGGTGTACCAAGAAAATGCATGAAGGGAAGGAGTGGACGTATTAGGGTGTACCAAGAAGGGTGATGGGAAGCATAAAAGGTTTCTGGGTTGTTATTTGGTTCTGTGCGAGACTGTCAGTGACGCCGTTGTTTGTTCATGCGCAAGAACAAGCGGTGGTACGCAGCAGTACTCGTACGTGCTTTCACTACACTCGTAGGTAATGTGATTATGAAGGAAACAGAGGTCACACAATACTATCCATTAGGAATGCAACATGTGGATGCACTTGCAGGAGCATGTGTCCAGGTGTTGCTGCCGAGTACTGCTGCATCTTGCTTTCCTGTGTATGCTTGCTTGTGTAGAGGGATGCTTCGTTGCATGGAGTGGTGGTGGTAAAGATTCGAGTGCCTCAGGCCTTCCATCCCATAGGAAAATAGTAGAGAAGATAGGCATTGTACTGACTAAACCTACATAATATTTAACAAGTCGGGTTATACCAGAGCATACTTATATGCAATTGTTTGTATGCATGGACTTGATTAGTGAGAGTGGAGTGCAAGACCTGATGTGGGATTCTCTTCCCTGTAAACCTCTCATCTGTCCATAAACACAAGCAATGAAACGGTTATCATGTTGAAGGGTAATAATACGGGTACCGACAATTGATTCAAAATTCAATCAGCAAAAGAATGGTCATTACCAATGGCAGCTGTGCCGCGCTACTGTAGTGAAGGTTGTGATTTTGGAGGAGGAAATATTTCCATGCTCGCAAAGTGTTGTTATGCTGTGAGTTGTTCGGTGCCGCTGGGGCAACCAAACAAGCATGTGGGAAGAAATATGCATCCAGTTGACTTCTGGGCGTTTCGTCATGGCGAGAGTGGACGACTGCGATGGTACAGTAGATGCAAGAGTATTCGCGACAGGAATGGACCTGTATGTGTGATGTTCATGCATCGAAAGGATGAGGGTGAAGATTCAGAGGGCGAGGGGGGGCCATCCCAAAATCCTCTGTGAAATTGCGAATGTCTATAAGCTTTACATCTATCCAGCGGTCGGATGTCGTGTCCATTACCTTTTTCAGAGAAGGGTAGTATGGTGGATCCATGTCCCAGCAGGGGACTCTCCCTACCAATAGATGGAGCGGATGCTAACAGGGCTACTTGTGGGGGTGGCTCCCCCTCCCAAGCAGTCTATCTCCGTTTTCCAATGAGTGGTTTGCATCAGTTTGCGTTTCTTTTTGGAATGCGCTCATGGCGAATGTGAGCGGCTGCGGCAAAAGCGAGCGGCTGCAATACACAATAGATGCAGGAGTACTAGTGACATGAATGACTGTGTGCTAATGTTGATGCAGACAAGTGATGCATGGGAAGATTATGAGGGCAAGGCATCCCAAAATCCTCTGTGAATGTGTGTATAAATGTGTTTAGTAAGTGAGTAGGGGATTGCAACTCCTATATGTATACTTACATCTGGAAGGGGATTGGATGTTGTCTCTATTGTATATGTATACTTACATCCGGGAGGGGATTGGATCTCGTCTCCATCGTGATTCCAAAGATGGGGCAGTAGTGCAAGTAATGGGGGGCAAAATGGAATGTGTCAGGGCTCTCCTCCCGTGTGCGCGGCTACCCATACATGCCAGTGTCTGCTTTTTTTTTTTTTTTTTTTTTTTTGGTAAATTYTTTAAGCCCAACCAATTCAATTACCTGTCCAATCTGGACAGGACGGCCTTTCAGGCCTTTTTCTATTGTCATTATAGTATTACGGGGAACCCTGTAGCAGCCACATCCGTGCTCAAGCCTCCAACGAGGGAACATGCGGGACGCCGGGAGCTGCACCCACCAGCAGGTGCGATACCTGCTACAGCAGGTGGGTGTCCGCATATAAGAGTACAGATCTGATAAAATTTGCAGCAAAATCCTTCCTGGTCGGAGCACGAGCAATGTGTTGTAACTCTGTAACCTAGACCGTTGGGGGCAAAAGACTTGGTAGAGAGATCTGGCCCCGTTCAGCTTCATTGGCCAACGGCAGTCAAAAGTCGAGCGATGCTGGCCGCAGCAAGGTGATGGAACTCTGTAACACACCCAGCTCATGGGGGGTGCGAAGCCTGGTAGAGAGATTCGGTTGTGTTGGCAGCGTTTTTTACCGTGTGTCAATGCAGTGGATTCGCTGGAGTGTCAATTATATCATTAAGTTTTGGGGGCTAAGTAGAGCTCAGTTCTGGTAGGTTGTTAGTCGATCATGAATTTCCTTGAGTATTGTTCTCAGCCGAAGTCAGGTAATGGCCCCAGTATCTCATGTTTGGGCCCGGTTACGAGCACATGGCATCGCATGAATAGATCGGAACATTGCCAAAAAGGGGGCGGGGGGGGGAGGAAAAAGGGAGCAGTGCACTACCCTTGAATTTTTGGGATTCAAAAGCAGAGACCCTTGAATTTTTGGGATTCAAAAGCAGACCCTTGAATTTTTGGGATCCAAAAGCAGACCCTTGAATTTTTGGGATTCAAAAGCAGACCCTTGAATTTTTGGGATTCAAAAGCAGACCCTTGAATTTTTGGGACTCAAAAGCAGCGGAGCAAGACCATTTATTGAACTTGGTTCAGTTCACTTAGGTTGCTGAAGTTAATCAGAGCAAAAGCATATGTCCCACTATGTTTGTCGATTTCAAGCATCCACCCACGCAAAAATGAATGACTCGCGCTTGGGGGACCGCTTCTTTGATGGCTTGCTTTGCACGGCTTGGGCCCCTGTTGTGCATAGGTTTGGCCACTTGGGCCCACTTCTTTGACAGCTTGTGAGTTTAGGCCGGACCCTCTAACGCAATACCCGGAGGCCGTTTTATTGTTCGCCCCCACCCTTCATTGTTTGCCCCCACCCTTCTCCTTCAGCATTCCCAACACCCGCAGCGGCTGTCGCTTGGGGCTGTCAAGCAAGACCCGCGTTTTTGTAATATCAAATTGTATATACACAAGGTGGCGACCCCTGTCCGTGAGAGGCACGGTGAAGGGGCAGTTAAAAGAAAGGGAAAGATGAATGGTTTCAGTGTGCTCCTCGTCTTTGTTTTGTTTTCTCATCTTTACCGTTTGTTTTGCATACTGCGCTCACATATAAATATGAGGTGGTCAAACTCCGACGAAACAGGTTGAAACAGTTTGTCACAACCCCTCGTTTGTTATCCTCTAGAACTGAAAAAAAAGGGAAATTGGAGATAAAAAATCTGATAAAGCCAAATTTGGAGTAGGAAATCTAAAAGTGTTTGGTGAACCAAAAAATGACAGTAATAGTTACTGTCCCCCTTTATTGGGGTTTCCATTTGAGGTTTCCATTTGAAGTTAACTTCACTTTTTTTCACCTGGTTTCTTCGAGGACCTTATAGATCTATTTTCGATAATTCTGGAGTAAATCTAGGTTGTTTCTCCGGGCGACGAGGCACCCAACTTGTGCCCAGATACACGCCCAGGCGGCGGGCCAGGCACGACTCCCCGGCAGGGTTCCGGGCAGCCCCAGCGCAAAAAAAAAAAAAAGAAAAAAAAGAAAGACGAAAAGCAAGAAATTCCAGAAAAAATTGTGTTCTGTAGAATTGCAATACAAACATTTGCTGAGGGTCAGATCAGAATTCCTCAAAAAAAAAAAAAAAAAAAAAAAAAAAAAAAAATCAGCACCAAATGACCCCCCTTAACACCCTTGTAGCCCCTTTAAAAATAAATTATACCCCCTTTCCCCCCCCTTGACAGCCAACTCTCAAAAAGTTAAACGAGCCTGGATTTGGGGTCTTCTAAGAAAGCGCAGAAAGACTTTTTTTTTTTTTTTTTTTTTTTGGACGCTTGGATACCCCAGGTGTCAGAGCCCCCCGGGCGTCAGGCCCGGATGCCTGGCCATGCAGGCCGGGCCGGGCATGGCATAAAAACTTCCTAGGAGTAAAGTGAAGAAAAAACAAGATAGATTTTGTTTTGGTAAATTGGTAGGCTAATGCAACAAAAATGCTGAGAATGTTTTTTTGGTAGGCTAATGCATCAAAAATTCTATGAATGAAAAACATACCACGTTCATCAAGGCAGCTTTAAAAAAAAAAACCTTTTTTGGTTAGTTGTGGCAGATTGTTTACTTTTAGGCTGGATTGGATGTCAACCTTACAGTCTGTCGCTTTTAACCACTCGGCCACCTACGGGATTTGAACCTGTGACCTTCAAATTTATTATGGAGGCTATATGGTTGGACGTACGTAACGAGCTTCTGTTCAAATCGGAGTAGCACATCAATTCTCACCTTATTGATCGAATTCTCTCTGAGATCCGCCTCACAATTCGGACAAATTGGCAGACGAATTGGCGGACCAAGAACTTTATATGGTTTAACATAACAAAACCTGGGTGAAAGATGATGGCTTTGCCTCACTATCGCCAGAAGGTAATTTAAAATTGGCTTGTGGCTAATTCAATCAACTAGTTTGTTGGGATAATTTAGGTTTGAGGGTTCAGCCTCCTGATGAGTCGGTGCAACTCCGACCAAGCAATCTTTCATCATCAGCTTTTATTTTTTTCCGTTGTCGGTGTTTCTTGGGACTCTTTTTTTTTTTCTGGTTTGTCTGATTGGTGTGCTTGAGTGTTGTCTACCGTCCCACCTCCCTCAAGTCTCCAGCCTTTGTCTTCTGTTGTTGCCTGTCTTCCCTCCCTCCTCCCCCATGCCCTCCAGCCTAAGTCCTTGTGTCTTACCGCGTTTTGCCAGTGTCATAAGTCCAAGTCAGTTTCCATGTGGTGGGGAGATATGTGAGAATCATCTTCAAGTGAGTGTGCACGGTTGTTTCCTGGGGGGTGGTCGTTCAAAGTAATACTTGTACTGAAGGGCAGCGTTTGCGCTTATATACACACACACCGTGTCACACACACACACATACAATCAGTTTTTGGTATGTTTGTTTTTCCGCCTCCCCCCTAACTTTTAAAAGTATTTTTGTATGCCCAACTGAGCACCTTTAAGTAGTGCCAAACAGTCCGTCATTCCTCATCTACGGCACTCTTAGGGGGGGCGCTCGGTTCTGGATGTCTGTGTTGCCTGTGGGTGATGACGGATGCTCGTCGGAGTGTCTCCCTGGCTCAGTGGGTGGTGGGAACCAACACTCTGCGCGGTTCACCCATGATGTGAGTAAGTGATGTGCTTCTTTGCTCTGTGTTGGACGCGTGGACTGCCTCGTCTACACTCCACCACTGCCTTGCTGCCCGTTCTGCTTGCTTCACAGGTCGTTCTTTGCAAGCTGCTGTCTTCGCTGTGTGGTGTAGCCGGGTTGCGGTGTTGCCTTGCGCTTCGCTGCCTTGCCGTCCTTCTGCTGGTCGTGCCTTCCGTGTTCTTTGCTTGCGCGCCATGTAGTTCAGTTGCCGTGTTGGTGTTGCCTTGTGCTTGACCGCATGGTTGCCCTGCTGCTTGTCCGCTTGCTCTGTCGTCCCTTGCAGTGTGGTTGTCTTGGTCGTCTTGCCTTGTGCTTCACTGCGTGCTTGCCGTGCTGCAAGTCCTGCGGGCTGTGGCGTTCCTTGCAGTCGTTTTTGGCGTAGTGTATCCGTGTTGCCTCTACTGCGTTGCCTGGTGCTCCGGAGGGTTGTTGCCCGCTGCTATGTTCTGCTTGGGGACATTTGCCTTCAACAAGGTTCAAAGGGCTCATGACCCAAACCATCAATACGGGCATTACGCAGATTGTGGAGGGTTCAGCCTCCTGATGAGTCAGTGCAACTCAGAAGAAACAATCTTACATCATCAGCTTTTATGTTTTTCAGTGTTTCGGTTTTTTGGAGACTTGTATTTTTCCCTGGTTTGCCTGCTTGGTGTGCTTGCATGACGTGTGTCCTCCGGCCTCCCCCCTGCCGTCCAGCCTTCATCCTTCCCTGTCCTGTGGGCTTATGTACTGTCCTATATTTTCCTCGTACTTTTTGTTCACGCTGCATGACAACCGCTCCATTGCACGGCTAGGACCCACTCACAAGCGCTTTGGCTGAGCCGCATACCACGTTCCATTGTCGACAGACTTCACCAACCCTGCCAGGATTCCGTAGTGTGACAGCCATTATGCTGGAGATCAGCCAGCGCCGAGTAAAGCGACCTGGCATGCGTATGAGCACACACCCGAAACACACACACATACACACACACACACACACACACACACACACACACACACACACATGGCAGACGGGTGTGTGGGCACTTGGTGCTTAACCACACAAATGTGGCCAACCATGCATCTTCTATTATGTTGCCTATCTACACCTCCTTGTTTTATAAAAAGGTTTATGGATGATTTGTGGATGGAATTAGGAGAGAGTTTGGGGTTCTTTGACACACACACACACACACACACACACGCACACACACACACACACACACACACACACACACACACATTCCCCTGCCCAAAACACACACACACACCCTTAGGCACATCTCGGCCCTTCGCATGGCCAGGTGGTCCCATGTGGGCAGGGTGGTATTATGCTGTCCGGGTGTCATGGGTAGATAGGTACCATCTGGACTGGGTGGTGCCATGTACCATGCAGACTTGATTGTCCCAACACACAGTCGACCACCAAACCAAAACAGAAAGACCCACATGCACATCTGATTCCACTGCCCATCCAGACGGTGGGCGCTTGAACACCCTTCCATTCCTTTTTGGGAGACATTGTTTCAAAATTACAAGCTGTGCACTAACAGCTCGGTTGGTATGCTCATCCGCAGGGTTGAGGCATGTACTTGTATTTGAACAAATCTGGTCTTTGTATTCAAATACACAATCAGCCGGGCGACCTTCAAGGCGACGCACAAAAAAAAAAGAACCTGCACCCCCCTTGAAGGAAACGACACGAAAAGCAAAAAAGCAGCTCTGCGCTGCCCTTGACGGAAACGACACAAAAAGCAGAAAAGAAGCTCTCTCTCTCTCTCTCTCTCTCTCTCTCTCTCTCTCTCTCTCTCTCTCTCTCTCTCTCTCTCTCTCTCTCCCCCCCCCCCCCCCCCCCCCCCCCCCCATGCATGGATCAATAGAAAAGGAAAGACCGCAGAAAGAACCAAGAAAGAAGAGGAGCAGATCACAAAAGGCAGTAGCGCATCTATCCACCAATCAATGTGTCAGCCTATCAATCAATCAAGACTACCTAACAATCAATCGATCAGTCTATCAATGTACCAATCAATCCATGAATCTATCCAGGGGTCTAGCAAGCTCATCTATCAAGCCCATCCATCAATCAATCAATCTCAATCAATCAATCTACCAATCTACCAATCAATCACATCTATCATTCTATCAATCTATCAATTTATTGTGGCAGCCACTGCATCAGATCCTGCTCCTCTTCAATTTTTTGCTCCTTATGCAGGTTGTGCTATGGGAGAATTTTTCCGAGACAATGGAATGCACGCTAATCACAATGTCTGCAAGAGTTTTAAAAGAATTTTTAAAGGTGGAAAGGAGAATCAAGGAAGAAGAGTAGGGGTTAGAGATCAGGAAGGGAATAATGCATCGACGAAGGCCTGCGCATCAAAGGGTTGCAAATCATCAAGCCCCTCTCCAACACCAACGAACTTCACGGGAATACGGAGCTCATCAACAACACTCACGACACATCCACCTCTGGCGGTGCCATCAAGTTTCGTCAGCACGAAGCCAGTCACACCGACAACCTGATTGAATTCACGCGCTTGAGGCAGCATGTTCAGCCCCGTTGTCCCATCAAGCACTAGCAACACCTCATGAGGGGCAGAAGGCATTGCTCTTGTTATGGCCCGTTTGCAACCCTTAAGTTCTTCCATGAGATCAAAATTGGTGTGTAATCTCCCTGAAGTATCCGCTAGAACAATATCCACATCACCATCGTCGAGCGCCTTTCGCACTGCTCGAGATAAGACCGAACCTGGTCTAGTTTTGGGACCTTCAGCCTGGACTATGTCCGAACCTGTGCGTGCCGCCCAAACCTCCAGCTGCTCCCCAGCTGCCGCTCGGAACGTATCTCCGGCCGCCATCAGAATCTTTGCACCCCCGTTCTTCAACCGATGAGCGAGCTTTCCGATGGTCGTTGTCTTCCCACCACCATTCACACCCACCACCATAATTACCCCTGGATGACTGCCTCCTAAGTTTAACTCTGTAGATGCAACCTCCTTCTGGGTTAACAGATCGAGGATGGTTTGCTTAAGTGCTGCCTTGATTTCGGCGCCAGTCTTCAGGTTGCCGGTTCGAACCTCCTCTCTGATCTTGTCAGTTATCTTCAGAGTAGTTCGAGGACCGAAATCCGCCACCAATAAGGCATCTTCTAATTCTTCCAACGTGGACTCGGAGTCACTCAAATTCCAATAAGTCAGCAATTCATCCACGAGCGCAAGATTATCTCTGGTCTTGCTCACACCGGAAAACAGCCGCTCGATGTCGCTCTTCGCCTTTTCCTTAAAAACCCGCCCAATGCGCTCAAAAAATCCCCCCCCCTTTGTCGCCCGCTCAGCCGCACACCTCACGCCCATTCGACCTGGTGAACGGGCATTATTTTTACCATTGTTAATAACCCCAATCGGGCGTGAAAAAACCAACCCCACCATCCCGTCTATTTTCCTCCCCCCCACCATTCTTTGCCTTCCGCTCTCTCCAGCCAGCCAATCATTATTCTCTGTGGCTTTTCCGAGCAATGTGCTTTCCCGTCGAAACACCGACACAGCGGTGGAAGTGACGGACGAGGAGGTGGTCGCTCCCCTATTTCGGTCACAAGAGTCATTGATTAATGTACTACCGACGTGGCAAGCAACAAGATTCTGACACGTGTCGGCGTGACATAATTTCGTACGCTGAGACCGAGCCGTATGCAGGCTGCTGGCTGTCGATGACCTTGGCGGTGCCACTGTCATCATCGCTGCCCCTGACGCCATCGCCATCGGGAAAGAGTGGTCCAGATGGATGAAGCCTAGACTAATTAATCGATGGCTGTGGTCACACAGGCAGTGCTCCTTTGTCGTTGATCGCCACACAGTCAAAGATTAGCATGGCACCTTTACAATGGGTGTCACACTCGTGCACAGAACGCCAAATGAAAGTTTTGGCAGGGGCAGTTTGAGAGCGGCTGTGTTCACCACAGTGACGTTCCAAAAAAAAAAAAAAGGAAAAAAAAGGCTTGGGCTATTGGGCCTCGCCGTACCACACACCACATGTGCCCAACGCCGCCGCCCCACCGCCTCTCACATCAACCTGCTCCCCCTGTTTCTTTTCGTTTCTCTTTGCCTGACCTGGGCCCAGTGCACCTTCCCGACACCCGCCGTTTAGGTCTCACGTGGGAGTGTTACATGAGACCTGGGTAGGTCTTGAGAAAGATAGATATAGATAGATATAGGTAGAAGAGATAGATCTTACACACACACATATATATATATCTATTTGACGATATATATATATATATAAATATCTATAAAGATAAAGAGAGATATAGATAAGTATCGACGACAAGAAGTGATGTTGTTGATGCTATTTATACCTCCTTCCTCCGCCCGATTGCTCCTATGAATCGTCTATGTGGGTCCTTCTCCTGCTCTGCTCTTGTTGGTGATGCTAATGAGACACCTGCTAACGATACTCACCTTTGCATCACTACTCACTAATCACTAATGCTCCGCTTTCATGGCCATATCTCACTTTTTGTTACATTTCTATGTTGTAAGCAATGCCTGCACAACAACGAAAAGCAGACGGAAATTTGAATGAGAAAACCCACAGCTTCTCTCCTTCCATTTATTCACTTATATATCGTCATTAACAGAACTGCCCGGTAAACCGTAGGCAGAGAGAGAGAAGAGGTCAACAAACGAGGGGCTGTGACAATAATTAAAAAAAACAGAAGCTTAAGGTTCTGGCTCCTCCTTTTCCATTCTGGGGAGCATCAGTCCGGTTCCTATTTCACCAGCAAGTCAGAAAGATTTACATTGAGTACTACTCACACACGCTCCTCCCCTTTATTTATTTCATAGTCAATGCAGAATTTTCAATTTTCATTTTTGAAGAATGAATGGAAAATTTGAAATCAAGTTACTTATTCCTGTTACTTGGTGGTTTTTTTTTTTTTTTTTTTTTTTT
>BFEA01000142.1:2838134-2850049 GCA_003427395.1 Chara braunii
GGGGGGTTTGAGAGGCGGACGCTGTTTCCTTTGAAAAGTGTTGAAGAGGGGCTGACGCCTGGGCTGTTTGTGGATTGTGTGTGCGCAAGTGAAGCTGTCGATGGCGTTGGCGAAGCAGATCTTGCAGCCGTGTGTTCTAATCTGTGTGTGTGTGTGTGTGGGGAGGAGGGTTTGAGGGGAGGGCTTGAGGGGCGGACGCTGTTTCCTTTGAAAAGTGTTGAAGAGGGGCTGACGCTTGGGCTGTTTGTGAATTGTGTGTGTGCAAGTGAAGTTGTCGATGGCGTTGGTGAAGCAGATTTTGCAGCCGTGTGTTCCAATGTGTGTATGTGTGTTCCAATGCAACATAAAATAAAAAATAAAAAATATATGATGTGTGCACGTGGCGCATATGCAGCCTGCCAGCGCGCACCACGCAGCCAGGTGCGCGGTGTGCGCACCTCGGGTCCACGCACCGCGCGCTGCACAGTGTACTGCGCAGCGCACAAGGCCGATGCACTGCAAGTATGATTTAATCAAATAATTATTTTCTTATTAAGAAAATAATCATATCCCTTCAGCAGCATTGTGTTATGAACTTGGTTGTCTGACGATTTTCACCGCCACTCACACACAGACAATCTCATACACGCCCATACATGCATAAGACGAAGGGGAGAGGAGACAGAGTTCAAAATGTACACATATCAAAGTAGGCAGCGAAATACAACCATGCACAAATGGGGAGAAGACACACAGTGTTTCTCACTCTTTGACGAAACTCCCAACAACCAATCACAAGAAGACACCGGCGAGGATAACAATAGGATTCACACTGATGATGGGCCAACTCAAACCAATTATCGTTACAGAGTTTGTTCCAGTGTCTCGCCACGCTAAGCACTCTACACACCACTCTCTATCCTACACCCAGTTAGTAGCGCCACCCTAAAATGGCCTCCTAGAGGCCAGCGCCAATCGCCCAGATGGAGAACAGGTGCTGCGACGAAGCCTTTAGCGCCGATGAACAACTCTGACGAAGAAGTTGGCAGCTATGACTGCCACACCACTTATAGAGCCCTAATAACCCCGGAGGAGAGATGGGCGACAGTGGTCCACCCATGAATACTCAATGAAGAGCCTCAGTAGCCCAACCAAACGTAGATACTCTAACGGGTAGATGCTCCGAGGATGCCCTAGCTATGGCAACCTCCGGAAGGCTGGCTATGGCTGCCGTCCACGGAGAGTCTTGGGATGCCGCCTGTAGACAATCTCCACCACCAACTTGCTTGGCTCCAAACGCGGTCCCGAAAATGAACAGCCAAACGTCCCTAAACTACCGGCTCAGTCCTATTAATAGACTAACCTCCTCTAAACCTAGACCTATTGGGACCGGTACTGTTTCAGTTTGGCCTGTTCGGCCTCGACCCTATCCAGCTATACGGCGTAAGACCGTCGCTACAGCCCAAGGCCCACTGGGCGTGCTATCTCAGTGATAGCCCGGTGCTGCTAGAGGTAGTGAGGGTACTAGAGGAAATTCGGGGTACTACTGGGAGTACAATTTTCCCAAATTTATAGATCTGTCCCTCCTGGATTTCCCTCGGACTGAACTCACGGTTAGTCCCTGACACAAACAAAATCACGAATCTGACCCTAAGACACGACTATACAACCTCACAGTCAGATCTTGGCAGCAGAAATCAGCCAGTCATTACAGGCTTACCCTCCAGGGGAGCGAGAACCTCCGAGCTAAGGGTGTAGACGAGGAGATGGACGAGGAAGGTTCCCTTTCTGAGCCGCCTCGTAACGAAGTACTACAAACTTTGCTGTCATGAGAAGTTATTTCCCGGTGAACCACTTGTCCTCGGTATGAGGCTGGAAACAGAACTTCACAAGATACTGTCGATCGGGGTCAGTGCCCTACGTCCTCGATGGACTCCACGTCATATCCCTTGCCAGGGATCAGTGGACCAAACTGAGGGGGCCGGTCTGGGAATGCATCAGTTGAGATTAAGGGAAGCAGCTTGGATGCATGGAATACCGAACAGGTCTGTAGATGCAGTGGGACGTCGATAACGTACGATGGGCCAAAAGGATCGGAGCCTACTGTATCTAACACCTGCCACGGACCCAGGTATCGTGGCAACAGCTTGGGAGAGATATCCTCTTCCCTCGACAACTCTGAACTGGCTACCCAAACGTAATCGCCAATACGAATGGAGGAAGGACGTCAGTGGCCATTAGCTTGTTCAATCATGGTCTTTTGAGCCTTGAACAAGTTTGCCCGTGCAATTTCCACATCGACTCTGTAGCGTCTAGTAAAATCCGCAGTGCCAGGAGTCAAGTCAAACTTAGCCTTGTTGATGATGTCATCAAGAGGCTGTCGTGGCTTACGTCCCCAATGCAAACGATATGGACTGAACCCAGTGGAAGAGTGGATAAAGGTATTGTAAACAAGTTGTGCACGAGCCAGGTGGAGATCCCAGTCTTGTTGATCTGGAGAGATGACAGACCACGGCAACTGAAACAAGACTTGGTTCATCACTTCAACCTGACCATTGGCTTCAGGATGACGGTCAGAAGTCATGTCCAATCGTGAGTGTAGGTAGTCCTTGCGGCATGACCGCCACTCATTGCTGCAGAATCGTGGATCTCTATCACTCACTATAGAAGTGGGCGGTCCATGGTGAGTGACCCACCTCTCTGAAAACGCTGCTCTCACATTGGGGACCCTAGCTACTTCTGGCAAGGGGATGAACTCTGCGTACTTCGAGAATCTGTCTACACAGACCATTACCTGACGCATGCCACGAGGGGTGGCCTTGCCTAGATCTGTAAAATCTATAGATACAGATTCAGCAAGACCATCAGGTATAAGCAAGGGTTTGAGCAGTCCCAGAGGAGGTCTACGCTGGACCTTATTTTTATGGCAGAGCTCACAGGTTTCAATATAGTGCAGCAGATCACTCCGCATCTCCCTCCAGAAGAAGCGTTGCGACAAGGTTGCATATGACTTTAGGAACCCAAAACGATCGCGTGCATCATGGCACTCTGACATCAGCAGAGTCCTCAGTCGCCGATCCTGGGAAATGCATAAGTGCTCCTCACCCCAGCTGTAAGTATACAACAAGTCTAAACTCAGGGCATAGCCTGGTTCAGGGTTGGGATTTGCTTGCAGATTCCTGACTATGGGTCCATAAGTCGGGTCCTGAGGCAGTAAACGAGCAATGGTTTGACGGGTCTCCTCTCCAAAGGAGTGAGTGGAGGAGATCAACGCAAAAGAGTCAGGCCTACGAGAGAGGCCATCTGCTACTTTATTGTAGCAGCCCTTCTTATGTTTCAGTTCAAAGTCAAATATGTCAATGAACTGAATGTACCGTGCTAACTTATCGTTTAATTCTCCCTGGGACTTCATCCACTGTAATGTGGAATGATAAAAAAAGATCTTGAAGTGTCTTCCCGGGAGAAAGTGCTTCCAATGCTTTAGTGCACAGACAAGAGCATACAGCTCTTTCTCGTAGGTAGAGTCCTGAAGCTTCTGTGTCTTGATCTTCTTGCTCTTGAACTCTACAGGACGTAGACCATTCCCATAATCTTGCTGAAGAACTGCCCCAATGCCATCCTGACTGACGTCAGTGGTCAGGATAAATGGCAAAGTGGGGTCAGCCAACTTCGGCACTGGTGCACGAGTCAAGGCCTTCTTGAGTTGTGTGAAGGCCAGCTGACAGGGGAGGGACCAAAGAAACGGAGTGTCTTTCTTTGTTAGGTTAATCAGGGGTGCGGCCACCGCAGAAAAGTTTCTGACAAACTTTCTGTAGTACGAAGCCAAATCCATGAAGGACCTGACATCCCTCACTGTTTGTGGTTGGGGCCACTCCTGAATAGCAGCAATTTTGGCTGCTTCAGGGGCCATCCCATCTCCAAAGATTTCATTACCCAGATAGATGACAGAGGGAACTCCAAAAGAGGACTTCTCTCTGTTGATCTTATACTGGCTGTCATGTAACAACTGAAGAACCAGAGCTAGATGCTCCGCATGCTCCCTGGCAGTTCGGCTGAATACCAGAATATCATCTAGGTAGACAGCCATGAACTTGTCCAGGCCAGGCCTGAAGATGCGATGCATCTCAGTCTAGAAGGTACCTGGGGCAGTGCAAAGTCCAAATGGCATAACAAGATATTCGTAAGTACCATATCTGGTTTTGAAGGCGGTCTTGTGGACATCCTCCTCTGCCATATCAATCTGGAGATTGCCAGATCTGAGGTCAATTTTGTTGAACATTGTACAACCATGTACCATATCCAGCAGGTCATCGATTCTAGGAATAAGCTTTGTACTTTTCCTAGTGATCTTATTGAGGCCCCTATAGTCAATGCACATTCTGAACTCTCCATTCCCTTTCGGGACGAAGAGCACGGGCGCGCCAAACTCAGATGGGCTCGGTCGTATCCATCCTTTGCTGGTCAGGGTCTCTAACTGCTTTCTGAGCTCCTCAAGCTCAGCAGGGGACATCCTGTAGATGCGGCCCTTGGGAGGGACCACTCCAGGTAGCAGCTCAATGTGATGCTTGGTTGGTCGGTTGGGCAAACCAAAGGGCTCCTGCATCAGATCAGCATACCGATCCACAATCTGTTGTAGCGTCTGTTTGCTTGACTAGAGTTAAAAACAGACGCTCATGGTCGTACCGGCGCAAGAGGGAATAAAACTCTCTCGCTCTCAAACAGTAGCAAGAGGTCGTTGGGTGGTGTTCAACAGCAATCCTGCAAGTCTGATACACCCCCTGTTCATCGAGGAGTTCAACCTTAGGGAATTGTCAGTCGATCCTAGGGTTGACTGCCCTCAGCCACTGCATCGAGAACACCAGATCAAATGGTAGGTCAGGGAATATGTAGAAGTTATGTCTGACTTTCCCAGCACTGTCGAAGGTAATAGGGATACCCCTGACCTTCTCCCTGATGGTGATAGTAGCGGAGTCACTTATCCTAACCTGCAGCGGATGCTGCAACTGCTCAACTTTCATGCCCAGGTGCAATTTCTTGACAACTTTAGGGGACATGAAGTTTCTGGTGGCTCCACAATCCAGCAACCCCTTGATTTTGATGTGATTGATCAGGGGTTGAAGCAGGATGAGGTCAGACTTAACTTTCCTTTGTTATTTCAGATGAAAGAAAAAGGTAGCAAGTGTCTGCAGCTCATGCTCCTCCGGCTACTGATGAGGGTTAGGATCCTCATAACAAAAGGACACTGCCCGCGCAGCTCCCACACTCTGCGGTGTCTCAACTGAAGCAGCTGCAGATTCATCTTCCTCAAGATGATGAATGTGCAGCACTGGAGGGAACTGCATTCCCCAGGGTCTGCTTCAGTTTTTTGACTGACCCGGGTCTGGCATGTAAGGGCAGTCCTTCAAGAAGTGTTGACCCTCACACCACAGGCATACCCCTCTATCCTTTCTTCTTCTCCAGACTCCTTCCCGGATCTTGAGATCATGCCAGGGAAAAGTGGAGGGATTGAGTGGGTCGGCTAGCATACGAACGTCTTTTGGCAGATTAGGTCGCCAGGCAGGGGTAGAAGAACGTCGTCCCTTGTCCTTCCCCTTGGTACTGGTTGAGGCTGTAGTGGAAGAAAACCTTTTCTGCTGCAGCAGAACTCCCAAAACAGCCTGAGTCAGGGCCGCTGCAACATATGTATCAGCAGTTGACTCAGTCCCAGTTGATGGTACATCAGTCTGGGAGTCTGAATCACTGGCTGATCCAGATCCTGCATGTGCAAAGGCAGCCTTTCCCTTTCTGCCACCACGAGGGCAGCCTCCTTTTCTTCTATCAGAAGAGGGGGCTTGAACATGTACCTTTGCCTCCATGTCCAGGGATGCACGATCGAAGGATCTCCAATCCTTGTACCCAGCACTGTATAAAGCAACAACAAACTTCTCAGGCGCTGCCCTCCAGAAGTTGGTTAGCAGATCATTTGCTCACACGACCAACCCAGGGGTAGAGGTGAGCTGCTCGAACTCTACAAACAAAGATTGCAGTGACCTGCTTTAACGCTGCTGCCTTAAGCGAGCAATCCTGTCAGCAGCTTTGCGGGCCCGCTCCTTGTCTGCAAAGCAGTCCTCTAGGGCCTGTAGAAGTCTGTCCACCCCCAACCCAAAAGCCCAATTCTCCAGGCGCTGCTCCTGGCTGCTGGAGGTTGAGGTAGCCCACTTCAATGCGGGCCCCTCCAACAGTCCCAGCACCGTTGCAACCTTGGTCTGCTCTGCACATATAAAGCCTCTCAAGTAGGCTTTGGTACCCGCAATCCAGTCCCCAACTTCCACTTTAGGATCATCGCCTCTGAACTTGTTGGGGGCTGGAATCTTGGGCCCCCTTTGATCACCTGCAGGAGCATAATCAAGCATTGGGCGGCCCGTGGCTTTTGGTGAAGGGGAAGAATGGTGTGAACCAGAGGGAGATGGAGCAGGAGAAGAAGGTTTTACTTTGGGTACAAGAGGTTGAGGAGTGATCAGCTTGGCTGCTGTCAATTGAGCAATCAGAGCCTAAATTGTATCCAGTAGCTTTGACTGTTGAGCCGCCAGGTCATCAACTCTACGCTCAAGACGGCCCAGGAGATCATCCCAATTGGTGAAATAGGAATTGGTGGCTTTGTTTTGCAAAGTGGCCCACTCCGCCAAGTTCCTGGTCACCTGGGTGCAGGGCTCATCTAACATGGCCTTGGTTAACTGCTCCAACAGATACTCTGTGCGTGAGGCATCTGTTGCAACCTCCAACTCAGCTGCCTCCTGTCTCTCTTGTTCTGCAAGCAGCACCTGCTCCTGCTGCAGTTTATCCTGCAACTCCTTCCGTTGAGTAGCAGTCAGAGGTGTAGAAGAGGGAGAGGCAGAAGCCTGTTGAACTTTTGTCTTAACTTCTACTTCTCCCTGTGGCTTCCGCGTAGCCTCCTGATCCGCCATTTTCCACTTTCAAACACACGCTAGTTAGTGGACAAACAAGGGAGTATGCAGCGATATACCAATTCCTTCAGACACTCAGAAATCGATGCTATCTCTTACACAGACGTAGGTGGGTGAATGGGCAACAAACGATTGGGGTTGGAACAGTGTCTCTGGAGGTCCGCGGCCAGATAGACAGACAACCCGCACTTCTGAAGTGACGCAATGTCCTGAGAGAGAGAGAGCTCAACAACCCCTCCTGGAGTGTTACTTCGTTCTTCAGTTAATGTGTACACTTCAGGAGGGGTTCGTGATCCTTCCTTGATATCGTTGTTTCGAGATAAGCCCATTTTGTACTTTCCTTTTCTGATGTTGATTCTAGCTTCAGTGAATGGTGAACGATTCCATGCATCTCAATTCTTTTCCTTGATCTTCTTTATCTGCTATTATCATGATCATTATGCCGTCTACAAATCACATTTTGTGAATCAGCTTCCTGTCGAGTCCAATATCAGAACACCATCTATGTTCATCAAATGCGCATACCATGTTTGCTAAGGTGGGTTGGAGCCCTTTCCCATAGGTACCCCTTCGATTTGTCGAAGCAGTGTTCCATGTACTTTGAAGTAGGCATGTTTAATGTCATAAAATATAGTAGGTCCATCAGACTCTCAATTTGAATCGTTCTCCATCCGTATGTTCCATTTGCTTCGCCGAAATTGATGTATTTTCCTCTTTGTTTATAGCACAGGTGTGTTTTTCGTTTTTTTTTTGTCGTCTCTAGCATTCATTGCATGACGTTTATAACATGTGTATGATCTAGATTAGAAAACATGTCCTTAACGTCATACATGGCGCATATCAATTCCGCGTTCCGTCCATACATTTCTTCTACTGTTTTGTTACATTCTCTTAATTTTGGAACAAGTTGATTTGTTCCTTGTAATGAGAAGCCAATATTCCATGTTTTACACAAAGTTTATCGCTCTCGACAGGATTTTCGATGCTTTTCGCGAAGGTTCGTTATATGTTGGTACAATTGACCTTCGTCTAATTACATCCTTGTTCTTTGGAATTGTATAAGCATTTTCGTATGTTCCTTTCTCATCCCATTCGGCAATCTTTCCCAGTCCACATCCTTGGTAAGTCTTCTTTGCTAGTTGGAGAATTTGAAATTCTGTCTGCTGAACGATTTCATAGTATTCGGATTCTAGGAAAAATTGATTTGTCTTTTCATACCAGGCTTTTGGACATTTAATGAACGTTTCTCTAGGATTCCTATCCAGTGGCGATAGGATCAGTTGTCCCAAATCCTTTTTGACTTTCCAGACTTTCGATATATCCAGATAATTTCCTTCGTTTTTTTCTTCTTTCCTTTTGTTTATACACCTTGAGACATCAATTTTTATTTCTCTCGTCTTTCGCATGTCCCGTGGTATACTTGCTATTGTGAGTAGGATTGTCCTTCGAACTTCTTCTTTCCCTACTCTTGCGTTAACATCCGGTACGTTTTTTGCATTCCATATTAACCGGTTTTCAGTAATTTCACTTAATCTGCACACAACATGATCATCCATCTTTGGTAGTTGGGAGATAGCACATTCACAGTCAGGTAGTTTTTTTCATCACCTACCTATGATTGTGCAAGACCTCACCAACAGTTCTGGATTTTTTAAACATCACTCTCATGCGGGATGCTAAATCTTTTGCCAAATTTTTATTCTGCACATTTTCAAGAATTGCATTTGTTGTGGCATTTCTTACTTGTTTGAGATTGATCTCTGCTGCAAAAGGAATTCTGAATTTGAGCCTTTCTTAATATTGAATGCAAATTTTTTCTTCGAAATTCGTGTGAATATCCCTTTAATTGTGCCTCGTTGTTTCTTTCATGTTATTGAACCCACTTTCAATAACAGAATTAGAATATCGTCCAACGTTAATTTCTATAAATCCTTCCTTCTTCATGGTGCTCGAAGACAGTTAATCAGAATATTCCTATATTTGTTTGTTGCGGGTCCTGTGTGCACTAGCTGGATTACATAGAACGTACAACCTTGATTAATTTTCTTTCTGCATTCTTTCAGTTGGAATTTAGTGTTGTTAATCTCAATGATTGTGGATCCAAACGTTCGTTTGATTACTTTCCATTTTTCGTTCCACAGTTTGCCTGCCGTGCAGTGGATCATCGCTTTTGGTTGTAACAGTTGAGTTAACGTTGTGGTGTATCCAGATCGCACAAATTTAAACAATATTGGTATATTCTGATCTACATTTCGTATCGTATGTTTCTTCCCTATCCTTCTTCGCCTATTCTTTCGAATCTTCTTTCCTTTGCCCCTTGTGTTTAAGAATGGGTTGAGTCTCTTAGTTAGCGTTGTCTCCATTGTTGTCACCTATTATTTTACTCCGGTCCATACTAGTATCAGAACGTACTTTTCCCAGCCAAATTTCCATAGCCAACTGTATAACTTTCTTTGTGCCCCCTTGTTCGGGTTCCTAGCTAAGTTTACATGTTAGCACCATCTCTTATCCAGTGTCCTTCCTGTCTTCCCAACGTACATGTGTCTACACCATGGCGAAATGAGAACGTATACGCTATAGCTAGCTGTCAGCAGCGAGTCAACTGATTGATACTGAGCAGTCCATAGGTCTATTAACGGGCCTACCCATGGAATGCTTCCATCTGGTGCTAGTGAGATAAACAGAAGTCTGTATCATTTATTGTGTGAATGACATGTACTTATCTTACCAGTATTCACTAGCCTTTCTATCGTCGTTGCTAGTCTTTGAATTTGTTCCCATTTCTGTGCCGGTGGTGGCCTACTTACCTTCCCGACAGGTCTTCAGTACTTGAAGACGTGTCTGACGAGTCATCATCTTCCTCACTTGATTCCGAACTCTCCTCCTCTTCCTCTGTCTTTTCGTCGGTGGATGATCCGATCCTGATATTGTCGGGATCTGGATTGATCTGTGTCTCGAGGTCTGAGTCGCGATTGAAATCGCGTTCGTTGTATGCGATCAGACCTGGCACTCTACGCAACTGCGATATAGCTTGAGGTTTATCCTTGTACTTGATATCGTGCATCTTGCACAAATCCTGCAGATCCGTGTAATGCATGCGGAGTTGCGTGTTATCGGTTCGACGCCGAAGTTGATGCTCCGTCTCGCCTTCAACCTGATTGTTCTTGTTCGTCATCGTGTCTTAGTTCGTCCCTTCTTGGGATGTGGAGGAAATGGTCGGCTCAGTCTACTCCGACTTGGAATGCTTCGGCTTGGTAGACTGTGGTTGGACCGCTGCGGCTGATGTGCACTGAAGCCGGTAGTCCAGTCATTCCTTCGGGATACTGGTTCGGGTGAACGGATGATGATGCTATTGGTGTGCAGGTTCTTGTTGGCTCATTTATCTTCTTCAATGCTCCTTTCACTGCAGCGAGATCGTACTTAAGGAGCTTGAGGCCGTTCACGTCTCTCTGCACCTCTGACACCATTTTCTCCACTTTACCTTCGTCTTCAGCTGCCTTCTGTCCTGCTCCGCTAGTACCTGCTTGCGTGTTTGGCGCTTGCGCTGTCCCCCCTGCTTCGCACTTTGCAGATCTGGTCTCAGTGCTTTGTCAATGATTGATTTGAGTTCAGATGCGGTGACCGGTTCCTTCGCTTTTGGTTCTTCAGCTGCCACCTCTGATCTCTTCGTGCTTCCATCATTCTTATCATGTTGCATAGATTTCTTGTCTGCCGCCTTCATGGTGAGTTGCTCTAGTGTCATCAGCACTTTGTCCATCTCTCGTTGTAGCTTGAAGATTTCTTCCTTCAGATCGGCCATAAACCACGCGTGATCTTCCTTCAGATCGGCCATAAACCACGCGGAAATCATTGCATCATTGCTCCCAATGTGGACGAGCCAATCGCTTTGGGGACTCCAATTCTGCCTTCCTCCTACTGGATGATGGAGATCTTGTTCTTATGTCGTCAATCTCTCGGAGTCCTGGATCTCCCCCGTCTTGAGCGTTTCCTTCTGTGCGCTCCAGAGGGCGATGACGAGTGCCTGCGCCTCCTTCTATCCGATGATGAGCGTGATCGTGCCATCTTCCCTGAAGTATCCGGATGTTCGGGTACCCTCCACTTCGTCGATCAATGATGATTACGAAAAGCCGACCGACACACCACGAACAATCTCCAAATCGCTAGTGTGAAGCAATCTCCAAAATCGCGCATAGAATCTCCACGCTAAACGACAATCTCCACGCCCGATGGAAACCGCCAAGTAAGTTAACCGAAGTACATGCACTAATGATCGAGCTATGTTCCTTGTACTGGAGTGAGAGAGATGATACTAGAAAGATAGACAAGACGATAGAGAAGCAGATAGAACAGATTCGCAGATTATCACCTAGATTCAGTGTCGATCATACCGGATACCGCCCGCAAGTTCGACGCACCGTGCCTTGAGATACACACTTGCAACAATAGACAACACGTGCGAGGTTTTACTTTCGCAGTATACACGTCCTGTCCATGGCATGCGACGACTGTTGCGATTACCCTTCTACCTCACTGCTCAGGTAATCCTTTCAGCCACCGTCCCTGAATTTATACCCTATCATCCTTGTCCTTCCCACCTGCTAATCCTCAATCCCTGCAGTGTCCTCATCATCGTTGCCTCTGATTTCTTCGTAGTCACAATCTGTAACGCCCTTGTCGTCGTTGGTTTCCCGTGGTCGTCGATTTGCTGCATATAACATCCTCCTCCTCCGTATGCTTCTATGGTACTGTCTATTCCTGTTTCTATTCCTCCTCCTGTCGGAATTCCATACTCATTCAGTTTATTTCACTTTCGGCCGTATTTCGGTTGACAAATAATGTTGAAACTTTTCTTTATATCTGACTTGTGTTTTTGGCTTTTTTCTGGCTTTGTATGTTTCTTTGTCTTTCGCGTGGTCATGGGTTTCATCATTATTTTTCAGGTGAGTACTTTCATCTTCCCGTCGCCTGTTTGTTATATGCTTACTCTGGTTC
>BFEA01000142.1:2857072-2871257 GCA_003427395.1 Chara braunii
CACACACACACACACACACACACACACACACATCGCGGCTGGCCTCATGGTACTGCCCCCTCCATAGGATGAGCAAAATCGAATGAATCTGGCTCTATAGCATGGGAATATACACTGCCATACTTTTTTTCATTTTTTTTCTCGTTTTTTTTTCGTTTTTTTTTTCCGTTTTTTTCGTTCGTTTCACTCCGACGTTCGGGATGCCTGCGCCCGGTAGTCCGAGCCTCGGCACGGATCGGCGTACCGGTCGGCGGAGGCTCGGACTTGATAGCTGGGCCAGGTACTGGTGTTTTAACGTAACTTTGTTTTTTTTTTCATATGTTGTAACCCCGTGGTCTTTGACGAGAGGTACCTGTCGGTTCCCGACTGTTCATCTGTCAAAATGGGGGAAACTTCGTCCGCCCGCCCTAACCTGGTGTTGAATGAGGGAGAAAAGACCGAGTCAAAGGAATAGTTGAAGCCTGCTACAACGAAGGACTCATTCCCGATGACCTTCTTCCTGAAAGCGTGGAAGTGGGGGAGGACTATGTGCGAGTACAAGTCAACCCCCAACACTATGCGATCCAGGAGGAATGGTTGAAAGAAAATGCGGTTTCCATATTTTTCGGAAATGATTCCAAATCGTTGCCAGTGGCTGTCAAGATCCGTTTGACTCGGATCTACGAAAATGGTTGGGCAAAGAGTGGGGCAATTAGTGCCCCGCCTAAGAGAGGAGTTTTCCATAACGAGGGTTTCAACCTAGTCACCTATGTTGCCTCTGCAAAGGAAATTGCTACGTGACTACTTAGGAAAAAGGAAGATGAAATTATACTGGATGGGAAAACTTACACCGTCTCCTTCAAACCCTGGATGTCTGAAGGAGAACTTTTCAAGTGGAGGGAGGCTATGCACTTCAAGTACTTTTGGATTCGGTGTATGTTTGTCCCGGTTGCAGCACTTCCTTATTTGACCGCGGCAGTTCAGAAGGCATTCGGCAAAATCCTTAAAAAATATCAGACATTTGCCGACCCGGTCTCTCCGGAATTAGTGAATGTTAAGTTTGACTTGGAGGCCACTACTCGCCGGAAGTATAGGCCATATTTAATTATCGATATGCAGAGCGGCGGATACGTGGAGTTTGAAGTTGTTCACGCCCAAACACCATGGTGTCGAGTCTGTAGGGCGAATTTTCATAACGAAGATGATGATTGTTGTCCGGCTAAAAAGAATGCCAAGAATAAAGGAAAAGAGAAGTCCGGAAAGTCGTCAACAGACGCCCCGGGGAAAGGGGGGAAGGGGGATCAGGGAGATAGACAGGGAACGGATAAGGGGAAAGGAAAGGAATGAGGGAAGGAAGATCAGCAGAAAAACGATGACCCCCCCCCCCCCCCCCCCCCTGAGGATGGAAGCCACGAGGCAGACTTTCTGCCCTTCCGCAGTCTCTACCACATGACGAGTCATTTTTGGGTCCGGCAGGAGGCCCACTTTCCCCAGGTTCTGAAGGATCTGACAGGGGAGGGAGAATTTCTCAACAAAACCGTTGGCATTGAGAGAGTCTCATCTTTCCCCATCAATGTAAGGAACCTAACTGTCTGCCCATCGTGGGAACAAATAAGGGAAATCAAATAGTTAGAAATTTGTCCCTTGGTCTTATCTTTTCTCGTGAGAGTTCGCATAGGCGCAGCTAAAGCCAAAGACCACCGTGTCGTTTTCACGGCCTGCGGTCGTCCCCTCTTCAGGGGAGAACTCCTGACTATTTCTTCGTGCGAACCACTACTTTCTTCCTCCAAGGACCTCGCTTGGAACAACAAGCCTTCTATGCGCGGCCTCTTACTGGAGGAAAGAAAACGAGGTAAAGGGATTGACAGCCGGTTCTTCTTCAGACTTGTGAAAATTCCCTGTGGAACCGAAGATATCCAAGGATTTCTCTGAGATAGCCTCGGTAGGGGAATAAAAATCCGACTCAGAGGGAGAGTGGTCCTCTCCCCCAGATCCCGCTTTTGAGACGAGGGAATGCTCTGTTTCCATAGGGGGGATAATCGTAGTTTTCTTTCTGCTTACCAGAGGTTTGATCTTTCCCCTTTTATGAATTAGTCTCATGTCCCCAGAGGATTCTTTGTTGACGATCGCATTCGTATAGACTGAGCAGTCCTTCAGGTTCCCTGATGACCGTAGCGGCGAAGTCGAAATCCCCTGGTCTGTCAAAGCTGTAACAGGGGAAACAAACGCTGACTGCTGATATTCCTTTTCGTTACCTAGGGAACCACAATGATCCAACTGGTCTGTGAATGACGGAAGGTTTCCCTGCATGGATTTCGTTACCTCCCTGATCGGAGAGTCAAGGGAGGGGGGGGGAGGGGGAGTAGACCTTCCTGTCTTTGGRGGGGGGGGGGGGGTAACGACTGATCCGACCGGTGATCCGGGTCCCTGAGGGCCCCTTTTCCTCCGCTCTCTTGTTGGACGACCTCCTCACTCTGACCCTCTTTTTGTCCAACATCAGTTGTCCCTTCGCTTCGCACCTTCGACCCTCCTTCCTCCCTCTCTTCTGACCCTGGTTGAGGTCTCTTAGGGACGTTTGCCCTCCATTCTTTTCGCACCGCCACCCGGTTTTTAGTACTCGGACTCTTCGTATTCTTAGAAGCCTTTCTTTTTGTCTTGCCTTTCTTCTTCTGCAAAGAGCAAGCAGTCCCCTCAGGGTGGGGTTGCTTATCGTGGGTTGTGCCCAGGGCCCCGTCTTCCATTTTCACATCATTTAAAGGGTCTGCATAGCCAGTCTTCTCTGTCGATGGACCTAGTACACATCACAGATAATAAAGCAAAGTGGGATGAACTAAAAATCTATTGGATTGAGCTGGCTCATCTGGCCACCTCTCAATCAGACTCTCTTCCAGATATAAAACTGGTCGCCACTCTGTCGGCAAAAGAGATAGCAGACTGGGTTATCCATTCGGATAACCAGTCTGTAATCATGATAGAGGCCTTTGCAGATCTCCTCCTGAGGAGGAGAGTGGGAAAAAAAATGAATTTTGTGATAGGGGAATGCGCCCCTAGACCCCCCCCCTTCCCACTTCAGGAGAGAGGGAATGTGGAGCAGCCCTCATCCAACCTTTAAGCGGGAAGGAACTCGGTAATGGTCCTCCCCAATAAGATCAGATTGGCAAGTTGGAATGTAAGGGGCTTGGGTGACCAAAATGATACGTATAAAAGGAACAGATTGACAAGTAAGATTTACAAACACCACATTCAGATAACCTGTTTACAGGAGACCAAAATCGGGCCTGAGAAAATTGATAATATTGCCAGGTGGTGGCCCGGCCCCCAACTGTGGGCCCCTGTAGTGGGTACCAGAGGGGGGGTGGCCATCCTGATAGATAAAAATCTGGATGTGGAAATTATTGATAGCTGTGCAGATGCTGAGGGCCACTGGGCATGGATGAAGCTAGCGGTAGCAGATGAAGATTCGGTTATAATGACTGTGTATACCCCGGTGGATTATGCACTAAGAATTGAATTTTTCGCGGATCTTCCGAAAATAATTCCTGACACTGATAATCTTGTGTTTTTGGGAGACTGGAATTGTGTGCTTAATCCAGGGATAGACTCTCTGACCCCCGCTCCTATTCGGAGAGATACTTTGTTGTTGCACTCCTTTATGGAGGCTCATGCATGTATAAATGTATATAGACAATTGAATCCGGAAGACTTTGGGTTCACGTGGCGTGGCCCACGGCCTTCCAACCATACGCCTCAACCCAGGAGGCGGTTGGACCTCATACTGGCTAGAGGGGATCCGTGGGAACGGACAATGTGGTCCGAGGTATTGGTGGAGACCCTTTCAGACCATTACCCCGTCATCATGGATGTGCTTTCTAAAGAAATAGTGGAACGTCATAGACTCCCTTTTAGACTCTACACCAATATTCTCAAAGATTCGGGTATCCCCCGTTAGATTAAGTCCCAAATGGAAGCATGGGATCAGGCGAGGGATCTGTTCCAAAATTATGAAGATTGGGTGGACACAGGAATAAATATTTTGCAGGCCGCCATGATTGAGTTATCACGGATGAAAGCAGCAACGAGAAACTGGAGAGAGAAACAACTGATCCAGTATATTGAACAAGCGGATTCCTACAATGGATCAGACCCTTTCCTAGAATACCACTGGTATAATGTAAGGACTAAAGCCGCCGTAGAACTGGAAGAGTTGAAAGTCAGCAAACAGCCGGACTGGCAAGAATGGTTGAAAGTTAAGGGTATTTTGACTCGAGATAAAATGACCAAAGACACTTTCCGCCAACTGATCCTGCGTAAAGCCAAGCGAGTTATGCGAGAACTCGCTCATCCTTTTGCGATATCAGCGCCGTTGGCCTCAGATACGGAGTCTTTGTGTGCTTATGCAATGTCTTATTTTAAGGATATAGTAACAACTAGGCGTCCTTTTGACAGTTTTGACTCGAATTTGACCGAAGTACACGCCTTTTGGAATACAAACGCAGCATACATCCCTTCCCAGGCGAGGACAGACTTGGATGAACCTATTAACATAGAGGAAGTGGTGAATGCAGCAAAACAAATGGCTAAAGGAAAGTGCCCAGGCCCAGACGGCCTACCTATTGAATTCTTTCTTTCAGCCTGGGATTCTTTTGGGCACTTCTTCTGTGAAATTTTTAATACAGTCCTGACATCAGGCTCCCTCCCCGCATGAATGGTCCAGGGCATGATCTCCCTGATGTATAAGAAAGGGGACAAAAGGGAAATTCGGAACTGGAGGCCTATTTCAGTTCTGAATGTATCCTACAAGTTGTTGGCAAAGATACTAGCGCTTAGACTGACCTCGATTCTCCCTTCACTTGTCGGATCAGAACAGGGAGCTTTTGTCAAAGGGCGCTCGATCTTCGACAATATTTTGGCCACAGTCCAAGCCTTGGAAATAATAACCCAAGAAAAGAGAGATGTGGCCATTCTCCTACTTTATATGGAGAAGGCCTATGACAAAGTAGGTTGGGCCTTTGTCAACACTACTCTATTGAGCATGGGCTTTGGTCCTCATTTTCGGATGTGGGTAAAGGCGATGTATGCTAATGCGACCGCAACAGTGTTAGTTAATGGTAAACAGTCTGAAAACTTTAAGCTTTTGCGCTCACTAAGGCAAGGCTGCTTATTAGCTCCGCTAATATTTGTTTTACAGTTGAAAATCTTGCTGACTAATATTAGGACCAACCCGCGGATTGTTGGATTATGGTTTCCTTTTGCTCTGAACTGGAAAGGTGGGGCTATCGCTGATGATCTACTAACAATTGCTTGTGAAAATCATCTAGAAAGCATGAATGAGCTGCGTAAGGTATTAGAAGAGTATTGTAGTTTGTCTGAGGCCTCAATTAACTGGGATAAATCAGTGTATCTGCTCCCCCCCTCCCATGAGTTGTGTGTGAACTGGGGCTTGCGTCAGGTGCCTGCCAACTCGTCTGAAAGATTCCTGGGAGTTCAAGTTTCTATATCGGACTGCTCTACACTTCAAGACAATATCTTAGCAGAGAAGGTGGTGGCTCGTATAGCTAGTTGGGAGAAGCGCGTCTCCCTATCCTTATTTGGGAGGGCTTTGGTTCTGTCTACATCAGCCTTCTCTCTGCTGTGGTATCCTTTGAGCATCCATCAGTTGGGCGAGGCAGCCTATAAGAGGATAAGGAAGGCAGCGGCAAGGTACCTGTGGAAGCCAGATGCTACTGCGGATCAAGGATTTCTATCGAAAGTCTCATGGGATGTGGTGACCACCCCGAGGAAAAAAGGGGGGCTGGGGATTTTGGATCCAGCGCAACAGAATGTGGCCCTTCTGGCAAAATGGCCAATACAAGCTATGACGGAGCCCGAGCTCAAGACCTGGATGGTAATGTTGGAGTATATACTGGGCTCGGAATGGGACTTACAAGATTTTTCAAAGGTTTGGCCTTGCCTGCTGCTCCCCTCTTTTAGGGGGCGCAGGCCTAAGTCCCGAACTTGGAGGAACATGTTGGGGGCATGGAATAAAGTGGCTCCCACGAAGATTATCCCACCAACCACCAAGCAGGAGGTGCTGAATCAAATGTTATTCGAAAATCCCCTCATCACGACGGTTGGAGACTCCCCCTTCTCAACTGCAGATAACTCGGGGGGTTTTGGGAAATCGTGGATCAAGAAGGGTGTCCTCCAGTTGAAGGACATCTGGGATCGGGAAACAGGCGTCTTTTTGGAACTCCCAAGTCTGAGATGGAAGTTGCCCAGAATACACAATATTACACAGCACTATGTTGATCTGATGGCAGCTATCCCAAGATCGTGGATATCCATCTTGCAAGATGAAGCAGCTCATGCAGCAGGGACGTGGCTCCGTGCTGAGGACTCGGCTCACCGCTTTTTTTACATTTTGGGGCCCGACTTGGTTTCTGGTATGAGGGCACAATCCTGGTGTCTCCCAGTAGCGGCTGATTCCAAGGGCAAACTCAGATTAGAATCAGAGGACTGTCAGGTGATTAATGTCTCCCACCTTGAAGAAGTACGGGTCCATACTCAGACGATGGGTCAGGGGAAGAAGGTAATGACCTTGTTAGGTGAGGCCACCCAATTCAGAATGGAACCTTTTTTACTGGGTTGGGAGGACGGTCCCACATTCAACCCCCTGTATTGTTACAAACCGAAGATTGGGGTGCAGGCACAGCAGGCACGTCTGCAGAAAGTCTCCGACCTCTCTGGCACTAGGGCGTGCTGAATCACATCAACTGGCGGGCGTAATGGAGCAAGGTCTTCTCAAGTTTTGGAAAGCGCTAATGAAGATGTCTATACAAAAGCAGGCGAGCATTATGTGGTCGCAGTCCCTATTAGTAACAGCAACAGCGATGTGGCTCGCCACTAAAGGAATGGAGATTCCCACCCAATGTCTGAGATGCAATTGGGGTTGGGAGAACATGATCCACATTTGGCTGTATTGTCCTTTGGTTGACGAGCTATTGATGTGGTGGAAGGGTCACTGGAGTAACTTTACAAATGGTGAACTGGTATGGTCTGATACGTGGATGCTCACGGGCCTACTAACGGGCAACATGGTATACTCCTCAGGTTGGGGTTACGTTGCCCTCTGCTGCCGAGGTGCCCTAATGGAGGTTATTTGGACAGCAAGGAATGCGAGGGTTTTTAAAGGCGAGGATTTGACCACAAAACAACAACAGAACATGGTCAAGCAGCATATCAGAAAGATTATCAGGGCGGACTGGCAAAAGAAGAATGTAATCCGTTTCCAGAGAACCTAGGCAAAGGATAAGAGATTGGCCTGGACTAATCAGGATGACCGCCTTACGTTGTGCAACTGGCTTTCGGACACGCACGACTGAATTCCTGGTCAGGATTTTGAGCCCCGTTAGGCTCAACCTACTGCTACAGTTAGTTAACAACAGCCACGGCCGAAGTTAGGCCTGGGACGCTACTTAAAGGATCTGAAGGACAATCTGCTTGATCTATATGGATGTTATGATCGTAGCAGATAGCCCTTTTCTTAGTATGTAGAACTGCCAAATGGAAGCCTGGTTTGGGCTACTTTATGTTGTATTGTGCAGGCTTCTAGTTTGGGAATGAGGCTAGTCTACAGGGCTGGTACCCTGCAAGCTGTGCTAGTCCCTCTCTCAGAAGTTGGGGAGAATTATAGACTGCAAAGGCAGTTCCTTTTCATGTGCTTCACGGTCAATTTTTGGAAAGCTTGGGTCTTAGCAATAATAGATTGGACGCGGCTCTCCGCAGGGGCAGAGGTAAAGGTTAATTTGTCGGGGAGGGACGGAGTCTGGACCATAAGCGAAACTGGTTGAGGCTGCCAAGACAACTCCGGGTTGAATTGTGAGGACCCCGGCCTCAGTTCGATTGGTTTTTATGCAATATATATGACAGCTTTCAAAAAAAAAAAAAAAAAAAAAAAAAAAATTTGTGCTCGATGACGGTTTCTTTTCTTTCCCCCCAAAAAAAGAGTCCTATTCCGTCTTGAACCCTTCACCCCCCTCTCTTCCCCGCTCAGGGCGTACTCACACAGCGGTGGCAATCTAACAAAATCTGCTGAATTTTCTTTCCCGTGTTTGATGAAATAGTACCCCGCTCGGTCACACATGGGTTGCAAATCACAAAGGACACGAGCGGGACTCTCTGGCAATTGCAAAATTGCTTCCTATCATGGTCACAAAGCGCGGAATTTTTTTTTTAACAATTCCCAAAAGGCTAAAGAGAATTTGCGACCGCCAAAAGAAAATTTGCCACCACCTCTCGAGGTGGTGGCAAAATGCCCATCCCCGCGGCCCCCCAGGCTGCTGACAAATGTTACCCCGTTTGCAATTTTGGTGGTCGGAAAACCCTAGTGTGACTCTAACAGCATAGCAGATTTTGCCATTTAGCAAAAAAAACGCTAGTGTGAGTATGCCCTCAATTAGGCAAAAGAGATTGACTCTCCCGAGTCCGAGCTTTCTAAACGCATTTAGCCGTCAATAAAGTCATATATACACCACAGATAATCCTCCTGGTGTGCGCATATCCCCTCCTTCCCTCCCTACCCCCTCGCTCCTCTGATCATTCTGTGATCAGCGAAGTGTCACTTTCCTGATCGACCCGAGGAATTCTCAGTGAATCGTCAGTTTCTCTGAGGATAAAAAACTGTGACCTAAGACTGTACTTGAACATGATCTGTTCTGTAGGAAGAGAGGGGGGGGGGGGGGGGGGGGGGAAATTTACACCGCCGGGGGGGGGGGGGGGTGCGGGGGGGGGGGGGGGGGGGGGGGGGGGGGGGGGGGAGGAAATTGTGACCGCGCGGGCCGCGGGGGCGCAGCCAGGGGGTAGGAGATTGTAGCCTCGGGGGTCACCATCAGGTCCTTGTGGAACCACCAATTCCATTACCCTAGGTCCGGGCCTAGGACCTGGGGGCCGAACCAGGCCCTTGGGACTGCTGGTAGGTCCTTGGCAAAAGGTCCTTGGGACTCCAGGTAGGTCCTTAGCCATCAGATCCCTGGGACTACCGGTCCCCTTTGGCTGCACACTGGAACTTCCAGTGGGTCCTTGGCCCCGCAGCTAGGTGGCACCATGATGATACTGATGCCCAGGGCTCGGGGCGGCTTGAGGCTAGAGACAGCTTGAGGCCCGGGACTTGGGGGGGCTTGGGCACTGTCGGCACCATTACCCTTACAAGGGTAATTGTGCGTGTTTTGTGCACCTCACAGAAGAGGCGATTGATGTAGAACCTGAGGAGATGGCATACAGTTTGTCCAACCGCAACCAACTCCTGGAAGTCGGAAGCGGCAGGCGTATGTGTGGGTTGATTAGAGAGTGTGTGAGCATGCACGTTGTGGGCATGCATAGCTTAGGAATTTGGGCGGCATAGGCCGCAACTTGGCAGCCACGGATAAAAGTCGCGGCCAGCGCGAGCGTAGCCAGAGAAACCACGGTCGGCGGAGAGTCTCCGCTGACCCGTTGAAAGGCGACGCCTTTAGAGCCGCACAGAGTAGGAAGCGCGGGGCGTTAGCTTGATTACGCACTATCGGAGCTTGGGTCCAGGAAGAGTGAGGTAAGCTAGGCTAGTAGGACTGAAAGCCGGGTTTTTTCCGGCGACGCGGGGGTAAAAGGGCCGGTCACGGCGGGCTATGAGAGCCTTAGGCCATGACCATGGCATACGCGGGTGGTGCACATGATGAGCCAGGTGAGGCCTGCCCACGAGATGGCGGGGTCCAATAGCACCAAGTCATGAGGTGGAGGAATGAGCTAAGTTGTGGCCTTGACGTGCCTTCACGGGCCTGGGAAAGCCTGTGGGTGCCATTGATATGCAGGTTTGCGCCTGCTATATCAAGGTTGGGGCTTAGCCCTATAGGTTACGGGGCTGAACTTTCACTAGGCGTAGCCCGAGTTCGAGGCCAGCAGGGAGCGGCGAGTCAGCGGAGGAGTGAACAGGAGCGAACTGATGGGTCGAGGGTCCCGCTGGACTATCCCCCTTAGTTTTGTCGGGGGAGTCCATCAGCGGGCCCGATAAACAAGGCCGAGGGCAGAGTTCCGACGGTCCCAGATTTAACGGATGTCCCTCAGCCAGTTTCCCCTTTCTCTTTTTTTTTTTCCTTTTTTTCTTTTGAAAATCCCGAGGTCGTAATTGTTATTATTGTTTTTGTCCATTTTGGGACCCGACCGGTGCCGACTTCCGGGACCGGCCACTCAGTGGATATTCCACTGAGTTGGTGGAAGTATAGACCGGTGGCCAAACCCGGATGGCACAGCTGTCCTAAGGCAGCGGGCCGCGGGTTCAAATTTTTTTCCCAGCCAGCAGTCCTTCGGGACATCCGCTAAGATTGGAACGATACAGAGTAGATTAGCATGAGCTCAGCACTTAGCTGACTCGCATAAATAGGGAGGTTGAACTCCCTCTTCGCTTGCTAATGGTGAGTGTTGACCGGGAGAGTTGGGCAACGTGATAGAATGAGAGCATAGGAGGAGCGGGCGAAAGGATTAGAGGAGAGAAGGATAGTGCAGGGAATTGCAGCGTCAGGAGAACAGAGGCAGCAGAGACAAAAAAAAAGAGAAAACTACGGTGCAGTCAGGGTTTGAGTTTGTAATTGCACTTGAGGCAAAAGGGCCGGTAATGCTGAATGTATATAACCCACGTTTCGGGTCCGGTGGGGTCTCGTGGGGGTGTGTTGTGTTCGCGGGATTGCCTCAAGTGCAATTACAAACTGTTTTCGTGACTGCGCCGAAGTTACCCCAAAAAAAAAAAGGAGGGGGAATGTACCCGGACGCAGTTTTGTGCCAGGTGCATTCGAAGGAGGAGGGAGAAAACAACGTCAAAGCTATGGCCGAGGAGAAAGGCTACGACATGCTCGTCTCATAGCAGAACTTGGCGGGAGAGAATGCTAACCTGGGGTTTCGAGGCAGGGAGAACCAAGTGGTGTGGTCAGACTAAGGCAAGGATTAATAAAATAGGAGGAAGAAAGGAAAAAAATGGTGCGCGGGAGTGACGGGATGTTGGATATGGCCGCCTTGAAAAAGGCAGATCTCGCCCGTTTCTCAACGGAAACAGGCGAGTGAAGACTCGTTTTCAATGTTCTTGGCCATGGCGAGTTGAATGGTGGAGTCAGATTCCGAAGTAAGTGGCTGGTTTGTGAGCTACAGGGGTGAGGGGTTGCGCGCGTGGGGGGGGACCAGATTGGAAGCGCGGCATGCTTTGGCCATCTTCAAGTAAAAGCTCGCTTCTCCTTGTTGCTTTTCGAGCTCCTCGTGCCTGTCGCGCCTGCTGTAGCCAACCAGCGCAGTCATGTTCACAACAATGGCCAGCGGGCAGTTGTAATCACCTACCTTGCTGAAGTCGCCTTCGCCCAGGGGCATAGTTGCCTCCATCTCCTAACTACCTCTGCTCCGTTCGATGGGCCCAGCGCGCTGTCGGGCATGACCTCTTACGTTGGGAGTGGGTTAGGAGAAAACAAGGGGGCACTGAAGAGAATGGGGGTGTAAGAAGAGGGGGAGTAAGAGGTGGCCATGTTTACCTGGTAACTACTCCGAATTCCCCTGCTCTGAAAAAGTAAATGAATTTGGCCGAGGTTACGGGCAAGGTGTGCTGAAGGGCTGGCCGATACGTGTACCAGCAAGTGAGCTGCAGGGGGGAAAGGTGGTGATGGTCGTGGTTCATCATCATCACGGCGGCCATCACGGGCGTCTTCGACCGCCCCTTGGCTCGACAGGCTGGCGGTGACCCTCGGCTCCATATGCGGGCACATGCACAGAGAGAGAGAGAGAGAGAGAGAGAGAGAGAGAGAGAGAGAGAGCGTCCACCTGGTTAAGTGGGGCCTGGCGGGTAGCTCTGTGCAACCCGGCCACTACGATGCTGCCCATGCAGGGGTGGAAGGGGCGTGAGGCAGATACAAAAACATCAACTCTCCAGTTGGTGGCGCCTGATAGAGAGACGGCAGATTAGAGAGCGAGTTCTGTTATAGATTTTATTTGTTTAGTACAGCTGTTGTGTACACTCGTCACGGGATTCAAGGGGCATTACTCATGGTACGTGTCATCTTGATCCCTTGACTTGGAGGGGTTGCGGCAGCAGCAGCTGCCACTACCGGGTGCCGTTGTCGTTCTTAGGACGGTACAGCAGGGTGATGAGGGTTCGGACTTTGCCATAAGACTGCTGGACTCGAGGACTGCTGCTGCTGTTGGACTGCGGATGCTGCTACTGCACGAAACTGTGGTGAGCGCTGTCCATCGCCAGGCCTGTTGTGTTAACTGAGGACTGGCTGGAATACGGTGCTGTGGATGGCTCTGCACCGCGGCTGCTGTATACCCAGCGTTCTAATAGAAAAGTGATCTTCACTTCTGGTGCCCCTCGTGGATGGCGATTGCGTGGTTGCCCGTGCTTACAGCCAAAGTTCGGGTTCTGGTTGCTGCTGCACGGGCCCAGGATGATGATGCTCACAAAGAAGATCATCGACATAGGTTTGGATTGATGCAGGGCCTTTCACTATTGGGTGTAAAGTGAGTTGTGTTTCAGATGGCTGATCTTTGACTGCTATGTTCCAGGGCTGAAGAGACTATGGCAGAAGTGTTAGGCTTGAGGTACACGGCGTCATACCGCTGTGTGTTCCTACGATATTATTTCTGTGTATTCACTACTCTTTTGATATATGTGGTTGAACGGCCGCCTGTCAAGGCCAAGGCCGAACACAACAGGGATTCTGATAGATTGAGGGCTCCCCAGGCTCATTAGTAAGGCACAGCATAGCATATGCCTCTGTGACTCAGTTTTTGGTTCTCTGGTCATCCTGTGTACCTCGAACACGTGGTCTGCCCTCGCATGGACCATTGTAGCTGTTGACGAGAGTAAGTGTACATACTGTGGTCGTAGGGATGGTCTGCATGGCCTACAACCTCAGTATGCTTCAATAGCTACTATTGATGTAGGAGGGTGGATTCGTCTATCAGAGGGGTTGTGTACTAGCAGACAGGGGATTGGATCCGGCCAAAGGTAGGAAAGGTTGCTAACTTCCGGGTCAGTTGGGGTATATCAGACTATTCCTCGGTTAGAAAGGGTATAGGGGCCTGGATGCTGCGCTATTTGAGTAGTACACTGGTTGAGCATCCTATAAGGCTCGTTTTGAGCACCTGCTGTGCGTGGTTGCGCCTAACGGAGTTGTTGCGTCGCAGTTGCGGGTGTGCTTTAAGAACTGCAGCGTTGTCCAGGTTGTGGGAGTGGGTCGGCTGCCCACGCTGCTGCGGGTTATTGCGGTACTAGAGACGGTATGAGGGAACCCGGGGAAAGGTCGCCTACCGATCGCCGAAGCCAAGGGCAACGGCGCCTGTCACTCGACGCGCCCGTCTCCGAGGTCCTCGGCGATCAGCAGGGTGATGGCCTCAGCACTCACCTGCTGCATGGTCATTATGAGTTTCATGTCTGAAGACTCTCGCTGCCTGTAGGATTATAATGAGATTAATTAATCAGAAATATTCGCCGTTCTTCGGGCTCGCCTTTAGCGGTAGGGCCCCCCAACCCCCGTCACTCTCTCTCCGTCTCATCAGCCTCACATACTCTAGGGGTTCAACCGGGCTCAGACGCCCAGTTCGCTGTATCAGACTCAAAAGTTCCCAAGCGTTCTCGGGCTTAACCAGGTATCCCCGTACTACTTCAAAAGAAGAGATTAAATAAATTATACTTTAAATGAGTAACAAATAAAAATTAGTTCACTTGAAATGTCCTCTCCCGCTGACAGCGGGTTGCCTGATTTGCAGTTCACTTGAAATACCCTCCCCCGCTGGCAGCGATTTACCTGATTGGCAGTTCACCTCGAAATGTACTCCTCCGCTGGCAGCGGGTTGCCTGATTGGCGGTTCACTTGAAGTGTACTCTCCCGCTGACCGCGGGTTATCTCATTCGCAGTTCACTAGAAATGTGCTCCCCAGCCAGCTGTGGGTTGGCCAATTGGCAGATCACGAGAGATGTGGTCTACCGCAAGCAGCGGGTTGCCCGTCTGACAGATTACTGGAAGTGTGCTCTTCCTCTAGCGGCGGGTTGCCTGCTTGGTGGTTCACTTGAAATGTCCTCTCCCGCTGGCAGTGGATTGCCCGGTTGGCAGATCACTAAAAATGTGCTCCCCCGCTAGCAGCGGGTTACCTGATTGGCATCTCACTTGAAATGTACTCTCCCGCTGGCAGCGGGTTGCCTGATTGGGAGTTCACTTGAAAT
>BFEA01000142.1:2898253-2932263 GCA_003427395.1 Chara braunii
GGCAGCGAATTGCCCAGTTGGCAGATTACTAAAAATGTGCTCCCCCGCTAGCAGCGGGTTACCTGATTGGCAGCTCACTTGAAATGTACTCTCCCGCTGGCAGCAGGTTGCCTGATTGGCAGAAATGTACTCCCCCACTAGCAGCGGATTGCCCAGTTGGCAGATCACTAAAAATGTGCCTCCCCGCTAGCAGCGGGTTACGTGGTTGGCAGCTCACTTGAAATGTACTCACCCGCTGGCAGCGGGTTGCCCAGTTGGCAGATCACTAAAAATGTGCTCCCCCGCTATTATGTTTTTCCTTTCTCCCCTACTGGTCGTAATCCTTTTTCCTCATCTTTAATTATGGTACTAAAATAGACAAAAATTTGAGGCCTCATTTTGGCCCCAGTCGTATGCCGCAAAAAAAATATGGCTGCGAGGTCAGTTCCCGCGATGCCTCTCCGCGGCAGGCCAATCCGGGTCTAACCCTCTGGACGGCCGGAAATGACGGTCCGTTGATGTGCCGAGTGCGACCACCCATCCTGCCATCTTTGAGGGTTACCCATAAGGTTCAGCGCGCCCAAAATCAAGGGCGCCCTGAGCTCCCCTAATTTCCGCTGCCTGGTCTAACCAGAGTACCGTCAAAACTCAGACTCGTCTTTGCGCCTAAGTCCCAAAACCGTAGATTTCAGGCGCTGCACTGCTTGTGGCCGCCTGACAACGGTTCTTCGCAGTACACTGTAGCGTCGAGATTGCTACAGGTTTTTGGGTAGCAGGGTGCCCTTGCCGGACCTCCTTGAGACGAGATTGGCGGTGTGTTATACCTTTGGGGAGTTGCTGGGGCGCCACTGTACTGTGTACGAGCTGCACCCGGCCACGAGGGGCTAGCAGACCACGCAAATGGGATTGAGCAGGTTCTGCAACAGGGCTGCTGCTGAGGGGGGCAGTGCTAGTCGCTGAACACCACCGCTGTGCATCACGGCTGCACCAGGTTGCTACAGCTTATGACTGAATAGAGCACAGGGGTGTGCTCTATTCAAAACACGGCCCTTTCTGGACTGAGTAACTGCAGTCTTGAGCACGGTAACTCTGAGGAGGGGTCAGGCTCAGCAGAGGGGCTGCTGCCGCAACGTGGAGGATTGTCAAGGGGGCTGGTATGCTGCATCTGGTCAGGATTCGGCTATCTCGGTTGCGGTTCATTGGCCACCATTGCGGGGCCCTCAGGCGTTGAAGGTTTTAAGGCCCTCTCACGCGAGTCTGAAAGCACCCCTCTTGGATCTGAGAGTCTGTTCATTCTCTTTTACTATCCTTCTCAGTCTCAGTCTAATCTATTGGTTACGAGAGGAAGGCGGCAGGCGGGATTGCAACCCGTAGGTCCGCGCCAAGGCCTCTGTGGGAGGTTGCCCCACCGATTGCGGGAGCTCTGCCGGGACCCAGGCGGGGTTCTGGAGGCAGAGAACACTCAGGTATAACCCTCGATTTACGTGTGTGATCCTATCACTAAACTATATTATCCTATTGTTATTTGACCTGACTGTAGGTATGACTGGAAAAGATAACTGTATTTCCTTGCTTGTTTGAATTCAGGACAATGATTTGCAAAGTAAACTGACAAATATGTATTGGTTTAATCAAGATTATTAGTGTGAAGTCAGAAAACACAGAGCTGTCAAATATGTTGCGGAGGCTGGGCGAACGCAGAAGTTGCAGGCTGCTCAGTCTTTCGAACTTGTTTTACTTGTTATTTGGCAAGCTAGACTACCCATAAATTGGGTAGCCTAGTTCTACGCTGTATGTAACTGTATGGGTTGGCCAGGCACAACATAAGTTGTTGTGCCTGGTCATATGCCTTTCGTCGTTTGTTCAGGCAAAGGCTGGGCTCTTCATAAGTTGAGGTAGTCCAGTTCTTTGTGTATGCCGAAAGTTTAGGCTGACCAGTCTCACCATAAGTTGGTGGGGCCCGGTCATACGCCTTACGTCAATTGTTAGGCAGAAGCTGACCACACTATAAGTTGGTGTGACTTAGTCTTATGCTTTATTGTTTCAGGCGAGACTATTCGCACCATAAGTTGGTGTGGTCAAGTCATGAGTCGTCATCACTAAGAGAATCAGAGCTTACAAAGTGATACATTATTTATTATGTATATTCATGGCAGGTTGGACGTCATAAGTTGGGAGATTCAACCATATAAGCCGGTAGCAGACAAAGCAGAGGGAAAGAAGATGAACAATACAAAATGGTGTGGTAACTGTGGGCAGGCTGACTCACCCATAAGTTGGGTAGTTGGTCCTATGTCCTTGATAACACGAAAGCAGAGAGATATATAAAGTCTGGTTGTTTTCTTTTTCTAAACATAATTGGCGCTTGGGTGGGGATCCTCATGAGTTGAGGTGACCTGGCCACTCGTCTGAAAACAGAATCTGATTGTGAAACTTATCTATTGGATGTAGTTGTGTTGCGAAGGTCGGGCGAACGCATAAGTTGCGGGTTGTTCGGTCATACGCGCTTGTTGTTGTTTAGGCGGGGCTAGACTACTCATAAATTGGGTAGCCTAGTTTTATGCTATATGTCACTGTGTGGGCTGGTCAGGCACAACATAAGTTGTTGTGTCTGGTCATATGCTTTTTGTCAGTCGTTTAGGCAGAGGCTGACCCCTCATAAGTTGAGGAGGTTCAGTTCTATGTGTATGCCGAACGTTCAGGCTGACCAGCCTCACCTAAGTTGGTGCGGTCCGGTCATACGCCTTATGTCGATCGTTTTGCAGAAACTGGTCACACCATAAGTCGGTGTGGTTTGGTATTAAGCTTACGTATATTTGTGTTACCAGGCTAGGGCACCATAAGTTGGTGTGGCCTAGTCATATAAACTGGCAGGTCAGTCACATCCATAAATTGGGTTGGCTGACCCTATGTCTTATGTAAGGAAGGGTAAAAAGAAAATAATGAGGGTTTTTGAACAAACTATGTGACCTGGAAAAAATACATGTAGGATTATGAGAGATGTTTGCACTTGCATGCTCGTGGGCTCTCACTTGGGGCATCTTTTGATAGAGTAGTTGTTGTAGATGCTCGCCGAGTGCTGGAGCCATATGTAGGTAAGATGAATGATGGGAGGGAAGCTTGGGATAAAATAGGACTGACTCTGCTGGGGGTTGGGATCAGCGTTGGCTCATGGCCTCATTCAGAGGGCATGTAGACCAATGTTGAGCCTAAGTTGTCAAGCAGGGATCAGGAGTTAGCCCCAAGTATAGTTTTGCTTTGCACTTTCACTGGCAGCTTACTTTTCCTACGGGAAGCGCTGCCTAAATTTCTGCAAAACTGAAAAGAGTTAGTCATATTCAGGTTCCTAGAAATTTGGAAAAGACACTTTTCCTACGGGAAGCGCTGCCGAAATTTTGAAAAATTTGGAGAGTTATAATATTTTCAGTTACACCAATCGTAGCAACTCAACCCTGAGTAGGGGAGGTGTTACAGAACCTTTCGGAAGCTAAGTAGGAGCTTAGTAGAGGAGTGAGGATGTGACTTAGGAGGATTACTCCCTACTTAGGCTAAACGCTGTAGTGAAATCCCTTTGACCTGTGTTGTGGTGCAGGCCGTGCGTATTGATTGAAGGTCTGACTTGATCAGCCTGACTATTCTTCTATTATCGCTGATAACAGGTCGGTTGCCGATTCGTCGGTATACGACTCAACCTTTCATCCTTTTCTGCTTCTCAACCTAAGACCTTGGCCCTGGCTCGTTCTTTGTTTTGTTAAGTTTTCACCCAGCTTCTTTATAAATGGTCATTTCTTAAAGGCTGAGTATCTTTGTTGTGGAATGGTGAGGAAAAGGTTGGGCTTGTGTACAAGGCAGGGTGTGAGCTGTAGAAGGATGAAAAGTTGACCTCCTTTAGTGTATGTGTTGTTGTTTGATCCTTGTGTGTGATCACAAGTATGTGTGAAGCATGTTAATCGAGTATGATGTTTTGGCTGTTTTGAGTTCAGGCGGGCAAGCCACGTAGCTATTGTGAGAGTGTACTATCACATAACTTTTTGCCTGACTAAGGATATTTCCCCTTATTTATATATTGTGGTTGGGCTCTCGCTCGCACAACCCTCACTTGGCTGTGTGACCGCATGCCTATCTTTTTTGTATCTTTGTTTAACTTTAGTTGATGGAACGATAAAAGTTCCAGGCGTGAGTCTAGGTATCGCGAAAGGACGCGCGAATGTGGCTCTAAGGTTCGGTCGGCCTTATGAGAACCCCGCGCTCGAACGTACAATGCTTCGAGCGCCGGTTTGCTTAGAGGCCCGATTTGAGCATTATCCACGCGCAAACCTTTGTATGGCTTGTCAGGCGGTGCACGGTGAGGTATGAGCTGGGGAGAATAAGAGAGACATTTTCCCTATTTCCGCATGTGCACCATTTCTTTTTAAGTTATATAGTCGGACGTTAGTCTTGGGCCAGGAATTCAAGGTCCTTGTCGGCAAGGACTCAGGACCTAACCCTGCGGCGGGGGATTTTTCTCCCGCACAGGGCCCAAGTGCCCTGCCCACCAGGCCGCCTAACCGCGAGGCTAGGGGTGCCGCGGGGGCCGAACGGCGTTTCCTTCAGTCGTTCAATATCGCGAGAAGTGAACCCCCGCGATACATTCCTTCAACCATTCAATATCGCGAGGATATCTCAGCGACCGCTTGCGTCAGACAACATTGTCGGTCGATATGGGAAGGTCGAGTACCCGCGCAGTTTATATTGAGTCCGGTGCGCGGCGCCGGCCAGGTTCTCATATCAAAGAGTTATAGGTCCGACGGTAGAAGCGGAATTGCGTCGCGGGCTGTGACGCAGAGAGGCGCGCGAGGACCCCGCGCTCGAGCACTCAAGTGCGTTGAATATTGGTTCACTCAGGGGCCCGACTCGGAACCTACTCGCGCGCGGCTTCGTGTGGCCCTACTTTCTTTTTGACCAAAGAACCTTTTAAGGGGGTATGAGGCAGAGTATGGGCCAGGCTAAGGGTCAGGCTAAGTTACTTCCACCGTTCAAAGCTTATTCCGTTTTCTTTTTGAATTTTCATGGTTGGACGTTGTAGTCCGTGGCAGCCGTCAAAGTCAAACCCGTTGACTTTTGCTCAGGCCTTGGAGAGGAGCTCGTCCCCAAGGCAGAATAAAGCGGCTGCCACCACATGAATGAACCTGTGTACCACCCACTCTGCGCAGGATGCAGAAGAGGGTGTGTGGTCTTCAACCGCGCATAACGGTTGTCTAGCGCAGAAAGATTAACTCTTGAAGCGCTTGTCAGCCGACACTTGAGTGTCGAAAGGTTTGAGGTTCCCCTGGACTCGGGTACTGCATAGTACCCCACTGTTGCGAATACTTGTAAGAGCACGCATGACTGGGTGGTATGAGGAGTCCGTGCGACCGCGCGGTTCTATATACCAAGTCCAGCATGCGATGCCTACCTAATCCTTGCATCAAAAGGTTATGGGTCCGGTGCTAAGGGGACTGGGGGTGTTGTGTTTTTCTTTTGCTTGGCGCGTGTGCGTGCGAGTGTGAGTTATTTGAGCTTTGCTTTGAGTGGTGCAACACGTGGTGTGCGTGAAGCGTCCTAGTCGACCGACGTGAGATGGAACTTGGGACCTCAGCCCCCCAGTGTCGTCAACTCGCGTATGGGTTCGATATCAGGCGTTGACCGCGCGTACCCCTATGCTACAGCGAATGAGAAACGCTCTCAGTTGGGCCACCTCTGCAATTGCATTATAAAAGCCTTTGCATGTGGTTCAGTAGCTCGGCGAGGATACGCCCACCAAAGGGATGGTGACAGCTCCCGCTGGTGGAGGTAGCGGTGCCTCGCGTGGCCCTGTCCTGTCGTAGGGGTGCGTGAGAGGTACGGCTGGCGCACTCGGCCGGAGTGGCAAACACGCTCTTCCGCGACAAAACCTGCCAAATCCTGCGTGACGCGGCCGGGAGGGTCCCCGTGCGGAACCGATGCGCTCGACAGCACCTTAGGCGACCGAACGAGTTGCATACATAGGTCCACAGCGGCAGGCCGTGGAACAAACTTGGTGAGGGAGACGTGGGACTAACCTGGTACTTAGCACTGCACAGTGTAAATAATCTCGTACTGAGCGGTGGGACGGTGGGATCAACCTGGCACTTCGCGACTGCACAGTGGGACTATGCCCACTGGGCCATGGATGGCAATTGGCCTACTGGTAGTCTGTTTACCGCATATCCTGGAGAGGGGCTCCAGGCAAAGGCACAAAAGTGGGAGTGGGATTCAGTAGGTAGGGGCTTCGTTCTACGACCCTGGACTGGACTTGAAAAGCTTTTAAAAAAAAAAAAAAACGACCCTACACTGGACTTGAAAAAGCTAAAAAACTGCCCCAGGTAGTCTACTAGTATGTAGGAAGATTGTTGGATGGATAGTTAGGACTACATTGGTTAAGGATGATGAGTTGGTAATCCCAATTCCTTAGAACTGTGTTTTTATAAGGTTATGTCAGAGTGGAAGTTAAGTTTTGGGAATGGTACAGAAAGAGTATTTGACTTAGCTGTTTATATTATTTCCGTTAAGCTAACCCAGCTGATGCTGCCGGGATAACTCCGGGTTGAATTGTGAGGTCCCCAGCCTCCTACATGGTTTGATTGGTAATAACATTGTCAGTTCTTGTTGAAAAAAAAAAAAAAAAAAAAAAAAAAAAAAAAAAAAAAAAAAAAAGACCCAAGTTCGATTTCGTCCGCTCCTTGGCTAAGACCGGTCGCCTCACAACCTCAACCCAACTTTAAATCGTTCGTCGACCGAAAAAGAGAGAGGGAAAAAAAGAAAAAAAAAAACGCCAGACTTGACTCGTCGACGACCAAATCGAACGACCCGCTTGCCTAAGAGCGGTCACTGTCGAATCTGGAACAGGACGGCCTTTCAGGCCTTTTTTATTGTCATTATAGTATTATTACAGGGAACCCCGTAGCAACCACATTCGTGCACAAGTCTCCAACGAGGGAACATGTGGGAGTTGCACCCAGCAGCAGGTGCGATACCTGCTACAGCAGGTGGGCGATACCGACCAGGGGTCAGCCCGTAGCATCAGGACCGAGCTTCTTCAATGGGCCAGTCACTGTGCCTCCCCTCCGGTCCCCTCCCCCTATGAACATCAGCAGTCTCTTCTCTACTCAATGCCACCCGGGGGGACCGACGGCATATCTCTAGGTGGCGGGCGCCAAGCTTGCCCAGGAAGGTACATGAGGCCAATGAGGATTGAACCCAAGACCTCCTGAATGCCACTTGCGTGCCTTAGCCAGGGCAATTTCATAGGAGAAGGAACAAAGAGGAAAAAAAAAAAAAAAAACTTGGACGCTCTCTTATTCTGTGATTGAGGGCGGGTACAGGGTGCTACAACGTCGAGACGTGCCACCCGTTAAATACGCCCTGCCTAGCTGGCAGGGCAATACAACGAACGGGAACAAAAGCAAAAAAAAAAAAAAAAAAAAACTCTTTCACACATGGTGGCCAGATACATTCCTCAAAGAACTGCTGCAACTTCCACCCTCGTGAGGGCCTCACAGTTGAAAAAGACCCCACCAAACCTCATTCGACATCCGTGACAAGCAAAGACAGAAAACGACAAAAAGAACAGTCAAGATAACCCCCGAACAGCCCCTAAGAACAGCCCAAGAGAAGATCAACCCTCCACCCAAAAAGGAAACCCGGTCGCCGACAGCAACAAAGCCCAACGACCGAATGAAACGACCACTGGACGTACACTACCCAAAGCCTAGCACGACCACTCACTACCGGTCCGTCTCCTAGCCGCGACCGCACTCTTTGCACTTTTTCCTAAACCCCAAAAAGACCTCGCCAAACCTCATTTGACGTTCACGACATTTCCCAAAAAAGCAACTACAGAAAACGACAAAAAAACACTCATGGTAAGCGCAGCCTCTGGCAGCGAACTATATATGCACATAGTGTAATATATCGTCAAACAGAGGTAAACCGTAGGCCGAGAGGGAGAAGAGGATATACCAAAACTTTCTGGAGGAAGTTTTGACAAGGTCTCTTTTCGGCTAAGGTTACCACCGCTGGTGAGGAGGCATGGAGAGTGCTCCTTGACAGCGTGGTATAATGTCGTAGGAATAGTGGGGTAATAAGTAGGGGGTTAGCGATAAAAGGAGGAGGGTAGGGTTAGCAGGCGTGGGGGATGGCCCCGCCGCTGGATTAATTCATTACGTTCTTTACGGAATTAGATGCTTCACGGGGGCAAGTAGGAATTACGGGAATAACGAGATATGGGGGGGAAGGTCAAAAAATCAGTTCCCGGTGGCTGCTTGACAAAGGAAAAGTGGGAATTACGAGGGAGCGTGGGAAAATACTGTATATTAGGTAGAGGGGCAGACGTAAGAAGTCCTAGGTTTGTAAGCAGAAAAATACACCCGGTAGGACCCACTAAAAGCGGTTGTACGATAGTCAGGAAGGGTTATCGTAATTCCGAGTCCGTTACACATGCACGGTTGTGAGTACCAACGATTGGGAAGCGGGCACGTTGCAGTAGTACCGGTGCCCACGTGTTTTCAAAATTTGGACGGGAACTGGGATACGTGGAGAGTGGACGTGAGCCGTGTAGAGGTAGGTGAAGTAACGGATTTTGGGCCGGAATAGGAAATGCAGGCTACGAATTTGAAATTGTCAGGTACCTACGGACCAGGGCGGATACGTGAACTACCTGGGAATTAGCATGGCAGTCCAGCACACGCGCAGTGCCCTCACATGTGAGATTGAGTGTCTACAGAGGGTCGCACGTGGATCCGACGCAGGAATGTTTAGTCAATCAGAGCTCTGTTGCTAGTGAGGTAGGGAGTTTGCAAGGGAAGACCTAAGTATTAAATGAGGGCAAGGCGAGAACAGCCCTCATACGCTCGTGGGCGGAAAGTGTAGGCGGGCCGTAAGGCGCTGGGTTTGTGGCTTGCCTCTTGATGAGACCGGAGCACACCCGGTTGAAACGTAGAGGAATGTGTGCGCGTTTTCAAGCTTGTGTACACGCTGGTTATTTCTTTGCAGCATACTGTTTTGCATGTAAAGAGCAATTGGCCATTGCTTGTCTTCTATCTTTATGAAGCATAGCAACCGAGTGAGAGGCGACACTTACATTGGTGGCTACGTCGACATTGGGGATTAGACGTTGCGGTGGTACTGATAAGCGTGACCAGGGATATAGATACGTTCAGGTGGTACTGATAAGCATGACCAGGGAGGTGGATACGTTTGAGTGGCAGAAGACGCCGTTAGGAAGAGCCTAGGCCGAGATAGGCGCAATGTCGATACCGATTAGAGGAGATGGAGCGGGGAGCAGTTGTGGCAACAACGGTTGTTTCAACTGTGGGCAAACTGCCCATTTTGCCAGAGACTGCCCCGGTGGACGTGGCTCCCTTGCAGCAGCAGCAGCAGGGCATATTCGCTAATAACACCAGGTACTGGCAGAACAGGAGGAGGAAGAGAAGGTGAGAAGACGACGTGCAGACTATGAAGGAATGGATGCAAATGAAGCTAAGGAAGGAACAAGAAAAGATGGATAAAAAACGGGAGGAGGAAGAGAAGGTGAGAAGAGAGGAAGCGCAGAAGTGACTTCGACAGGAACAAGAGCGAAGGCAGACTGAGTTAAGAAGGCTCAACGAGGAGACAAAGTTACGGATCATCTCGACTGTAGCAAGAGAAATGCACCAGTTCAGAGCGGAAATTCAGAATGACATACAGACGGCACTGACAGCCAGATCGCAGACCCCCAAGGAAAAAGGGAAAGGGAGGGCGAAGTCATTAGACGCCCATGCTGCAGATGAGCTATTGAAGTACATGCAGAGGGAGATTGTCGAGAGTTCCCGGGAGAGTGAGGAGCGTGGGAGGTGGTTTTTCACCCAGAAAAACAGAGGACAGATAACGGTGTGAAGGATGAGGTCACCTGAAGACACAGAGGATGGGGGGGGGGTGACATCGAAATCGAAGAAGCAGAGTGTGTATACTAAAGGGCAAGGAGTAGACAAGAAAGTTTCGGCAACCTGCAGTAGGGAAGGAGTGATAGAGTACGTGCTCAACGTCAGAAAGAAATTCTCAGAGATGACGACGCAGGAGATCAAGAAGATCTTCATAAAGGAGGGACTAGACTACGTCAACAAAGAGCAAGGAATATTACTCTGATTGATGGTGTCTGCCCTCAAATGCGGAAGCATGGGACAACATGGCGAGCTCGGAGTCCGGGCTGGTGGGGATCACTATCAAACATGCAATACTTCGAGTAACGCACCTGATCAAGATTATTTGCTAAGCAACTTATCATTCGACTTTCCTCTATCCCAACCTCTGCTTTGATATCTATTGGATCTAAGTGATGAGTTGCCCTTCCATGTAGGGCTTTCTGCCACAGTCCATCACCTATCATAACATTTTGTTAGACATTTACCTTTCTTTATACCTTGGTCCTATTCTACACCTTGACCGTAACTTCTCACCTTGACCTCCCACTTTGATTTATTGGATCTGAGTGATGGGTTGCTTCATCACCTCATCCTAACCTTACCCTAAACTTATCTTCATCTCTACCTTAACCTTATCCTACTATTAGATTTGTCTTACCTCTGCTTTCAGTTTGTACCCGGATTCATAGATAAGCAGTTAATAGGGACCCCCACTTTTAGCACTGGTTAACCCCTCAACCCTGAAAAGTGCATTGAAGATTATTTTTTTTAGTTCTTTTAGTTTTTTTCTGTTTTTTTTTTTTTTGCCCTGTTTTATTTTGGTCAAGGTTTGTGTGTGTCAAGTTTGGTGTTTGTTGGGGTCTTGGAGTTAACTATTTTGACCCACCTTCACCTTGATCTTCACCTACACCCACACCATTTATCTTAACCTTTTACTTACACTTTCGATCTGGACATAGGTTGAGATATGAGTTTCCAGTTTGGACCTAGGTTGAGATATGAGTGGTGGTTGCCCTTTCATGTAGGAATTCCACGATAATCCCCCACTACGTCTCAACCTTGTCCTATACTACACCTACCTTTACCTTGACCTTCACCTGCACCTAGACCTTTTACCTTTGCTTTAAGTCTGGACCTGAGTTGGGATCACAGTGGTGGTTGCCTATTCACATGGAAATTATTACGGCAATCCCTCACTTCACCCCAACCTCGCCCTATATTGCATCTACCTATGTTGTACGCCCTACCTATACCTCGACCTTTTTACCTTTGCTTTCAGTCTGAACCTGGGCTGGGATATGAGTGGTGGTTGCCCTTTCACGTGGGAACTCCCACGACAATCCCCCACTTCACCCCAATCTTGCTATACCTTAACCTCTACCTATACCTCGACCTTTTTACCTCTCCTTTCTACCTTAGCCCTACCCTACACCTTGATTTTGACCTCACATCTTACTCCATGTCTAGAACCCAGTTGGGTCTGAGTGATGGGTCACCCTTCCACGTGAGGGCTTCTGCGACAATCCATCACCTTCAAGTTATCCTAACCTTATCCTAGACCTTTACCTCTCTTCCTACCTTAGCCTTACCTACCTACACCTTGACCTTGACTGCACGCCTTAATGTAGGTCTGAATCTCAGTTGGATCTGAGTGATGAGTCACCCTTTCACGCAGGGGCTTCGTCGGTAGTTCATCATTTTTTCCTAACCTTATCCTATACCTTTATTTTTTCTACTTTACACTTTAGTTTCACTCGAGTCTGGATCTCAGTGGGATCCGAGTGAGGGGTTTATTTTCCACGTGAGGGCTTCCACGACAACTTACCCCTACATCCCAACCTTGTCCTAGATTTTTGCTTTAGCTTACTTTAACTCTCACTTTGACCTCTATCTGACACCTTGACCTATATCTTAGTCTGGACCTCGGTTGAGATATGAGCAGTGGGTTGCCCTAAAGGCATCCGCGACAAACTGCCACTATATCATAAACTTTTATCTGAACTTAGGTTCATATTAGCACCCTAATTAACTTTACTAACTCTAAGAAGAGATAAAACAGACAAAGGATAAAACATTTGCCAATCAATGCACATCCTATCCCGATCACACCGTACTTCGTATTGTGGGAAAACTCCCACCGATTGCGGGAGGTCTGTCAAATTCTGGGTGGGACTCTGGAGGCAAAGGACTGTACGTAGGAACCTATCCCTTTTACACCTTCATGCTCCCTTACTCATGCTCATTTCTTTATGACATTGTTTGTGTTAAATTGAGATGTGAAGTGTGAGTCGTCATCCCCTCTAGAGAAGTCCCAGGGACATAATGAGAGGGAAAGAAGAAACAAGACTCTCGGTCGCTCAAGGGAGGGGGAGGGGCACTTGAACTCTTTTGGAGAAGGCCTTGAAAATATTCTATTAGGAAGGCACCGCAATGGCAGTTAGTCGCAGTAAGTTCTCTGGCCCGGAGCTTGTTCGCTTCGCGTCCTTTGCTTGATCTCTCTACTTTTATTCTCCTTACCGAAATCATCCCCTTACCGAAATCATCCCCTTATCTCCTGACATGAGGTATGATCTCCCTCCTTTCGATCAATACCTCTCATCCCTCACCATATTCCAACCTTGTTGTACCGTCGATTACACCGATTCATCCCATTATTGCTTTAATCTCGACCAATCAACCGTTTGTCAGCCAAATGTCAGCTGGTCAAGGTTAGTCCGCTGCTGCATTGTGTGCTCCGATGATCAAGCTAGTCTGCGATCCGAATAGCACTGGCCTCAAGCATCGGCCTTAAATCCTACGACAACAAACAATCCTTGTTTCCCTCATCATTCCCTCTCCTCATATTCCTTAGCTGTTCGGTTCCTTGTTGTACTTTCGACTCTAAGTTTGCGTTTGATCATGGACACAATGCCTTATGGTCCCTCCTTTATCCAACTAGGCGGTTGCTTTTGAATTCACTCTCGCCAGTATGCCCGAGGTTTTGTTCGTGACCGTCTTTCCTTAAATACATAGGCAAGCAGGGCATGAGGCATTCCGGTGTAGTAAGGTTAGGGCGTTCTTGCGATGTTTGTGACTACCCTTGCATGGTCCGAGGATGCTTTGTGAATCACTCCAACTTGTAGCGATCTTAGGCAAGTGTCCTTATCTACCCAGACCATGTCGCGGTGACTGTCGTTCATGGAATGTGTGCCCGACCATGTGTATCGACGTCGATTTGGGTATAAGTTTCTATACATGTCCACCATACCCAGTTGTGCCATAACAAGTTGTAGTGTTTTTGCATCCGACTGTTGTGACCCAGGGATATGGAGGTCAGTTCAGGTTGAATAATTGTATTGAAATCTCCTAGGTCAGGCAATCTTGAGGGTAAGGATTTCAATAACCACCTCCGATCCACCCCTCTAACTGCTGGATAATGGCAAAAAAATAGCCAACGTTAGTTTATCAATTTCACGAAGATCCAAGCCCATTGGCCCCTCACACAATTCACCTTCAAATCGGAGGAACAACGTATTGCCCCCCTTTTTGATGCCTCTGCAAGGGACCATAGATATGGACCCCTCCACCACACTGTTCACCCTTGTGCCTCTATCTGATTTTTTTTATTTTTTTTCTTCAAGTTGTAAACATAAAATATCATTTTTTTTGGCAACCAACATGTTCTTCATTTCTTTTTTTTTTATTTTTTATACATTACCTGAAATACCTCTCATATTCCATGTTGCTATAGTTAAGTTTTCATATATTTCACCCATCTATAGACATTATTCTATTGTCGGTCATGTACATGTTTATTTGACTTCTGATATGGTTAAATTTTTATACATTGACTGGTCTATACAACTTATTCTGTTGTTGATGATTTCTATTAATTATTTGATTTAAACTGATACAGTTTCCTCCTTATGTAATTTGAACTATAGTATTTTTCTTCTTCCTACTATTTGGTCATTCAACTTATAACCCATAATCTTCTAGCATCTTATCTCATCTCTGCGACATCTTACTATACGGAACCTACCCAATACCCATCCTTCCTCGGAAAGTCGTAAGAGTCCAACCTTGTTATTAATGGAAGTCTGACACTTAAACTGGGCAGTGCCACCATTGTGAGGTTGTTTAAAATGGAGAACTACATCGATCGGGTGTCGGGTCTACTTACTCCTACCCAACTCGTCGGGGTCTATTCAACCATGTTTACAGTTAGCTATCTCTTATGACGGCTCCTCTTATACCGAAGTTCGTTTATGTCATCCGCAACATATTCTGTTTCTGGTGGTGGAAATATTTATACCTTTACGCGCATTGGATATTGTTTTAGCGATTTTTTCACATGTCCCTCCTCCTTACCTTTATGACCTTCCTTGTTTTTCTCACGAGTGTTATCTTTTACCAACTTGTGAGCATAAACAAGACACATCAAATGTTTTGTGATGTATCAACCTTCCATTCACTTTTTAAGTTTAGTTGATCGAGACTCAAGTATATCATATATATACCCACACTAATAGTTTTTCAAATGTATCTTAATGCAGTTACGATCAGGCTCCATATATCTTCATGCATCTATCTGTAAATATTAACAGAAAACGTTATACCAGTGCGCACTTATGACTATCAAAACAAACAACATTACTCAGTTTGATGTACGATAATACAAAAGAGCAAGCAAATGCAAAACCCTCATAGATACACGTCATCGCATGATTCATCGAATAAGGTTATATTTGTTATAGACTATTATTGTTATATAGTAGCTGACAATATTCGCCGATATTACATAACATTCAACAATATTAGTTATTATTGGACAACACCCAATAATATTAGCTAAGGTCAAGCAACTCCTATGTCTCATTAAACAACCATATACTGTTCAATAACAAACATTGTTTTTACACCCAATAATAGGATATTAGACGAGCCCCGACATATATGTAAGGCCCAAAGGGATTGGACCTAAGACTTATTAGGCCCATCAACCAAACTAACAATCAGTGATCCGCCGACTCGAACCAAAAAAATTGATAACTCTTTTTGGAAATGCGTTGCTCCGTCACTTTTACTCCTGGGTTGCGCTTCCATGGTTAACATGATATGTCAATTTATGTTGTTCATGTGGTCATTTAAATTCAAAATTAGGTTTATATTTCAATAGTTCACGGGTGAGCCTAACTCCTTATTGTTGCATTATTGTGGTTACCATGACCTATCAACTTATTTTGTTCAATCTGGAATTGAACTTCGGTTGTATTTAAATAGTTTGTGGTTATACTAATTGAGCTAGACCCGTTGGTTATCATTGCAATTTTATTTAATAAAGTAAGTTGTATTTTTCCCTCAATCACCTTTCATTACCTATGTATTACTACTCCTAAGTCTATACGAAACCCCCTTCAAGCATAACGATTAACAGTGGTTAGTGAGTAAAGTGAAATTGAGATAATAATACAACGTAGGAGTAGTGGTACATAGGTATAGCCTTCAGTAAGGTTGGGACCCGCTGTATAACCCTAATTGGAGGTGGTCGGTGAGTAAGGTGGGGTTGCTGGTGGTGGGGGGTGATTAATGCAAAAACTTAGCATTTTGCCAGTAGTTGCACCTCCTCTACTTCCTGCGCCCTCATTGAGCAACAACAGTGTCAATGACCAACTCTCTCCCACAAACTGCATACAACCCACACACATACACACGTATACCCATGATGACCAAACACCCCACCAATACCGAACGGGGGGAGTGAAACAACTATCTTAATTATCATTCCAATTTCAATGAATGTTCTGAAGATTTTTTTTCCTTTTCGGCTCTTTCATTCATGTTTATTTTTTTCCTCCGGTTGACGATCATGAGGCCTCATGATTCATATTGTTATCAAACTGTCCCCATTTTTGTTTCTTTCATATTTGGCGATTGGCGCAGAAAAGTCTTCAATATATAGGCATGTACCACACACTCCTAGTCTGCCAATTTCTCTATTCATAACCGAAAAACTCAACTTTTGCGTAAAACTCTCGAGACTCCACATACTGATATTTTTAACCGTTTTGTGACAGACTCGCCATGCTTGCCAGTGCTTCGGTGAACGAACTGCAAACAAGAACCCGAAGCTAAAATATGGTTGTCGGGTCTTTCTACCTGGTTTACATAAATCCCTTTGCCAAAGAGCAAGGGGCCTCATGCTGCCAACGTGAAGAACGACTTTCAGGACCGAAACGCACTGCGATGCTTCAGCCACATCAGTGTCGTTCCTCGCTGAGCTCCTTGGCATGTGCAACGAAGAAAATCCTCTTCCTTGTATGGAGCCCCATTTCCTGCGGAAAAATTATCCAAAGCTGGATTATGGAATATGGGTCTTGCTCTAACACTCACCACAACACCGTTTTGGTGAGTGGCCTCACCACTCCACCACTCACTACGGCGCGAATGCGAAAATAGTTTTGTTTTGCAGTGGTGAGTGGGTTATGGTCAGCACTCAACACGGCGTTCATTTTTCCCGCATGCAACAATGGAGCAGTGGTGAGATCTCTCGTGTTGTCATCAAAAGTGGTGAGCTCACCACACTACGAGATAAGGCCAGGCCCGATCAATTTTTTTCCCCTTTCTTTCTTCCTCCTTCCTTTTTCTTCCTTTCCTTCTCTCTCCTCCGTACGGCCTTGAGATATCATCATCGAGCTGATTGACCCTAGGTAATTCAAAATTGTAATATTTTACTCTTCTACAGTTCGACCTCAGGTCTGTATTTCAATAGTTTAGGGGTGTACCAACTGAGCTAGGCCAGTTGGTGGTCGGGCAGTCTCAGTTGACCCCAGCCTTATCTTTTAATGTGGTGAGTGGTGGAGCAACGCAGCGTCTTGGTGAGAAAGGTTATGGGAAATCCAATTTTTATATAGGTTGTTTTTTCGGGCGCCTAGGCACCCAACTTGTGCCCGGATACACACTCGGGTGCCCGACCGGTCATGACCCTCCAGCAGGGTTCCAAGTAGCCTCAACGCAAAAAAAAAAAAAAAAAAAAAAAAAAAAACCGAAAGTAAAAAAATTCCAGAAACAAAATATGTTGTGTAGAATTGCGATACAAACAACTTTTGGTTGAGGGGCACATTAAAATTTCTCACCAAATCGGAGATAAACAAGAAAATAACAAAGTCATACTAAGGGATCCCCCTTTAAACCCCCTTAGTCCATTTAAAAACAATTTATACCCCCCTTCCCCCCCTTGACAACCAACTCTAAAAAAATGAAAAGAGCCCGAATTTGGGGTCCTCTGGGAGAGCACAGAAAGGCAAAAAAAAAAAACAAAAAAAACGGGCGTCAGACTCCCCCGGGCATCACGCCTGGGTGCTTGGCCGGGCAGGCCCGGCAGGGCATGAAAATCTTCCTAGGTTTTTATTTTATTTATTATTATTATTTTTAAAATTTTTCCTATTTTATACAAAAAACTAAGCTATATTATTCTCTCAATTTCACCTTTCACTATCTACTTACCACTACTCCTAAGCCTATACAAGGGACCCCTATACAAGGGCCCCCCGTGGGGGGCCGGCTAACGCAAAGACCGAGCGTTTTGCCAGTAGCTGCGCCTTACATCTACTTCCCCCACCCTCTATCGACTAGCAGTACACTCTCCCACACACCATGCACAACCCACCCACGCTCACACTCACACGTGTTGGTCATAGACCCTACTAATACCGATCAGGGGTATCACGCGGACTATCGGAGTCGGTACCGATCAGGGGTATCAAGCGGACTATCGGAGTCGGTACCGATCAGGGGTATCAAGCGGACCATCGGAGTCGGTACCGATCAGGGGTATCAAGCGGACTATCGGAGTCAGTTGGCACTAAGCGCGCTGTAGGTGGTCGTGGGGCTCGAACCCACGACCTCCTGAATGCCACTTGCGTGCCTAACGAACTGAGCTAGGCTGCTAGATGGAAATCCAGTTTGGTGAGTGGTGGACCGAGGCCCTACGAGGCACAACTTCTGTAGGTTTAAATTTCGTGGTGGCATGGCGCGGCAGGGTCCAACTATGGGGCCCTAGATAGAGATAGGATACCCACTGAGGTTGCATTTCAACAGTTCATGGGTGTCCCGACTGAGCGAGGCACGTTGGGATTTCAGACGCGCATTTGTTTTCTCGATGTAGGGCCGTCGGGATTTTCCCTCGTGCTGGACGCTACCGGGAAAGAAACAGACAGGAACCAGCTGCGTGCGAAGGGGCGTGCGGAAGTGCTCTCTCTCTCTCCCTCTCTCTCTCGGTGTGTGTGTGTGTGTGTGTGTCTCGCTGTGTCTCCGTCCGTCCGTCTGTGCCTGCGCTGTTGTGCCCGAAGATGTGGAGAGTTCCATTCGCACTCGGCCCAAAAGGAAAATAGGTGAGTTCGCGCGGCGCGGCGAAGTGCACCCTCTCTCCTTCCCTGCCTCCCTCCCTCCCTCCCTCTCCTCCCTCCCTCCCTCCCTCAGCGGTTTTGTGCGTGAAGATCTGGAGAGTTCCGTTGACACGCGCCCGGCCTGGCAAAGTGCACCCTCTCTCTCTCTCTCTCTCTCTCTCTCTCTCTCTCTCTCTCTCTCTCCTTCCCCCTCCTCCCCCTCCCAAAGGAGGAAAAAAATCCCTCCATCCGTCTATTCGTTTCGGGTTACAACTGCACCCATCGGACGCCATGTTGCAGGTGGGACAGGATTTGTGCACGGCCGCGATCGGAAGGAGTAGGCGGGGATCATGCAGTGAATTCGGAGAGGCAAGGGGAGAAGGAACACTAGGGGGAGGTCAATTGCTTGGTCAGGCAGGCTCGAGAAGGTCCCATCGAAATCTTGAGGCTCTGGAGTAGCAGGATATGGACCAAGGGGGAAGGTGAAGATTCGGGATCAGGACGAGGAAAGGGTCGGGACTTTATCGGTCAGGACGGATCGCGACGACAGGGGAGGCAGAAGGAGAGTCACCGGGATAACGGGAAGCATGCCGGCGTTAAGGAGGTTGTGGAGGGGAAGACGGAGGGGGGGGTCCTCAAGTAATTGGGAGGAGGATGTAGGTCGAGGACCCAGTTTGCGAAGAAGGGGAAGGGCAGCGCGGGTTGGGGAGGGGGCAAGCGCGAATTTGGAGGGGGGCGATCAGGATGTGTGGGATAGAGAGGAGGCGAAGGTTGGCATGCCAGCCAATCAGGGTGAGGATGTAGGAACCGATAAAGTGCAGGAGAACAGGTTGTAAGGAAAGGAGAGGGCAGGATAATGAAAAAGGGCATCACGAGAGGGATTGGGTAAATGTGGATATGCAGGGGATGGAGAGAGAGCAATGAAGAGACGAAAGAGCGACAGACAGAGGAAGAGAGGAAAGAACATACCAAATACGCAGAGGGCACATTGAGTTGTGGAGGAGCATCCCAACAGAGGAGAGAAAGCCGTGGAGAACCACGAGAAGAGAGAGGCGACAAACACAGGACAAGGGGAGATGAGGATGGGGAAAAGCGGATTGCTGGGGGGAAGATCGAGAGGGGGGATAGAAGGCACAAGTTGAAAGGTGGAATCGGACAGGCGGAAGGGAGGCAATGGAGAAAAAAAAAGGCGAGCAGGTAGGGAAGAATGTGTCATGTGTGTGTGTGTGTGTGTGTGTGTGTGTGTGTGAGAGAGAGAGAGAGAGAGAGAGAGAGAGAGAGAGAGAGAGAGAGAGAGAGAGAGAGAGAGGAGAGGCGCATGAGAGGGCATTTAACTGTCGTTAATGATGGGACGCACCCCGCGGAGCGAGAGAAAGAGGGATGGAGAGGGGATAATAGCAAGACAATGGAAAGAGTGAGGGAGGAAGAAATGTCGAGAGGGACAGAGGGCAGAAAGAGATCCCAATGGGATATTAATCTTCGGGCCACTATCTTCTCTTCATGGAGGCACGCCCGTCCTCACTCCAAATTCCCACCCTAGATGATTCCCACCGTAGATGATTCTAAATGTTGAAAGAAGGGAAGAAACGAGATGATGGCGAAATGTCGTTAATGCGATCCTTTGAGTTCTTGATCTCTATCATCTACCTTTCCTTTCTCTCTTTTTTCTTTGTCTGCTGCTTTGCTGTCTGGAGCTCCTCCCCTCTTTTTCCCACCTCCATTCTACTGGTGGGGATGTTGTTAGACCCCCGGGTTGCATCTCACCTCTGCCATATTTCGCTTGCTGGCGTTGTTGACGCCAACACCTAGTGCCCATCAGCTGTGTGTTGGAACCAAAGCAGAATTGATCGATCGTATCTGAATGCTTTCAATCAAGTCAGGATCTTCGTTCCATGACGCAACCAATCCTCTCCGTCGATCCTTCTTCCACTCATCAAGACGGTAATGAATGGATTGATTGCAATCGGTGAGTTGATTGATTAAAACCGGTGATCATCGAGCGGTCATCGCTATCATCCGTTGATTTTTACGCTTTCTGTTTCTTCATACTCACGGCCACCATCATCGAGTAGTCATTCTAATTAAGCCATAATAGAGATGCTACACACATCATCATATTTTTTATCAAGTTTTTATCATCTTACTGGAAACAGGTTTTGAACTCTGTTCCACACAAAAGACGTCGTTCAAGGTATGGCTGCAGCAGCAGTATTCTTCCTTTTCCTGTTTCTCTCTCACTGCATGTCTTTCTCTCAATGTGCAGAGAGAGAGGGGTGTCTATCACTCGCATTCGCTCTTGGGAGACGCATCTCTAATAGCCGAGGGAGAGTCAGTCTCGCCAGCTAGTGATTTTAATAGAATACAGGATATCCATTTAATGAAACCTTCTGAAAAAGAAACCATTCCATCCCTGATATCAAGAAAAGTTAGGTTGAAAATGCACTACCTGCTGGAACAAACTGCACCCATCCCTAATCAGATCAGCTTCCAATTTGCATCCATGCAAGCACTCAAAGTCCACACAACTCAAAGCAACAAGAGAGAGATCAGATGAGAGTCGAAATTATTATTCCAATTTACAAAATTGTTGCAATAATTCCGAACAGCAAGTACCAGGTGGTTATGACGCTCCCCAGAATGGATAAGGAGCCAGAGCCATAAGGTTCTGTTTTTTTTTTTTTTTTTTTTAAAGAAAAAAAGAAAGAAAAAAAAAGAAAAGTTAGGTTCAATGGCAAGAGGAAAGCAAAAAAGAAAGATTCAACCCCTTGCGCCTCAAATAATAAGATCCAAACAAGGAGAGAGAGAGAGAGAGAGAGAGAGAGAGAGAGAGAGAGAGAGAGAGAGAGAGAGAGAGAGAGAGAGAGAGAGTGGAGTGTCGGCGGCCATAACCACCTGGTACTTGCTGTTCGGAATTATTGCAACAATTTTGTAAATTGGAATAATAATTTCGACTCTCATCTGATATCTCTCTTGTTGCTTTGAGTTGTGTGGACTTTGAGTGCTTGCATGGATGCAAATTGGAAGCTGATCTGATTAGGGATGGGTGCAGTTTGTTCCAGCAGGTAGTGCATTTTCAACCTAACTTTTCTTGATATCAGGGATGGAATGGTTTCTTTTTCAGAAGGTTTCATTAAATGGATATCCTGTATTCTATTAAAATCACTAGCTGGCGAGACTGACTCTCCCTCGGCTATTAGAGATGCGTCTCCCAAGAGCGACTTGCGAGAGTTGTGTGGACTTTGAGTGCTTGCATGGATGCAAATTGGAAGCTGATCTGATTAGGGATCGGTGCAGTTTGTTCCAGCAGGTAGTGCATTTTCAAGTTTCGTGTTTGTACCTGACAGACACTTGTGCCTGTTTGGACCAGTGGAGTACTGGCTCGCACGTTTTGACCGTTTTGAGGCCAGGAGACTTTTGTCCTTATGCAGGCCGTACCACGTTTTTTGTGTGTAGTGCCTGGCCCAGTGAAAGGCCTTCCACGATTCAGACCCCAAATTCGGGTCTCAGGGTCAGAGCCCCTGGCCAAGAAAGGCCGAGTTAGTCAATTTCAGAAAAGTCACAGTCGAGAATGATCTCCTTTTCAAGGGTGAAGGGAACGACCTCGAACACACTTTTAACCGCATATTGGCGGAAATTGGGATCACAGTTCGGATCACAGTTTTTTTTTTTTTTTTTTTTTTTACAAAACCAAGCACTATTATTAAAATTATTTCAATGGAGAAATTTGGATCACAGTTTTCAGTGAATGGAAAGCCAAGGGCCCACTCGAGTGAGTAAGACATGGGCACTTGGAGACAGATTCGCAAGCATCAACAGCGGAGGTAAATTAAAAATAGCTAAATGGCTGTTGAAAGCTTGAGCCACAGTAGAGAGTGTCTCTGCAGTTGATTATTGACTGAGTCCTCTTGGTTTACTACTCCCCGCTTGTGGGACCTTTCTCCTTCCCTCCGGTTTGTTCCTTTATGACTTTTTACTATTAATTAGTCCAGTTGCTGTTTTTTTTGCTGAAAGAGGCTTTATGGGACGCTGGACCCGGTTTCCAGCACAAGCCTAAGATGGGTATTGGCCCCAGTTTTTCCTCCGGGTTGAAATGTCGAGGTTTTCCCGGCCTCCTTTTATGAATTGGAAATAAAGCTATCTTTCTCAAAAAGAAAAAAGAAGAAAAAGAAAAAAAAAAAAAAAGAAAAAAAAAAAAGAAAAGGCGCAGTCGGGTACCTTGGCAGTCCAGTCCAACAGGCACCCGGCAAACAGTCACATCCTAGGGGCAGAAATCACGTGTCATAATGAAAAGTCATATTGAAGAGTCACATCCCACGAGTAAAAGGGCAGTTCCACAGGCAAGAGTCGTGTACCAGAGGCAGGAGTCACAGTCTACAGTCAAAACCATATGCCAAAATGGAAAAGTCGTGACTCAAAGGCCCAAGCAGCAGCAGACCAATGGAAATTCGGGAAGGTTCCAGGCCTTGACATTCGAAAGCAGACAGGCCGTGGGGATGTGGCACCGGAACCCAGTCAGGCCCCAAGAAGCAGAGGCTGGCACGAGTTAAAGTGCAATCCAAGACTACAAAAGGACTGGCCAGCCTCCTCATTGGGCAGATAACTCATTCGCATGAAGTGTGGAAGTGCNGGCTGGCACGAGTTAAAGTGCAATCCAAGACTACAAAAGGACTGGCCAGCCTCCTCATTGGGCAGATAACTCATTCGCATGAAGTGTGGAAGTGCTGGTGCTCTTGTGCGCTAATTGTGAGGAGCAGAGCGCTGAAGCCAGAGTGCTGCGCTAGTTGAGAGAGAGTGATAGAGAAGAAGAGACAGCGCTGGCAGGGAGAAGGCAGCCATAGCTGCGCCAGTGCAGGGTGTTAATGCTAGTAGTTAGTAATAGTCTTCAGAGGGGTTAGTAGAGTTGACAGTGGGTGTATTCAGAGTTGGTCCTTGAGTAGTAGAGTGAGTGTGAGTGCATGCAGATAGGGAGATACGGGGAGGTAGAAGACAGAGAGAAGATCAAGAGAGGAAGGGGAGAGAGGAGCTTCGGGAAAGTCACATACCTGAGTGGAGATTCTGGATACTTGGGGTTGCGCTGTTGAGCGCCTGTGACCGGAGCTCTTAAATTGTTTATATGATAATTTGTTGGAATTCTGAGCTGCGCTACATGGTCTTCATCTCTCTGGCCTCCATTGTGAATCTCGTGTGATCTCATACATGCATGTGGTGTGATTGTGTGCACTCACTGGTGTTGAACTAAGAGGCTCGTTGCACCAGCCCTCGTCCATTCCGGATTTGTCCTGCTGCACGAGCAGGGCGGCCTGGACTTCTGGTAGGGACCCAGGAAGGCCGTTTTAGGCCAGGTCACTGGTCCTGGACTCGGACCTGCATTCAGGTTCAAAGTACAGTCCTGGATGCAGTCTGAGAGGCACATCCAGGAGGCCCAGAGGTGCATACCTGGGCCAGTGCTTAGTTCAGGACACAGCTGGAGTTGTTTATTCTTGGCAAAAGGCTCGCAATGACCCAGGTCCGGACCCAGCACAAAAACATGCATCCAAAGTCTGAGTCAAGGTTAGGACCGATAAGTAGATCTGTGGGTACCAACCAGAGTCCATCGTAATGGTCCTCAATCCTACGAAATATGGTATAGTGCTTGTCTGACGTTTGGTAGACAGATCCCTACAGAGTCAAGGGATGGGTTAGAGCCAAAGGTGCAAATTCAAAGGGTGGTAGCTTTTTACTTAGCAAAGTTCAGGGGTTAAGTCTCTAGAATTGGTATGAAATTCACACATAACCTTATTGTTCCCTGACTCGGAAGAGGCATGAGAATGACCCTTGGTGAAAGGGTACTGGGTCAAGACTCAAAGGTCAAATGAGGCACCTCATGCCACCTGAGTCAAAAGTAGACTCTAGGAAAGTCAACAGTCAAGTCCTACCCAGGTGCAGGAATCAGAGTCAAAGATTTTGGAGTGGTCAAAAGAGGAAGGGCCTACCAGTTCCAGAATGGAGGTCGACTAGGTCTAATGTGCCTGAGTCATGTGCTTTGGACCAGATCCAGGGCCTCAATTGTCTGTCTGCTACAACCAGGCGCATGGACAACAATTGCTCCAGTCCTAATGCAGGCAAAACTCTTCCAGGTCGTACTCGACCTAGCAAACGAATGGACAACCTACCAGCACCTCTATGAGCAGCCACACCAGGACAAAGAGGTGTCTGTGGCAGGACCCATACGGAACCTGAAACAGCACAGTCCCGTGGGACAATAAGAGAATACGTGGACGGGAATATAGAATGCAGAAACCAACAGAACAATTAAGGACGAGTGAAAACGAGAAGACTGCTAAGTCCAAGCTGGCCTAGGCCCAAAATCACGCCCCTCAACCAAGGTAGGGTCTTGGCCACACAAAAGAATGTTAGGGCCCTTGGCCTGGTGTGGACGAGTCTACAATATGCCACACTATAAAGGCCATGCCATGATAATTATAGATATTGCACGTCACATGTTTTCAGATCCAACAGCTGGTATCTCTATTTCATAATCGTCATTAGATATGGACCAAAGACCTTGACTTGGTCCAGCGGAGCTTGACTCTTAATTGCTGTCAGCTTCTTTCCTGGGTACTCCTCTGTGGACCTCTCACCAGTGCCATTGTGGTGGACGCTATCCAATTCTCTTTGTGTGTGCAAGTTGTTGCAACTATCACTCTGGAAGTAGATACATGGACCATCAAGCATTTGGTTGTCGCTCTATCTCTGTTTGCTTGTCTGCTTGTCTGATGCACCGGGAGTGGGAAGAGGTGTGCTCTGATCACAACCCAGAGGATTGGATTGGTTTGCATGAAAGATGGATAAGAAGATGGGTCACCACGTAATTAGTTGAGTCCTTACAAGGGGAGAGGGAAAAGATGTTATCGGATCGAGACTCGGAATATTGGAGTGAAACATGGAGACCACTCCGGGCCACTCTGACAAGCATCCAGATGAGAGGAGGAGTGGTAGTGAAGAGAGCAACAGGTTGCCAGCTCTTAGAAACATATAGAAGAAAGGAAGAGAAGTGGTAGTAAAGAGAGGACGAGTGGCTGCCAGCTCGCGCGCATCAAATTTGGCATCTGGTGAAGGGACATTGACTTCAAAATTTTCATCGACTGAAAACTTTGCACATTCATTGAGCGCACATTGATTTTAAAATTTATATGATTGACTGGGTGATTGAGTGATGGGCCAATTGATTGATTAATTGATTAGTTGATCGGTTGATTTATTGATTGATTGATTGATTGAGAGAGAGAGAGAGAGAGAGAGAGAGAGAGAGAGAGAGAGAGAGAGAGAGAGATGTCCTTGCGTCGAGAGGCTTCTCTGTCCGATTTCCTCATTACCTTGTCATCGTCCACATGTACAGTACTGTTCCTACACTACCCTATCTGCTGCCGGGAAGGCTACATGCTCTAATGCCTAACGCCTTCTTCCTAGTGCTCTGTCATTCTGCTTCTGTGTATCCTTGCCTTTTTTTATCTTCTTGCCTGAGTCGTCCTGGCAAGGTGTACGTGCGCATCGTATAATCTTAGTACGGTAATATAGACACACGTGCGGGAAACTTCCAAACTCAGTGTTGTTTCATTTTAGCAAGAAGGCAGGCGTGTGTGTGTGACCCTTCCCGCTCAAAGAGTCAAAATTGTGAGCAGCCAGCCTTGTTTCCACTGGGTGGGAAAAGAAAGCAGTAGAAAGCGAGAAAAAGATGGGAAAAAAGGAGAAACAACAAGTGTACACTGCGCTGTCTTTTCACAGTCTGTTCCTTTGCACTTTTTGTCGCACAAATTTGTTCTCAGTTTCTAGCTGTGGGACTATATATATGCATATGTACGGAGAAGTGCCTCGTGAACCGTAGGTAGAAAGGGATGTGTACGCAATATATGTGTTGAGATTTGTCACAGCCACTCGTTTGTTGTCCTCTTCTCCCTCTCTGCCTACGGTTTACCGGGCAGCTCTGTTTGACTATATATATGTCCTCTTCTCCCTCTCTGACTACTGTTTACCAGGCAGCTCTGTTTGGCGATATATACCACGACTTCGCTAGCACCCTGCTGCGGTTTTCTCCGGTCAGGTCGAGCGGCAGTGGTCGGGCCTGTTGCTGCGTGGCCATGCTGGGCCTCTCGTGCCAGCGGGGTGTCTAGAGTCAGAATAGCCATGATTTTGACTAACCAGTGACTTATTTTTTGGCTGTGACAGACCTTTCTTTGTTTCGTGGGTGTTTTGCTGGCTTGTGATGGGGTGTGAACCGACTGTCTGTAGAGTTTTCCATCTGGTGTGGGTGAGTGGTAGTCTGCTTTGATTTTCTTCACGGGTACCTTGAGGGCAGTGGTTGGTGCCCACCTCAAGATATCAGTTGTCGGGCAGTCGTTGATGCTCAACCACAACTGGGGTTAAGGTGGATTATCACTTACAGTGTAATCAGTTAGGGGATTCTGCAGACTGTTGAGGGTTCAGCCTCCTGATGAGTCGGTGAAACTCCGATGGAACAGTTTGTCACAGCCCCTCGTTTCTTGTCCTCTTCTCCGATGCTCAACCACAACTGCGGTTAAGGTGGATTATCACTTACAGTGTAATCAGTTAGGGGATTCTGCAGACTGTTGAGGGTTCAGCCTCCTGATGAGTCGGTGAAACTCCGATGGAACAGTTTGTCACAGCCCCTCGTTTCTTGTCCTCTTCTCCCTCTCTGCCGACGGTTTACCGGGCAGCTATGTTTGACAATACGTGGCGAGCCTTGTACATGCAAGGCGCAGTGCAGGAGGAGTTAAGAACATTGAGAAATTGAATGATTTCAATGTGTCTTTGTTTTTTATTTTTATGGCTCCCCTGTGGAGGGGTCTGCAACCTCCGCTGATTTAGGCTCGCCGGACCTATAGAAGTGGAATCAATCTCCCTCAAGTAGGTAATGTGCCAGAAGATATGCAATCCGTCGTAGTATTGCTCTCTGTCGCCGCCTCTGCCCGGTACCCAGTGTCATCGTCCTCAATGCAAGCGAACCCAACACAAATCATAGATGAGATCAGTCACTGTCAGTGTCCCAGTCAATGTAATCGTTGAAGTCAACGTCACTCACGCTGCAAGGGTCCAAGACAGACTCATTAGTCTTTGATCTCTGTAAACACGTAGTCATGGGAAGCCTTGATTTAGCCACCTCGCTCCTTAGTTGTTGATCTCTGCGCCTCTTAGTCATTCTCCCGCTCTTGCTAAGTGGGTTCAGGTTACAACCCTCAAAGTCAAAGAGGGCTCCACCAGGTGCTGAAGGGATGTGAGGGAATACCACGCGCAACCAGTTTGCCTTCCAATAGCTCTCCCTGCGAAAAATGTAGGTTGCGCCTTTCACTCCCTTCTCAACCCTTTTTACCCACCAGGTAACTACCAATGTGTGCCTCGAGGTGAGGGACTCGTTGATTCTGATAATGAACGTTTGATGTCATGAGAAGTCATATCTGAACTCCTCAACGAGCTTGCCCCACTTTGGGGGCGTAGATGAGCCAGCTTGATTTGCCTGCAACCGTAATCTGGGGGATGTAGATGGCCTTCCTGAGCGGCCCAGCCAACAACAGTAACACAACGATAGGGGCCGCATGTGAATGAGCTTGGCTGACCAGCAACAACACAAAATAAGGTCCACCTTGGTAGGCCTTACTGGCGGCAACAACGAGGGGTAGGGACCCGCTTAAGGGGACCAGGCCAAACAACAACAATGCAATACAAGAGCTCTCCAAAGTAGACATGACGACCGACAATCCAAAGGGAAGAAAGCCTGCCCAATTCAAAAGCTGATGGTAGACCATAACTGGGTGGAACCATACCGTACTCTTCACCCTGAGGTAAGAGCTTTCTCGCTGGTAAAAAAGAATCATGCCCACCACACTGCCTTCTCATTCATCAACTACTTCCGACTATCGGAGACCTTAATGGGTGCAGCCAAGAGTGCAGAAATTTTAGCCCTCGCACCGTACCCCGGCCTAGACCATAAACCTGTTGAGCTCATCCTTAACTTCGAGCAACACATCCAAAAGGGTTCAAATTTTCACGAACTTAACCACTCCATCTTATTCAGCCAGACTTTCCAGATGGGAGTCCAAGAATGCTGGTGCAACCTGAAGGAAGGGTTTTTACCCAATCAGGATAGGTGGGAGTGGTTCCAAGAAAGCTACCTCTCTCTTTCACAAACGGTAGCCAAAATCTCAAGGAAACTAGCAAACGATAGAAGGCAGAAAAAACAAGCTTTAGAAACAACTTTAAAGATAGCAGAGACAAATCTGATCGACCAGTCATCATCCCCGCTCTATACAGGAATCTTCGAGAAAGCGAGGGAGGAACTGACTCTGTGGAGATGGTGGGAGCTCAAGGGCCTGCAAATTAGAGCCAGAATGATCGAATATGAGCTTAGTGAGTCAATGTCGAAACATTTTTTGCGAGAATAAAAGCAAACTCAAGGGCCAGCTCAATTGAGGGCCTAAAGACGCTCTCAGACAAGCCGGAAACAATAACAGACAGCAGGGGAATGTTAAACATAGCAAAAGATTTCTATGAAGAGCTCTACCAAACGAAGACCCTAACACCCACACCCCCAAGCATTAGAGAAGCAACGACTAAAATGCTACAGTACCTGGATAGAACGATCTCACAAGAGCAAGCAGACTCTCTAGATAAACCTATCACTTTGGAGGAGCTGCATTTTGCAGTCCAAAGTATGAACAACAACAAGACACCAGGCATTGATGGTATGACTAAAGAATTCTGGGAAAAATTCTGGCCGCTCCTGGGGGGAGACCTATTAAATTTCTATAATGATAGCTGGCTAAAAGGGGGACTAGGGCCCTTGTTAAGCAGTAGCGTGGTTACATTTTTGTACAAGAAAGGGGACAAGGAAGATATCAGAAATTACATACCAATTTCCCTACTTACACTTCCTTACAAGATCTTAGCCAAAGCTTTAGCATTTCGAATCCTAGATCTGGCTGACAAGTGTTTCCACATAGACCAAACAGGATTCATCCCGGGAAGACACGTAATTGACGACATACTGACCCTTAATGAAACAACCAAGAAAGTGAGAGAGAAAAGGATTAATACAACAATCTTTTTTTTTTTAATTTCGAAAAGGTCTATGATCAGGTCAACCGGGCGTTCCTCAATGCAAGCATGGAAAAAATGGGAGTAGGTCCAAGTTTTAGGAAGTGGGTTCGTATTTTATACAATGACGCTATAGGTTGTGTCCAAATCAACGGCCTGATATCTGACTGCTATCCAATATCACGGTCAGTCCGCCAAGGCGATCCGCTCGCACCACCAATCTTCCTCTTTGTAATGGAGGCTATAGCGTCTTTCCTGCGCAAGGACTCGTCCATCCACAGGCTACCAGAAGTAAATGTAGGCACACCCCACCACCTTCACTTCCCTACAGTGATCATGTTCGCTGATGACCTGACTGTCCTCATCTGAGCCTCGGATTCATCTTTTAGTGCGTTGGTACGAGCCATGGAGCCCTTCAGATTGGCTTCAGAAATGAAAATCAACTGGAAAAAAACGATTGGATGGTGGTTGTCTGAAGAGGAAGTTCCCCAACATCAGGGCCCGGAGGCGGCGATGACATGGGAGAAACCAGAAACACCTACAAGATATCTAGGCATCCTGATGACGAAAGATGGCTTCGCCCCCCAAATGGCCCAAAACATACTCGCTAGTCAAATCAACAAACTGGGCAGGTGGGGGAACACTTTCACATCCCTGTTAGGTCGGGCACTGACTATCAATACATCAGTTTTCTCAAGATGTTGTACATAACTTCAATCTGGACGGTGCCGGATCACACAATCAAGGACCTCAACCGCAAAGCAAGAGCATACTTGTGGTCGGGTGACCCCAACAAGGAGAACTGTGTACCAAAGATAGCCTGGCACTACATCACAAGGAAACCAGCCAGAGGAGGACTTGGCATCATTGACCCCAAACAACAAACAAAAGCTCTACAAGTTAAATGGATTGTTAAACTCCTTACCAGACCGGGTCTTGTGTGGAACAAACTAGCCCTTGACAGTATCAGGAGCTTAACCCCAACAACCACACCAATGAACATGTCCGGTCTGTTTTGGGTTATGAACAAGGAATGGAGTCCAAACACAGGCCGCAGAAACCAATGGAGAGGACCTGGTCCTAACGAAGCCAGGCCCCCCACACCTTACTGGACTGCACTGCTACGGATATGGTGGGAAATCATGCCAAAGAAGGTGGGCAGACCAAAGTCCAAAGAGGAGGTCCTGAGGCAATCTTTATTTGGTAATCCTTGGGTGAGAGATGAAAGTGATCACCCAGTGTCCTTCAAGCCTAGAGGGCAGAGATGGCTATCTTGGATTAAGCATGGAGTCTGGAAAGTGAGCCATCTATGGGACGAGGAGAAAAAGGATTGGTTGACAGAACAGGAACTCGCCCCTCAGCTAAAGGGCTGTCACAAACGATATGAAAATCTGCAATCCATCATCAAATGCATCCCAGATGACTGGAAGGAACCGCTGTGCAAAGACCAAACTTGGAAACCGGGGAAATGGGGGGTGATGATACAAGAACTAGCCCCCTCTAGGGCTTATCAATTCTCCCACAAACAACGGGAACCGGATACCCTGGCAGTATTCATCTCGTTCCCAATTACCTCATCAACACAAGGCTTCTCATCCATTCTGAACAAAGAGGTGGAAAGAAGAGTTCTAAGTCCATTTGTTCTCAGAAAAATAAGAGTGCTGGGGTCGTGGCCAAAAATGATCTTCAGGATGGACATAGCGATTCAAGACCTGGAATTTGACCCGGCAGAATGGGCCTGGAGTCTGGACACCCGACAGGAGTAAGAATCTGAAAACAAATGTCAACATCCACGAATATACAGTCAAACTAGGGTACAATCGCCTCCTTAAAACCAAGGACCCTGATTTAACAATCAAGAACAGATGGAGGAAGTTAATCGGCCAGGATGCTAATCAGATTTCTCAAATACCGTGGAAAAAGTTCAAATCAATTCGTCCAGTCAAAATCAGAAGCCTTCAGTGGCTCATCTCATACGTGGTGCTACCGGTCAACCAATGGTTGCACATCAGGAGAAGTAGGAATGACCCAAACAGCTCGGAGCTATGTGTGATTTGTTCGGATAATGAACCAGAATGTATGACACACTGCTTAATACGGTGCAGGGAAGCGACTGAATACTGGGCTAGGGCTTCGGACCTCTGGGACTCCCTCTTCCCGACCCCCCTCCCCGAACACCCCATCCAACTCCTCCTTTGGACTAACATCCTGGTTCATTTCCGCAAGACGGAGAAGATATGGTTCGGCATGATCAGAAAGGTTACACTATGGGCTATAGAGAAGGAAAGGTGCAGCAGAACCATTGAAGGCCTCTCAACATCAAGAGAGAAGGTATGGTTGGAGACAAGATCATTGATACAGGCAGAGATTCTTTGCAAATGGCAGAACCCTGCGGGATGATGTGGACCAGCAACAGAGAATTAAAAACAGAAGCCGGTTGGAGGAGGTTCCAGCCTACAGGTGGACGAGGGTCACAACAGGTTATGTGAATCCTGTAGCAAAGGCGCGGTATAGTCAGGTTCTGTAATGGTGGCTGCCTTCATTGTCGAGCCCTTTCTTGCTCTCACGATAAGTACGACAGGTTTAGATAGCTCTGGACCTGAGAGGAACGGTAGATCTATGGCAGGCTGACAGTCAATCCTCCGCAATGCTGGAGCAATCAATGCTGTTCAGGGGTCCTTCGGCCAGACGGAAGGAAGCGTGAGGGTGTCTCGTATTGTAATTTCTGACTTGCTGGTGGAATAGGAACCGGACTGATGCTCCCCAGAATGGATATGGAGCCAGGCCCATAAGGACCTGTTTTTCTGAAGAAAAAAAAAAGTTGCTGGTTCTTGTTGGTCATTTCACCAAGCTTTTTGCTTTGTGGAGGGGTGGGAACAGTTAGTGGTGTGGTGTCAGTCCCCTTTTTTGCCTCCCATGGAGAAGTGAGGTGGAGATATTCCTCCGTTTCCTTATCCATTTCTGCCCTTTTTTAAGAGTTCTGGAATGCCTGTTGTTTTGCATTGTGCAGGCTGAAGGCTGATTCTCTCATGTCCTTGCCCAATCACTTCATGGAATGAAAAATGAGCGTCGAACCATATCGAAGGTGCTGTCTCATCTCTCTTGCCAAATCCTAATTTTCCCAAGAATCGTCGTCAATATCATATTCATCTGCACGCATCTAGTATACCAGCTCTACTCTGCTCACAACACACTTAACATTTGCGTTGGGAGCCCTTGCTGCTCCTCCTCCCCCACACATCTCTCTCTCTCTCTCTCTCTCTCTCTCTCTCTCTCTCTCTCTCTCTCTCTCTCTCTCTCTCTCTCCCCCCCCCCCCCCCCCACCCTCTGAGGGTGTAGTGGTTCTCATGACCCAATGTTTCACATGGGATTGTGAGGCAACATGCTAATGCCCGAGTCATGGTGGCATCCCGAAGGATTGGCAGCTGTGCTTTGTGGAGATGGGATCTGAAATCTTGCAAGACTTGACATCATTTTTAGGACCGAATGAAGTTGGGTAGGAGTTTGTTTGGTCCAGGTCCGGAGTTGGGAGCAGGTGCGGAACCAGGTTTCGTGGAAAACTGCGGCAGTAGGGCTAGAACGATTCCTCGGTGCTGTAGGCCCTGGTGACAATTAAAATTAGGAGGAAAGGTCCAGTTCCTGAGCCTGACATCAGAGCTTGGTACTGGACTGAGGCCAATAACATATTCAGATGATGCCTCCCTTGCTGCCTCGGCTGCTGCCTCCCCTACTGCCTCCTCCCTGCCTGCCTCTCACCCTGGCTCCTTGACTCCTTGCTCTCTTGATCCCTTGCTCCCTCTGTTCCTTGTGTTCCCTTTCGACCCTTCTCCTTCTTTCCCTCTGTCCCTGTCTCCCTTGCTGCATCCCTCACCTTCTCCCCTTCCCTCCTTCCTCTCTCCTTTGGTGCATGTACTCCCGCACTGCATCCTTCCCTTGTTCCATCTCTCTCTTCCGCCGCGTTGCTCCCTGCCTCCCTCCCTGCCACCCTCTCTGCCTTCCACCCTCTGCCCTCCCTGCCTCCCTGCCTCCTGCCTCCTGCCTCCTGCTGTCCTCCCTGCCTCCCGTCCCCTGCCCTCCATCTTTCTTTCCTCTCTCCCTTGTTCCTCAGTTGCCTTCCTCAATTGCTACCTCCATCTCTGTCTGCCTGCCTGCTTCCCTGCCTCCCTTGCTCCCTCCTTCCCTCACAAGCTTGATCCTCACTCCCTTTGCCCCTGTCCGACCCCACTTTTCATTACCTCTTCCTTCCCCTCTTCTCTCCTTGTTTTCATCTCACCTTCCATCATTTGCTTCCCCTCTTGACCACTTCTCCTTCCCTCGTCCCTCCTCTCTCCACACTCCTCCCTGCTCCCCTCCACACTCCTCCCTGCTCCCCTCCACACTCCTCCCTGCTCCCTCCTCTCCTTCCCTCCCCCGTTTTTATTTGTTCATTTGTTTTCTCTTTCCCTTCCTCCCTTTTCCTTTGTGCGTCCCTTGTCCCTCTTACGCTATTCCCGTGCTTCCTTCTCTTCCTCTCTTTTTGGTCTCTTTTCATCTCTCTCTTCTTCCTTCCGTCTTACCTTGTTTTCCACTTTCTCTCTTTCCTTCTTTCAACCTTCCTAGTGTGCTTTTTTTTTTTTTTTTAAAGAGGCTCTGATGTGCT
>BFEA01000142.1:2954804-2975236 GCA_003427395.1 Chara braunii
ACAACAGGCACACGCAACAGGGTACAACCTCGCCGTTAGTCACGGCAACAGAAATCAGCACGTCATCGCACCTCAATGCGTTAAGAAAAAAACACAGCAACAGCACAGACAACAAAACACAGAAAACACAAAATCACGAATCTAACCTACGACGCGACCAGACCGAGGCAAGCCCCAGGCTTCGCCCTCAGCCTAATGTACAGTCCACTGAGAATCTGCAGGTCTCATTACATAAGTACCTCTGCCGCTCCCCCTTCCTCCTGTCCTTCTTCCTCCTCCGTGTCCTTGCTTCTTCCCCAGCAGCACTGCTCCAAGCTAGCGCTGCTCCAGCCAGCGCTCCAACCAGTGTGTTGCCAAACTTGCACACCGACAATGAGGCTGGGCTCTTCACCCGGCCTGGAGATACAGCGGCCTGCTTGCCTCTTGGGCGGTGACTTTCAGGCCGCTCGGCCTTCCCAGCAACCGGTACCTCCTCCCTTTCGGACGGAATCATCATTGCAGACTCTGATATTGCCCGTACAGGCCCTAGACTCAGACTGATTGGACTGGTACCCACCTAGACCTAGCCTACATCTACTGGGCCTCTCAAAATGCCACTTTTGTCTTCTTCTGCTCGGCCTCCAGTACCCGCACATCTTCCTCTTCAGGGTGCGGTACCGGCCTACCTGCTACTTGCGTGTTTTCCCCTGCTGCAATCCCTCAATGTCACGGCCACAGGTCAGTACCGGCCCTGAGGGCCCAACGAACGGACAAGTACCCTTGTGGGTCACACACCATTCGATGTAGCAACTGTGACTGCGAAAATTGGATGCGGTGCTTCCATAACCCACACCCGAACCGGTCCTGTCCGGTCTGTAGGGGTGGCCACTCGCCATAGTTCAGCGGTGAATATTTAGAAATCTGTGAAACCCGTCATACACCTTTCCCCTGCTCTTTGCATGTCATACTCTATCCTGCCCTCCCATTGCCCCTACCTCCCCCACCCCACACTCCTAGAGAACTCGGCCTTCTACCTCTTACCCTCTCCCCTCCCCTCCCCTCCCCTCCCCTCCCCTCCCCTTGTACTACTAACAAATACATATGAATGAGCATCATTAAGAGTATAGACGGTATGAAGATGAAGGATGGACGCAAAGACTGTATAAGCTGAAGATCTGAAGTGAAATGAACAGGAGTATGAATCTCTGAAGAGATGCACAGGAGCATGCCTTCCCTTTTACTCTGCCTCCTGAAATAACGTGCAAGTGGGCCATGAAGGCACATGGGGATGTGGGCAGCTGCCGCTCAACCACAATCAACGTGGGCAGCCCTGTGCGTAAGAGGCACAGTAAAAGGGGAGCTGCAAGAACAATGAAAGGGGTACCCCAAGGACAACCAAAAAACTGTCTAATTATAAAATCGCTTTAATATGTTGGACATCTCAAATGMTCTCRTTGTCTGCAATAGGACAAAGACTGCTTTGATTCTGAATCTATCACCTGGGTGGAATTGGGGCCGTTGTGGGGAAAATCTCAAACACACTCAAGCCAACCAGCACTCAGACAGACATGCGGAACTTAGTGGCAAGTGGGAAACTCAGCAAGGCATTCAGTCCGTGAGCAAAACTCAGAAATCAGCTGTGTCTCAGTCCGTGTTTGGTTGGGTCATCACAAAGCAGACTTGAAGGAGGGAAATCCACACCAAACCGGAGAGAAGTGCACAGTGGAAGCTCAATATACAAAAAATAGGGAAATCCACACCAAACCGGAGAGAAGTGCACAGCAGAAGCTCAATATACAAAAATAGAATTGAAGGTGAAACTTCAAATTTGTATTCCCCTTCCTCCTGTAATCAATAGATGTACAAAATTCCAAGAATCCCAACTGTAAAAAAAAAAAAAAGAGTCCCAAACGTGTTTCAACAGCCCCTAACAAACTCAAATGGAACGGCATCGAACTAAGAGGAGCCTTCTTCTTCCTCCATCATCACCTCCACAACTTCCTGGCTATGGCGACCATCGCCGGAAAGCTGCAGACCACCAGCGCCCCTTCCCTACTTGCAGTGCCAATCAGACATAACACAGAAGACCTGGTGCCCAATCTGTGCTGATGCAGGGAATCCAGCACCAGCACCCTGAACGAGGTATGAACCTCTCAGCTCGAAGAAGATGGATATGGCTGCCATGTAGTAACCAATGGCAGTGCCCAAACACCAACAGCACAGGTGGGTTCGCCGTGCACAGCGCTTGCAAGAGTCTATTTCACGACTTCCCTCACAGCCTACTGGACCTTAGGACCTAAGACACAACAAAACAAAATGGGCGGGTCCCATCAAGTAATACGGTCTCAGTCCCCAAACCCCAGAGGAAGGTCTCACAAAAAATAGGTCTCAGTCCAAGACCTAGGCTACCAGCTGGGCCGCCCGGTTCACCCTGTTTCCCGGGGTAGCCCGGCCGTGCAAGGACCAGGGAAGGTCCCAGCAAAAACAAAATCCGAAAAAAAACTATGTTGTGGCAGTTGTGCAGAAAAATAAACTGAACAATTTTTGCCTCAGGGTCACATGGAAATTCTTTGCCAATTTTTAAGAAATGATTTTTTTCTCATTTTTTCTTTTTTTTTGGGCCCGGCCGGGCAACTGGTCCCGGGCCACTCTGGTAGCCTAGCCCAAAATTCAAAAGAATTGCAAAAATGACCCAGTTATTGTTACAACCTCTAGAGTCTGCAAGTTCATTGCATTTCAGTGTTCCGTGTGTGCACGCGTTGGTCTGCTCTCCGCCTTGTCAATTCTGCTCTGGTCTGTGTGTGCTTGATCTTAAATGACTTCTTATCATTTTTTCCCTCTCATTTTTTTTGTGTTCTCATGTGCCGGTTCATTGCACTGATGTGTCATTGCACGTATTTGCACTCAGTTGTTGCATTTGGCATCATTTTATCCCAAGCATCAAAAGAAACCATTCAAGATCCAGTCTGTTATTGTCGATGCTCAAATTGAATTCCTGCCAGTTCACTTTGCAATCCCACTGTGTGGTTGATTAATCTTGATGTGTAAACTGCAGAGTGTAAAAAGTACCAAAGTGCTGCAGGCTGCGATGGCTGCCACCTCTGCACCCTCACCACAGGAAGGCGACCTCCCAACGGCCCAAGGACGAATGCACACCCATTCATATTGCTGTCTCGACTATGCGCAGGAAAGTGCAGGTGTTGCTATCCACCTTTTTCTGACCATTGCCAAATTTGTTTTTTCAACTTTTTGAAGTACTCATTCCATGATTGGAACAACAGTATTGACAACCTGCTACAATTGGAAGCCACCAGTTTTTTCTTTACTCTATGTTTCTATTTTTAGTGTCTTTTCTTTTGCCCGCCTTGCAAAAGTGGTATTTTTGTACCAACAAGTGCCATATTAGAAAGCTGTACTGAAAGGTTTTACCCATTTCTTTTTTTCTTTTGTTTCTTCCTTCGCTCTCTCAGATACCAGTGTAACAAGCACTGTTGCAGAGAGGATGGTAGGCGTGAGCATACCGATGGACCTGTGGTAACTACACAGAATGATCGCTGCCTGCTAAACGAGGCATGGGAAAACAAAAGTATATCACTGATGGTGTAACAATTAGAAAATGTTGATTTTGTCATTTTGAAGAGGAGAATATAGTGGTGACTGCATCAATATGGGCCTGCGGTGGAACCAATTCCTTGTCCCAGACCTGCCCATACTAAACCCTGCAGTCCATATGGTAGTCCCGCAGGCTTGTTAATATGAAAACACCACTGTTGGGGTCCCTGGGTTGAAACTTGGAGCCATTGATGATGCCAGGGCATTTGGGTATGCAGGGGTGGCGATCCAATGACAGATTGACTATTGGACACTGCATGTTCTTGCAAGGTTGATCGGCTGTCTATACTGTACTGCAGTGGTGATGGATAGTTCAGGTTTTGTAGTACGCACACAGAGGAAGTTTCTGGTCTGATGGGGCTCACTTTTTCTCTGCATGCGGCAGCATAACCTCCTCCAAACTCGCAGATCTGTAAAAACACCATATCGGTGACCAAAAAATGGGTTCGAGGCAAATGTTCATGACAGATTACATTCCCTGTCATGTTTTATGTCGATGATCCTTTGAGAGTCTTTCAGACCTTTCTTCTATACTCTGACTAAAGTGTAAGCTGGGTCTCGCGTAACGCCCCAGCGAGGCCCGAATTCAGTCTTGGGAAAACGCTCGGGACAGGGAGGGGCAGGCCCGGCAGAAACTGCTGGTCGTGGCTCGTTTTTTTTTTTTTGTTTCCCTTCTCGCGCATGGGGTTCAGGAAAGATCTGGAACGTGCTGCGTTTGGGAAGTTTCTGGCCGGCCGCATGTTTGAATAGCGGCAAGCGTTCCTGTGTTTGCGGTATTTTAGAAGTCTCTCGGGTCGCGCCGTGTTTTTTTTTTCCGCTGTGTTTTGTTTTTCCTGCCCTTGGCTTCGTTCCGGGGTCGGATCCGTGCATGTCGTTTGGTCGTGGGGGCGGCAAGCATTCCTGTGCTTTTGGTATTTTAGAAGTCTCTTGGGTTGCGCCATGTTTTTTTTTTTCGCTATGTTTTGTTTTTCCTGCCTTGGCTCCGTTCCGCCGTCGGATGTGTGCATGTCGTTTGGTTGTGGGGGCGGCTGCGCTGGCAGTGTTTTGTCATTTTCCGCTTCCGGGGCGTCCATCCTTGGATGTTAGAGTACAAGTACATACTAGCGAAGGGCCTTGCCTCACTACTCTTCCGATGCAGAAATGACAAAATATGGCGGTGTATCTTCCCATTTTCTAGCGGAAGATTCATTCCCGTTGTGCACATTTGGCGAGTAATGGAGCGAGGCTCGACGTCACGGGAAAGCAGCATCTATTCATGACTGACCATGGTCCTCGCTCCACTACTGGCGGTGCATCATTCCATGTCCTAGCGGAAGATTCATCCTCATTGTACTATTCTCAGATCTTCATTCCCGCCCTCTCACATCCTCCCTCCACCCCCCCCACCCTTCCCTTTTTACTTTCTGGGACTTCCGTCCCCAGCTCTGGATCAGATTGCCGTCGGATTAGAACAGATAATAATTGAGTCATGAGTTCGAATCATGCTCAATGCAACAACACTGTGCACTACCCGCCCCACTACTCCATTAAGAAAACAAGTCGGACCCGCCACGGCGAAGCTGCGGCCGAGAGGCGGGGATGAGATGAAACGACGAAGGCGGGCCATGTCCCACGACCCCAGAAAGATAAACCAAAACGCTAAGGCTTAATGCTTTCGTGGCTTTTGCGAGAGGGGCGGGGGGGGAACTGCTTAGCCAAACCCAAACACACCAGCCTCCTGTCAGGGCCACATGAACCATTCAGCCACACTGGTCGAGTGCATTATTATGTCATGAGGAGTAGGAACGTGCAGGGAGGAATTGGGAGAAATCTAGTAATTTATTAATTTCACCTGCTGTCCTTCTGGGCAGTTAGTGGCAGTGTCCTGGGCTATGACTCAGTACTGCTCAGGCACTGAAACACTGATCAAGCGCCATTCCCAGGGTCCCGTTCTCTCTAGCCCGAGGGTCAGCACACTGGTCCTAATGACCTATTCTACAAGCCATTATGCTGCCCTACTACCAACACAGCATTGGTTGGTGCATCTTCTGAATCGTTCGCGCTGACCTGTTCCACATTCATTGTAGGTGAAGCACAATCCTGCATGTCCTCATTCTCTGCAAAATGTCTTTTCACAAGTACAGTGGCTAAGCCCAGGGAGATTCTCCTGTGTTGTTAATGCAGTGCTCGAGCAGTGTGCGAGCACACTATTGACCTTGCTTCTTGGGAAGCAAGCATCTCCCATGTTTGAGTATGAAGCATTCACATGCATCACTGTTTTCAAGCACTGTTCACCCAACATATCTTTCACTCTTTAACTGGCCTATCTTTCACTGGTCCTTATCTCTGCAATCCCCTTGACCTAACTGCACTGTGCCTGAGCATTCTCAAAGCCGTTGCTCCTCATACACCCTTCTTAAGTGCCCTCGCCTTGCCTGCTTCTTAAGCACGAACAAACAATCCTCCTCCAGTTCATGTGCCACCGCAATGTATTTCAGTGATAAAGGACCAAAAGAGCTGGCGGTGCTCAGTAGGCCGTTGCACTCTATGGTTTGTAATGTTGGCCACGGCAAGGTATTTTGGTCCGAAGGACCAAAAGAGCTGGAGGTGCTCAGTAGGCCGTCGCACGTGACGGTTTGTAATTTGGGGATGTGAAAAATCCGAAAAGATCAGAGGCTATCATACGTATCCACAGTGTGGATTCTCAATATCCAAGGCCTCGGTGCATCGCGCAGGAGGAAGATTACTACAGAGACCAAGGGTAGGTAAAACGGAATGCAAGACTTGGGCGCTAAGATGGCCTCCCTCTCATTCTCATTCACGAGTCAATCCATCGGACTCAGAAACCGAGTCTGAAAGGAATTTGGCAAGGAAAGGCAAGCTGACAGTCATCCTCCAGGAAATGGAGTGATCACTGCTGATGAGGGATCCTTCAGCCTAACAGAAGGTAGTGTGAGCGTGTAAATGTTGTATTTTACCTTCAAGCAGATTGACGCTTCCCAGGATGGAAATCGAGCCATGACCATGTGAGCCTGTTTTTACTTATAAAAAAAGTATTGGGAAGAACAGGCTTAGCAATAGTGGTGGTTTAAATGCGTTGCTAGAGTGCTTCTCACACACTGCTGCTCCTATGATTGAACTTCATGTTTTCGAGTTTCAATGAGTTGCCCATCAGCTTCTGCTTTTTACCAGCACCTGTACTGGCTTGCTTCAGAGGGAATTGTGGATTGGTGTTGAGAATTTATCTTCTTGATATTTTGCAGATATACGACGTCATCAGGTACAGGCTGCATCGTGCAAAACGGAAGATAAAGGATGAGCTAGAAGATCGAAATGTGCTTCAGGAATATGTGTGCCCAAATCCATCTTGCGCGCGAAGGTGAGAATCAGTTTGCTCTCCTCCTTTCATGTGTCTCACACAAGTTATCCCCAATAGGCCATAGCCAGTGGCTGTGACAGACAGTTGTTCCATCAGATGAAAGAAAACTGGAAACAAAAGGGAGTTCTGTATTTGTCGATGTTCCCTGATCTGAAGCGAAACTCTGGCCACAAAAAAAAAAAGGAGCAGAATTTTTCCTAGCTCACGGTTGGCCAGGAACTGTATCCAAACATAGTCCGTTACCTTTCCAGATGCCATGTAGGTTCAGGTGATGATGCACAATCTCAGCACTCATACTAATACAGTGGAGGAAGCAAGCACAAAGCATAAGATAAGTAATCACATTTGGTCGAGTGTTCATAGGCAGCTCAATATGGAAGATAAAGAGACACAAATTGATGTATGAAATATAGTAGTTCCCGGTGTGTAGCTAGCACAGAGAGAAATGAGTAGAAGCGCAAGGAACCACCCAATGAGAACACCAAATCTCATAGAACTCGAAACATGATTAAGTCAAGTTGAAAGCAGAAAACCAGAGCGGAATATACCAATTATGAGCAAACAGAACACTGAAGTCACTTGATAGAGAAGGCCTGACTTCCACCTCCAATCAGCAATCCAACAACAATGTAGTAGCCTTACTTGCAGTATGACTGCCCTAATCTAATTCCTACTACCTTTACTCATGCTAGTTTCTACCACCTCAGTCACTGTGGACCCAAACCACTCTTGTACTTTGCCTGTGTTTTCCTTGATGCCTTCCCCTGGCCCCCCACTGCCCCTCTACTCCCGGCCCAAGAAAAAGCTATGGGGCATCTTAGTATTCACCTGGGCCACATTGCAAATGTCTTCAGAAGGTAGCTACCCTCTAATGGCACTAAAAGTGCTTGAATCACCATCCCTATGTCAGCCTGGTTTCCCCTGCTAATCAAACACTCACTGTTGTTACAGGACTGGAAATGTTTAGAATACTTGTAGAGCAAGGTTTTGCTGGAGAAAAAATACTGGTGTACTTTTAAGAAGGTATTGTACAGCAAGGTTTTGCTGGAGAAAATACTGGTGTACTTCTAAGAAGGTATTTGAGGAAAAAGATATAAAGAGGAATGACAATAGCTCAACCAGGTACATTTGAACCACATACTCGTTTTGAAGCACAAGTTTATATACTTCACAAAGAAGGATATCGTCATTCTCCTTTTTTTGCAGGATATCAAGCTCAATTTTATGTTCGAAAAAGAAAAGGCTAAGTAACACCCTTCGGGTCCCCTTAACCACTTCACAATATGACCCCGAAGATGCTCCACTCTCGGTCTCTTTCTCCAAGAATAAAAAATGCCTGCCTGGTTTTGCTTGCCTGGACGTCTGGGTCACAGTCATGCTTTTCCAGATCCAGATGTCTAGATGAGGATATGGAGATTATGGACCCGTTGGGGCCAGGCGTATTTCTGACCCTATATCATGGGTGGTCATGTATGCTGCTTTGAGAAAATCTGGGAGTATGTTTGTGACCACTTGCAGCTGTAGTCCTGGGCTACGAACATCCCCTTCTTCGTTTTTTTAGGAATGCTCTGAGGATTCCACTTCCCTCTTGCCTTTCCTGTGCCAGCAAGAAGTCAGAAGACTCGAACACATACCCTCGCTGACATATCCGAAGTCAGGCAGCCACAATTGGACTCATAATCTATTTGAACTGAGGTAGTTGTGTGAACATGCCTCTACCAGCAGTCACACCCTGATCCAGAGCTCATTCAAGTTTGCTTCCTATCCGTTTCATCGCCTTGCTGGTTTTTCTTCTCTCACACCTGCAAGATGTGTAATGACAGGGAAAGCTTGCTGAGTCCCAACAGTTGTTGTGTGCAAGCAGATACTCTGCTTTGGATGCGCTCAGGCTGATCAGCCTCGCAGATGAGCTGTTCCATTGTGAAGGATGCAATGCTGAGCTTGTAGCAGAGAGTGACAAGCTGGCAGCTGCGGCGGCGGCAGAAGGAGGCGAGGACAATGCAGATAATGCGAGGCGGAAGAGGAGAGAACTGCTAAAAGAAATGCTCCACAAATTGGAGGTATTCACTATCTATTTTGTTTAGTTCAATTAATATCCTGCTGATTCCATTTGTGTTACGATGCTGGCCAATTTCGAAGTGCAAAATCACGAGAAAGCACAGTTCCATCCAATTGCAAAAGAAATGAATGAGCTTGAGAGGAGAGAGAGAGAGAGAGAGAGAAGAAGAAGAAGAAGAAGAAGAAGAAGAAGAAGAATGTAATGAACCCAGATCGTGAACACAGTTGTCAACAATGCAAGTCCAGATAGAATAAGACGAGATAATCATTCACAGACGAAGAAGAGAGGAGGGAGGATAGGCAAAGGAGAGGAAGTAAATACAATGCCCACTCCTGCTTCGGGCTCCCTCCTCCAACTCCACTTTAGTAATCAACAGTCTGAATGAGTATCTGAAGTTTCAATGTGCCACGTGGCACCTTCTAATTAGTCCCTCATCAGAGCTGGAGCAATGTCATCATGAAGTCCACCAGGTACGTATCACGATCTCTCCACAGTCCTGATCTTACTCTCCCTCGCAACCAATCACCTCATGTAAGTAGTGTGGACAATGCCACATCAGCAGACGAAACAGGTGGCATATGCCACATCATCAATGAAGACCAAGAACAGCGCCACGTAGTCAGGAGCAGCGCCACATCATCATACCACGTAGACCACAGGCAGCGCCACTTATACCAGAGGCAGCGCCACATCAGCATGCCATGTAGACCACAGGCAGCGCCACATCAGCATGCCGTGTAGACCATAGGCAGGCCACATAAACCAGAGGCAGCGCCACATCAGCATGCCATGTAGACCATAGGCAGCGCCACATAAACCAGAGGCAGCGCCACATCAGCATGCCATGTAGGCCATAGGCAGCGCCACATAAACCAGGGGCAGTGCCACATCAGCATGCCTGGCGCACAATGCCAGTGTCGCCTCTCCCTCGTGTCGCCGTCCACAGCTCTGAAGCACAGCCAGCGTCCAGCCAGCGTCGCGCTAGCATAATGCCAGCGTCAAGTCAAAGTCAACCCAGCTTATGTAGTGTTTGACTCGGAGGTCTGGCCTCCAGTCCACGAGTCACAGTCGTCCAGATTGACCCGCCGTCGAAGGTCTGGATCGCGTACAGTTGCAGTTTTCCACCTGGCTTGGATGCTGTCCGGGTACCTGCATACAAACAAGTGTGTGTGCTTGACCGGCGGCCTGGGCTGGGTACACATTGATTTTGACCTTTGGAAATCCGGCAGTTGACTATGGTCAACTGCCTGGCGTACAGGCCCTGTAGCAGACTTAGGGCCTTTGCCCCCTTATGTGGCCTGGACTGAGGATTGCCGCGTTCGACCCTCAGACGACATATGGCATGGGTTATTGCAAGAAGAAGAAGAAGGAAAAAAAAAAAAAGAAGAAGAAGAAGAAGAAGAAGAAGAAGAAGAAGAAGAAAGAAGATGTACACCTGCAAAGACCAATGACTATCCCTCGTCTTCTCGCCAACCAGACTCTTCTTCCTTTTCTCCTCCCCTCTTATTCAAACAATAAATAATAATAATAATGATGAATGGCAGAACCTGAATCAATGTCCGAATCCCTCTTCTACTGCCAGCGCAACTTGAAGTCCACCATAGCCATGGCGGCCTCCCTCTTCCTCCTTTCTCCAGGCCGAGGCTATGGCGGACTGCTAAGGGCCTTGCCCTGACATGCAAAGACTACACAAAGCAGCTATGGCCTCTTCCTCTCAGGTCGCCATGCCTGACTCTGCCTCGAAGCTTCCTGGTGCAGCTCTATCCCAGCGGGGGCCTTCCAGATGCAACGTTCACCAAGGTGATTAAGATGGCATCCACCATAGTCAGGTAAGTACCCCTGGCGCTCCCCTCTCCTAGTCCCTTCTTCCGCCTCCTCCTCCTACCCGAGCTCCTCCACCATAGCCAAGGTGGGGAGCTGGGTGCCCTTCTTTCCCACACAGCGCTGCACACTACCGCTGCTCCTCCAGCGCTTCAGCAGCACGACGTCCAAACTTGCACGCAGCAAATGAGGAGGAGCACTTTGCTCCTCCTGGAGATATTGTGGCCAACTTGCCTCTTGGTGACTTCCAGGCCGCGCGGCCTCCAAGCAACCGGCATCTCCTCCCTTTCGGAGGGAAACATCATTGCAGACTCTTATATCTCCTGTAGAGGCCCTAGACTCAGACTACTTGGACTGGTACCTGCCTAGACCTAGCCTACAATTACTGGGCCTCTAAAAATGCCAACATTTTTGTCATCTTCTGCTCGGCCTCCGGTCCTTGACAAACTACCCTACTTGAGTGATACTGGCCTACCTGCTACTTGAGTGTTTTTCCTGCTGCTCTAAGTGTCACAGGCCTCCTCACGCTACTTGAGTATTTTCCCCGCTGCAACCCTCAATGTCACTGCCACAGGCAAGTACCGGCCCTTCGGGCCTCCCAAGCAAGCAAGTACCCTTGCGGAGCAAGAACGCACGCACAGACTTAGAAAACTCAGCAGAAAGTGGGAATCTCAGCAAGGCATCCATTCGAGCAGAACTTAGAAATCAGCTGTGATCTCAGTTTGTGTTTGGAGGTCCTTACACTAACCCCCCCTCCAGAGTGAGGTCCCTTCGAGCGAGTAACTCTATCTGAGTCCCTGACAAGCACATCACAAGCGAACAAAGCGAAGAGATTCCGTGCATACTCAGTAGCAGTGAGTTTTGCAGAGATTTTTGGAACAGCAGCGAAAGCTATCTGTCGTTCGTCTGCTTTGACAATGTGAGGTGCGCTCCGCAGCAGCTCTTTCTTTGAGATCCAGTAGAGATCGCCCAACAGGTGATACATGAAATGAACCTGCTACTGTCCGCTACGTCCCTCACCAGTATGACTTGTAATTCTGTCTATCTCGTGACCACCATTGATTGGACGAGGGATCATATTCTCACGATATTTGAAGGATTTGGCATCGAGATATGAAAGCAGTTTGGACGCGTGAAAGACTGGGTACGTGCGCAGATGAGGAGGCACGGCAATCACATATGAAGGGCCAAATTCATCCTTACCAACCACATCCAGAACCTCCCACTGCGTGGCACCCCCTCCTCCTCCGAAAATTCAGACATCTTGACCCAGACATAGCTTCCTACCTCCAAAGTCCCTGGTCTGCGCGTCTTGGTAGCATGATGGATCATTGCATGCAGTCGCTTGGTCATTGCTGCAACAGCAACTTTGAGCAAGCGATCATACTTGGCACTCAGGCGAGGCCTGCCACGCGCCAAACCAACCGGTTGTTCAGGGGATAAGTAGGAGAGAGGATTACAGATCTTCCAACTGTAATGCAGCCTGTTTGGCGTCATGCCGGCGGAAGAACGAATGGAGTTGTTGTACAACCCCTTGACCGTATACAGCTCTTTATCCCATGTTTCCTGATCCGGAATAATTAAGGCACGGGGAAGCTGTAGCACAGTCTGGTTGATCTCCTCAGCCAAACCGTTATCTTCGGGGTGTCGATCAGATGTCATCTTCAGTTTGATATCGTGAAGTTGGGAAGTGAAGTCCTTCCAATCAGCACTTATGAATCGGGGGTCCCGATATCCCATGCCGCAAAATGTACTTCTTGTGGAATTCATCACAATGTCAGTTGGGGCATGCAGTGGAAATGGAATCAGATTTAGAACTTGGAAAAACGGTTCACAATCACTATCACTTGCGAATATCCATTCTTACTCAACGTACCCATGTCAGTGAAGTCAATTGAGATGGACTCTCTGGGACCGCCGGGAATGGAAAGAGGTTTAAGCAGCCTCGTGGGCTATTTGCCTCGATGGTTTAATCCGTTGACACACTTGACATTCGACCAGAAACTTCACAGGAGAGCCTTTCATACTAAGCCAATCAAACTGTTGTGGCAGATTTCCGTACGTCTTTGCCAAACCGAAGTGTCCACTCCGGCCATGAGCCAGGTCCAAGAAGTGAGTGCGGAGAGGCTCATGGTTGGGTACACACAAACGGTCGTTCTTTCTGTAGCGTCGGAAAATCAGACCCTCACACTCGTGGAAAGCAGGCTGGCTGATGGGGTCAGCCCGAAGCTGCTCAAGGATTGGACCGAGGTCCAGATCCTTGGCAGTTTGCTCTACTTGTTCCTCCTTCAGTTTCTTTCGGAGGTCGTACTAGCTTACAAGGCAAGTCGTGTACTCAGGGTGGCGAGACAATGCGTCATTAACTCGGTTGTTTGTCAATCTCATGCAACCAGCGGGTTAACGTAGTGGATAAGGTAGTTTGTTCCTTGATCTACTTCAAAGTCTCGTGATCTGAGAAGAATTTGAAGTGGCGTCCCAAAAGATAGTGCTTCCAGTTGTCCAATGTCACACGCGAAGCATAAAGCTCGCGCATGTACGTGGAAGTAGCTACCTTCTCGTTGGGCATGCATTTGTTGTAGTATTTGCGTGGACGCAAGCCGTCATCATCATCTTGTTGCAGCACTGCGCCAATCCCATATTGGCTCGCATCCGCAGTGGCTACGGATGTGAGTTTTGGATCTGCAATGCGAAGCACAAGACGACTCACCAAAGCCTCTTTCAAGGTTTGGAAAGCAATCGCACATGCTTCATTCTATGTGTAAGATACATTCTTGCTTGTTAGTCTAGACAATGGGCGAGCATTGATAGAAAATTTGGGCACAAACTTTCGATGGTATGATGCAAGTCCAAGAAAAGAACGTAGTTCACGTATATACGCCTGTTGAGGTTAATTGCGTATGACCTCAACCTTGTTGCCTCAGGCTAAAGGCCTACAACTGACAACCGGTGTCCAAGATTTCTCCAAGTTGAGATGGAGCTGCGTTTTCTTGAGAATGTTGAACACCTCCTCAAGATGTTTCAAGTGCTCCTCCATCGATTTGTTGAAGATCAAAATGTCATCAAGATAAACAACAACAAATAGACCCGATTTGTTCCCGGAGTAGTTTGTCCACGAGACTTTGAAAGGTGGCCGGTGAATTCGTATAGCCCATCGTGAGTCTTGAATGCAATCTTGTGCTAGTCTGCAGGGTTAACCTCAATCTGGTGGTATCTAGACTTGAGGTCGATCTTGGAAAAGACCTTGCATCCACCTGCAGCATGAAGCAAGTTATTGATGCGTGGCAATGAATAAGCGTTATTTTTTGTGATGCGGCTTAGACCGCAGTAATCAATACACATTCGGAGTTTGCCTCCTTTCTTCGGAACAAACACCAAATTCGGATTTGTTAGGCTTAATCCACCCCTTGTCAATCATCTCATCGATTTGCTTCGAAGTTTCTCCAACTCGTCGGGTCCCATATTGTGCACACAACCCTTTGGAGGAACAACGCCTTCGATCAACGTGATCGTCTGCTTGCCCAAACGGACTCCATGTGGTTCGGCAAGGACTTCCAAAAATCGGTTGAGCAGGCTTTGGATGTTTGTTGGGATTTTCGGGGGTGGAGAATTAGAATAAGGGTCACGTAAATCCGACTGCAAATTAGCAGTCAAGGCAACCGACTTCGAAGTATAATCATTTGGACTAGAAGTAGATGTAGAAGTAGGAGTATTAGAATTAGGCACATCATGCAAAGTAGAACTAGTACTAGCCGCAAAAGTAGAAGGCACATGAGTAGGACGAACAAAAGCAACATACAACCGCTCCTCCTCCTTGTGTCTGTGCCACTTCTTGCAGGATCGCATGACATTGAGAAAAGTCATTGGGGATTCGCGCTTCTCATCCAATAATACTCCGCGCTCGTTCCCCATAGCATCATGTACCACGAAGAGTGATTCTTGCCACTTAGTTATTTTGCATTGGGACTGTAGCCAGCCCAATCCAAAAACTGGGTCGAAGGGACACTTGTCAAGGACATAGAAGTTCAGTCCGTCCTTGGCGGTTTTTTCCTTGTTAAAGGTAGTGCGCACACCTTTGACTACATGCGTAGACGAGACAACTTCCTTGTTGCCAACTTGCATTCGGCAAGGGGTCTGCAACTCCACTTGCTTCATTCCCAACTCCACCTCGCGTATCCCGTGTGGAGACATAAAGTTGGTAGTAGCACCACAGTCGACCAAGACACAGAGGTAGCGGCGGTTAATGAGAAGCTTGAAGAATATCAACTTCGTTGTCCCTTGAGCATGTTATTGTTTCATCTCAGCCCAATGCTCCAAGTAGTAGTGGAGGTTAATTTTCTCACACTCCTCCCAAGCCTCAACAGAGGACATTATAAGTGTCAGCATTGGAATCGGTTGGTGATGGGGCTTCAAGTGAAGATGCTGAAATGATGCAGGAACTTCAATTATTGGTTCAGTCTCCCTTCTTGTATAGTGTACAAACAACGACTCTAAGTTTCCCTATAGCCTAAAACAACCTTGAACTTTATGGTTCGGTTTCTGGCAATGCAGGCAAACAGTTTTCTTAATCCTAGCCTTCCATTCATTTTCACTGATCAGGAGTTCCAACCAAGGTTTGGTCGCAGCATCCTCCGGATTTGATGGGTTTTGGCTTCCTTAGGGAGTGGAGCAAAGTTTTTCCCAGAGTTTTGGTTTGGTCCCGTCACATTGGCAGACTTTCTAAAGGCATTCAATTTTTGTTCTTCGTTATTAATGCCAGACTCTCGGGCTGAAGACGAACAGGATGTATCAGCGTCCTGTTCTTGGTCGTCACCAAGAGGCGGGTCATCTGCATAGGCCTCCTCATCAGCCTCCGACAGCTGCTCCTACCCATGTTGAAGTGGGGGCCTCACCCTCTGCACTTCAGATGTTGGTCGAAGCTATTCACCCCCATATCGCCCCACAGACAAGTCCGGACCAATCGGTACTCTGTTCGATGGATGTATCTGAGTCCTTAGAGGAGTTAGAGACTATGTGGTTAGAGGACCCTAGAGACTCTTAGGCGATGTTGATAAAAGGTCCAAAGGGTGAACATTTCATGGTACAAGTCAATGTAGGTGACCATAAAGTTGGAGCCTTCGCAGACATAGGTTCTACGTGGAATTTCATCAGTCGTGCTTGTGTGGATAGGTTTCGCTTAGGGGACCAAGTGCAATGGCTTAGCAGGTCTCTAGCATTTACCTTAGCCAACAATCACTCCATAGTGGTTAAGGACTATGTCAAGGACGTAGTCTGTATCTTCTCCTATGGAGGAGGGGAACTGAGACACAAGATCTAGTTCCTAGTCATTGACGAGCTACCTTTCGATATGTTACTAGGCATGTACTACCTCGAGGTTGCTAAGCCTCAGTTTGACTGGGATAGGAAGGTGTTGATATACAAGTTGCCAAATGGGAGGACCGTTAGACTGCAAAAGTACAACGCTAGCAGGCTAGCTGAGTCCTATGGCTGCATGTGCGACTCATCTTTCTATAACTAGTACAAGCAGAATCGCGGGGAGGGTATGTATGTAGTCTTTGTCTTTAAAAAACGGGATGCCGTAAAAATACCCCCAGATATAGAAGCAATTGGTGCTCAGTATCCAGACCTTTTTTAGGAGCCCAGGGGCGTAGTCAAGAGAGGTTGTCTATGCGATGGAAGTCGTTCCAGGTAGCAAGGTATCTAGAGGACGGATGTATAGGATGTCTCATGCGGAGTTAGATGAGCTTTGCTGACAGCTCAAGGAACTCACAGAGAAGGGCTGGATCCGACCTTGTACGTCCCCCTACGGTGCGCCAATACTATTTGTTCCCAAGAAAGGGGGGATATTGAGGGTGTGCATTGATTATAGGGGCCTCAATGCCATCACAGTTAAGAACGCAGAGCCACTACCCCGCATTGACAACCTCCTGGATAGGTTGCAGGGATGTCGATACTTCACTAAGATAGACTTGAAGTCCGCATACCATCAGATTGCTATAAGGTCCGAGGATCAACACAAAACCCATTTCCAAACTAGGTACGGTCTGTACGAGTTTGTGGTGATGCCTTTCAGACTTTGCAATGCTCATGGGACATTCCAGCACATGACGAACAGGGTTTTTCATGACTACTTAGATCAGTGTATCGTTGTGTACCTCGACGACATTCTTATCTTTAGTAGGACCGTAGAGGAGTACGCTAAGCACGTTAAAACACGAGTACATCCAGCTATTGGCCACATGGGCGCCCGTCAGAATCCGGTAGGCGACACAGGCCACCGATTTTATCGACGGCACGCCTGCACCATCTTTTTTGGAAGAAATTCGTAGGCGACGAGTTTCTTTTCAGCAAGGCTGGGGCGATGTACTAGCGGTTTAAGACAGTGCAAGGGCTCCTAAGGCAGAATCAGTACAAGGTAAACTTGGAGAAATGCGGATTTGGTCGCACCAAGGGTCATGAAATTTCAGTGGATGGACTGAGGCCGGACGATTCCAAGGTGGCCAACATACGTGACTGGCCTAGACCTCAGTTTGTGGTTGAGGTGAGGTCGTTCTTGGGGATGACGGGTTACTACCGTCCGTTTGTGAAAACTGTAGTACTATAGCTTCTAACGCGCTTTGACACCCCATGGGAGTGGACTGATAAGTGTGAGCAAGCTTTCCAGAGATCGATAAGTGTGAGCGAGCTTTCCAGAAAACATCAGCAAATCTAGTAGAGCATTTCTGGTGGCCCACGATGATGGATGAAGCAAAGAAGTATGTAGAGACATGCCATGTTTGTCAGCGGGACAAACCAAGAGCGCAGGCACCGCTTGGGCTTATCAAGCCCTTGCCTATTCCTGTTGGCCCTGGTCAGAGCGTCTCCATGGACTTCATGGACGCTCTTGTAACCAGCGAGAGCGGCAAACGGCACATCTTCGTCATCGTGGACAGATTTAGTAAGTACGCTAAACTTATTGCCATGCCTGAGACTACTAAGACGGACCAGGTGATTAAACTGTTTATGGATAACTGGGTGCGTGACTTCAGTCTGCCAAAGTCCATTGTCACTGACAGGGATGTCAGGTTCAGTAGTGAACTGTGGCAAAGCACAGCCCAACAGATGGGAATCCAACTGCAGATGACATCAGGGAATCACCTAGAGTCAAATGGCCAAGTAGAGCATATGAACTGGGTAGTGCAACACCTGCTCCGGCATTACATCAAGCCGAGTCAGGATGTCTGGGATGAGAAGTTGCCTCTCGTCGCCAGCCTGTACAATAATGCTGTACACAACACTACCGGCATGACTCCCAGCCAGCTGCATCTTGGTTGGAAGCCCAGATCTGGTCTTGACTTTCTGCTGCCTGAGAACCACCACACAGCAGCACCTGGCAGCATAGAATTCGCTGTCAAGTATGACCAGATGCTGCAGCAGGCTGTAGGACAGATTTGGAAAGCTCAAAACACTATGGTAGCATCTCAGAATAGGCACAGACACTCATCTGCATTTCAAGTAGGGGGTTAAGTCATCTGAGCTGGGACAGGAACTGGGTATTTCTAGGAAACTCATGCCACAGTACTTTGGGCCCTGGGAAGTTTTACACATAGTTCGAGATGCACCAGACGGGCCAACGTATGGCATTCGAATCCCTGGACATTTACGCACACACCATATTTTCCATGCCTCCAAACTGGCTCCTTTTGGTGAGGCCAACAGATTCCATTCAGGGAGATCGATGCCGCCCCCAACCATGGACGGACATGTGGACATTGACGACATAGTTGAGCACAAGCTGATGCCTGTGCCCAAGCCTCCAGGCAGGGGACGCCCTCCGAAACCGCAAATGCAGTACAGAGTGCGGTTCAGACATCACATTGATCCTAAAGAACACCGATGGTTCACGAGAGAAGCACTTATGAAAACTGCTCGACAGGTTATCTCAGGATATGAGAGAAGGTTGAAAGGGAAACACCCTGTGGGTTGAAGACTTCTCAGCGGACTATTGAAATAAAGGAGGAGGGAGTGCGAGGATATGCATCCTCGGCATGCCCCTGAAATTCAATGAAGCCTGAGATCGTTAATTTTACAAAGCTTTGGTCGCCAGACAGTTGCCATGCACCAGTCGGTTACATCCGCCCTGTTCGTGATATTCAGAAACATTTGTGAGCCTTCTAGGCTCTTCTATGGAAGCGGGGAACACCTCACGTTTACGCTGGGTGGTTGGGCGAGCCTAACCAATTCGGTCCCGGGCCACTGTCTACGGGGCTGAGCGCAGACACTTTGACCCAATCCGACGCACGCAGGCCCAGGCCAGGCCACTTTGATATAGGGAAGTGTCTGGCCGTGCATCAGGCATTGGGGCACTTGGCAGTGCTTGCGGCAGCGCTGCTGGAGGGTTTTCTTGCGCGAGGCTGCTTACTTGCACTAGTGCTTGGGAGCAAGCACGGTCGCTGAGAGAAGGGCGCTGCACGAAGGCAGCGCCGTAGCCAAGCCCTCCATAGCCTGCTTGGCTTGGATGTAGCCAGTGGGGTATAGTGGTGGTCATCGAATGTGAAGGCACATGGGTGGTGAAGACGAGGGTGAGCATGAGAGGGCGAGAACGGAGGTGATGTGAGGGCACATACGTGGTCTTGGCAGGGGTCTACATGGTCGAGATCTTCATGTACTTTGATTGCTGCTGCTGACATCAACGGGTTGCTTCGTCATTTCGTAGGCCTGTAGTATAACTGTGGGATAGTAGTCTGGGCGCCGAGCGCCAATAGGAGGAAGAGCTTCGGTTGCATTGTTGGTGGTGGCGAGAGTATGCTTTCATTGACAATTGAGTTCGCTGCTTTGGTTCTCCTTCGGTGTGACATCAGTGCATTTCTGCTTTCTAAACAACTTTCAACTATCTGGCTTTCATTGTGATTTTGCAATCTGGAATTCTGTATTTCGCTATTGCTCATTTTCCTTGCAAAGTAGTCAGCAACATAGAAAAGGCTGTCATAGTCGAGCTTCGAAAGGTAAACAAAGCACTGCTCGGCAGCATAAACACAGGCACCGCCCTCAGTCCACTGCACCCAAGAATCCCCGTATGATCCCCAAATCTTGACGAGCCATGCTAATGACTCGCTCCGGTGCGAACCGGAAGGGAGTCAGACCAACAACTGCCAGCCTCTTATAGTCTTCCACACAGCTACCAACCTACCGCCCAAACTCTAGAAAGTACTGCAAAGCACTGGTACCTGAGTCCGTACGTCGAGGAACCGAACACTATTACATTGTCTGTGACCTGGTACTAGTAGCGCCCTTGAACAAACAAGGTCCCGAACCAAATCCAGTCAAACGGGACACGGCCCCAGGTTCCACAGCACCAACTACATGAAACTATGTGGCCGCTTGATCGTGCTGAACACACATGGGCATGTTCAAACGCGCCACGTGGCATAGAATAGGAAAAAACTGAACGCGCACCCTGTGCCGGCGCGCGCGTGTCAGAAGCCACCAGGGAGCGCGCACAGTTTTAAAAAAGAAGAAAAAAAAAAGTGTATGTCTGTGTGTTTGTGTGTGTGTGTGTGTGTGTGTAGATGTGTGTGTGTGTGTGTGTGTGTGTGTGTGTGTGTGTGTGTGTGTGTGTGTGTGAAC
>BFEA01000143.1:32769-43836 GCA_003427395.1 Chara braunii
GAAGTGAACTTGGATTTGAGTTGAGTTGCAAGCTACCATATCTCCGAGTTTGAGTTGGGTGCACAGCGCCAAGTTATTCTCATCTGCTGCATGCATGTTTGAGTGTGAATTTGCAAGACTGATTTCAATTTATTCATTATAACCGTAATATAAAGTTTTAATGTCTCATTAATCATCATGAAAAAGAATGAAGAATACATGAAGCGTTTTTTATTTTATTTTATCTTGAAGCCAACACCCTTGCGATACTAGTCAGCTGACCTCTGCTTCTCGTCGTGCCTCACGCTGCTCCAGGTAAAACTCAATGAACTTTCGCACCTCCTCCTGTTTCTCCCTATTGAGTAAAAAACAAGAAGCAAAACAAAATAAAAAAACAAGAAGCAAAACAAAATAAAAACACAAGAAGCAAAACAAAATAAAAAAACAAGAAGCAAAACAAAATAAAAAAACGAGAATGATTAGTTGACAACAATGATTAAAATAATAAAAAAAACATTATATCAATTTATATGCACATATTAAGAAGCACACTCCATGAAATGACAGTTCCTTGGTATTTTGCCTTCTTCGTTTGCCCCCGAATGGGTGACCGCCTAGCAAAACAACCCTTCTTTTACCCATTTTTTTTCTTTTTTGAAGTTTTTTCCCCTAATGAGTTATCTAGTAAGTGACGCTATCCCAAATTTTCATTTGATGAACTGATAAGAAATTAAAGAATATGATTTTGGGCGATTTTTCCTATTTTTTAATTCTTTTGTAAATATTTCTGTATTTTTTGTGTCCAGCACCAGTTCCTTGTACACCACATTGGACGCAGCACACCGCATTTCTCTAGGACGAGTACGATATAAACTTTTTTGTTTTTGTTTTTTTGATTCGTATGAAAAAAGCTCCAGTCTATTTTTGGGGATTCACACAGAGGGATCTGTTCACCAGAAACGCATTAAAAAGCCTTACGTCATCTGACTACGTTCATTAATAGTAATTTAATACGTACTAATTTTGAGTCACAAACAGTTAGGGTGTGCGTGGACAAATTTGTCGAACTTGCCATTTACAAAAGAAGGGGGGAAAAAAAGAAAGGACAAGGTTGCACAATGGCACCCCCACTGTTCWTKWTKYTTTTTTTTTTTTTTTTTTTTTTTTTTTTGAAGATGCTTTTYTTTTTGTAACCAAGTTATATTCTTCTCTCAATTCACTTTTCACTGTTTTCAGTACCTACCTACCGCTACTGCTATGCCTATACCGGGGACCTGTGCAAGCGTCACCCTTTTTTTTTTTTTTGCCTTGCAAGCGCGATTCGAAATGGGAAGTACCAATCAAAACCAGCAGGCCTAGCTCAAATGGTACACCTTCACCCATTAACTTTCGAAACTTGAAATACAGCGCCGAGTTTGAATCCTGGATGATATAGATGAACAAAATTTCTGAATTTACATAGGACCGGTAAGTTTCGCGATGATATCTCAAGGCCGTCGCCGTTCTTCTAAATTAAAAGGAAAAAAACAGAAGTGCCAATCACACTTAGAAGTACCAATGAACATAATGTCAAAATTCGATCACATAAACCTTTTTCAGAACTTTCCATCAAAGAAATCCTTCGTGCTAAAGGTTTTGATTTGGCACATGACTTCTCTTCAATCTCTAATAGTTATTCTCAGTCCCTAAAGAAAGAGTTATTAACTTATTACTAAGTTATTAGAGACTCAAAAGAACTATTATGAGTCTGTAAATGCCCTTCAGGTTCTCTTAAACCACCACTACCTCCGAGCCTCTTTTCGTCGAGGCAAGGTAGACAGGCATGCCAAGCTTTGCCGAAGCGCCAACGCGACCTTTTTTGTTTTGTTTTTTATGATGCCACCTGCCACTTCGGTCCAGAGGCGCCGCGGGCTCCAAAGAATACAGTATAGGTACTATAGGCTATATTCACGACTTAGCCTCTCAGTCTGACAGTACATGAGCTGGCTTCAGAAATGGGGGTGGACCCGACACAAGTTAGTCGGCCTCACTCCAGGGGATACCCTTCTTTTCTTATTTTTAGGGCAACTCTGTCGTAGTGAGCATGAGATTTGGAATGGGGAGGAGGGGCAGCCATTTACAATTACTAAAAACACGAAGACCCACCCCCGTCAATAGTTTGAATTCTGGTTATTAAAAAAAAAAAAGAAAAAAAAAGTAACCACTACTTGTCCTTGCCATTCCTAGATAAGTGCTCCTACCCATTTTAGGACATTGGAACCGAAGCCCACCCTACGGCATTGGAACTAAAGCCCACCCTACCATTTTGGAACCAAAGCCCACCTGGCCCCACCATACAATATTGGAACCAAAGCCCACCCTTTTTTTTTTTTTTTTTTAACACCCTATGCATTGTCTCGTAGACAAAAGGTTGGTTGACTCTGTTTCAATACAATAAAAAATTTCTTCAACTTTCTTGTTAGGAAAAAAAAACATCATTCTTTGTGCAGACCACATGACTGGAAAGATGATGACCACTGGTGCACTCTTTCTGTTTCTTCTCGCGTTTTCTAGAAAACAAGAAGTGTTCACAAATTCACACCACATTCACACCACATAGCATATAGTACAGGGAATTGTATACATAGTACAGGGAATCGTTCACAAATTCACGCTACATAGGACGTAGCACATAGAACATAGTACACAATACAAAGAATGTTCACAACTTCACACTACATAGTACATAGTACATGGTACCGTACAAAGAAATGCTCATGACTTCACAGTACATACTACATTGTATATAGTGTACAGTACATGGTACAAAGTACTACACACCACTTTCTACATAGTGCATACTGCATAGTATATAATGCTAGTACATAGTGCATACATAGTACATAGTATATAATACACACTACAAAGAATGTTCAGAACTTCACACAACATAGTACATAGTATATCATATGTGGTACTGTACAGAGAAATGCTCATGACTTCACACTACATACTACATATTATATATTATACAGTATGGTACACAACTCTTTGTACATAGTACGTAGTACATACTACATAGTACATATATAGTACATACTACATACATAATACATACATAATACATACATACTACATAGTACATATGTAGTAAATAAATAGTACATACATAGTACATATCGTACATAATGCATAGTACATGGTACATAGTGGTACATACCTCTTCCCTCACTTCACACTACATAGTACATACTATATAGTACATAGTACTACATACATAATAGTACATACTATATAGTACATAGTACTACATACATACTACATACATACTACATAGTACATATGTAGTGCATACATAGTACATACATAGTGCATAGATACTAAATATTACATAATACATAGTACATACATAGTACATAGTACATGGTACATAGTGGTACATACCTCTTATCTCACTTCACACTACATAGTACATAGTACATAGTAATACATAGTACATAGTAGTACATAGTATATAGTACGTAGTATATAGTACATAGTATATAGTACATAGTATATAGTACATAATGTACTATAGTACATAGTACATAGTATATAGTACTATAGTACATAATGCATAGTACATGGTACATAGTGGTACACAACTCTTTCTCTCACAACTTCACACTACACACTGAGTACATAGTACATGGTACACATTACATAGTACATAGTACATAGTACATACCTCTTTCTCTGGTATTCCATCCTCTCCTCCATCTCGACCTGAGCAACGATCTATGCAGGTCACGCGCATTGCAATCAACATGAAAATGAAAAGTATCAGCCTACATTGTTGTCCTCTTTTTTTTTTTTTAATAACCTGCAAAATAAGGAGAAACAATGAAACATTCAATGAGCTTAAGAAGTCCTTCCCTCCGGCCCATCCAACTTCCTTTTTCCATGGATCAGATATCAATCTGATAAGAAAAGATACTACTACACTTGATCTAATGTAGCCAAATGGATGGAAAAAAAAGCATCCTTTCTCGGCCTTTGGGCTAAAAATAGGCCAAGTTTAGTATATCTGTTCTGATCAGTTTAATATCTGATGCATGATCCATCAGGCCACAAGATATTAAAAACAGAAATTAAAAAACAAAAACAAAAACAAAAACAAAAACAAAAACAAAAACAAAAACAAAAACAAACAAAACAAAAAAAGAAGAAAAAAAGGTACGCCTTTCCCTAGTTGAAGATTTCTTTGCTTTCCTTTTTTGTACTGTTCCCTTTTTCTTGTTTTTGTTTTAACTTTTAACAGAACCGAAATATATTACCAATTGACCAATCAACTTGTACTGTTCCCTTTGTATGTTTTCATCAGAAAAGTGCGAATAATATTTAATAGTCCTTTTCTGGATGTACAAGTGAGCCTAGAAAGAAAGAACCCTTCCTTTTCTGGAATGCTATGACATCAGCGGCTGCGAGAAAAGGATAGGGAGGAGTCATGTACACAGCAAAGCCTCAATCTTGAAGGCTCTCTTACTACCTTTAGGCGCACAAATGTCACTGCTCTTTTTCTTTTTTTTTTCTTTTTTTTTTTTTTTGGGAGGGGGAGCGTGTAACTACCGGCAGTCAAGAAAACAGTTCGAAAATGCAATTCAGGCATTGCCCCAAATATAACACACACCCATGTGACCCTAGCGGACCCGAAACCTAGGTTGTATACATTCTGCAAGGATTATGAGCGGGAGCGATAGACAGAAACCAAGTTGCAAAATCACAAAGAAGCTCAGATAGTCGTGTACCAAGAAGAGAGCACAATGCACCAAGATACCATTCTAATAAGAGCAATACAATGAACTCTGATGTCAATGTCACCACACTCTGGTCACACCAACATAGTATCCACTGTCCCTCCTCCTGTCTGGCGCTCGGCGCCCAGCCTAGTTTACTCAGCCTAACCATCCTATCTACGTTCTTGCACCCAGATCACATCGCAGTTGAAGACCAATGTACGTTGACTTCATCGCCAACGCCAACCGCCAGCATACACCAGGCGCGTGCTCTCTCACCTCCCCTCAACACCTTGACTCCCCTCTCTGCATGCACCTCCTACCCAAAGGCCACCATCGCCATGACCTGCCCGCGCCCCAGCTGCCTGGCTAAGGCTGCTGTGCGCCTGCTGCCCAGCAGCGCCCCTCTCCCCACTGCGCCCTTGCGCGCTCCCGACCAGCAGCGTGTCCGCATTGCCTGCCACGTCCAGAACAACGCTCCTTGGGGCACACACTTTCCTATATCGAAAATGTGCCCGCGGCTGGCTGGCCTGGCCAGGCATGTGGGGGGCCCAGTAGCTTGCCTCTGGCCCCAAGTGTCTGCGCCCAGGCCCAGTTTCAGATACTGGCCTGGGACTCGTGCAGTTAGGCACGTTCAGGCAGCCACACAGCCTCCAAGTGTTCGCAGCATTCTAATTGGCTCCCCGCTCATGTGTGATGACAATGCTGCTCTCTCATTGGCCCGTGGCCAGTCCATGATGTGTCGGCCTCACACAGCGTGTGCCCAGGGCGCAACCACCTGAACCCTGGGCTCAACTGTACAGAGCAGCCGTTCCTTCTGGAAGGAGCCTGGAGACTCATGTTGCTCTGTAACCAACTGCGTGCTGCAACTGTCTGAATCCCCACATATAGAAATATGTCGAAAACAGGCCCCTCATGGATATTCAGGGCCCCCTTCACTTAGGGCGGACACAGGCTTGCTAGGGGCCGCTGCCCAGAACACTTGTATGTCTGATAAGGGCCCCACGAGGACTCATTCCTCTCACATTCGAAATGTTCAGGCCTTTTGCCTGAAGTGCATTTTCAAACTCAAACCCTGACTCCACCGTAGTTTTCTCTTTTTTTTGTTTGTTGAAATACCACCTTGAGGGGTGCCATTGCATTAACCTGAGGGGAGAGGTCCCATTGACAAAGACGACTGGATTAAGAGTCTGAAGGTAGATGCCATTGACGTCGAGATGCAGAAAAGCAGATCAGTCGCACTTTTGTGCACCCCTCTCCGAAGACATCCAGATTCAGGCATTAAATCCAATCCTCGTTGCTGATGGGACCACACTCCAGGATATGGCACAGCTCTGCCACTGCAGCCGCCATGTGATGGGCCCGTAAAAATATAAAAGCAACTAAAAAGTTAGTAAAAACTATGCAATGAATATGAGCGAGAGCGATACAGAAAACCAAGTTGCAAAATCACACAGAAGTCCAGATAGTCATGTCACAAGCAGTGAGCTCAAATGCAGCAAGATCCCATCCAAATAAGAGCAATGCAATGAACTCGTGAGCCAATGTTCAAGCCCTCAGGCCACACCAACGCAGTGTTCAATGTCGCTCCTCTTGTCTGGCGCCCAGCGCCCAGCCTACTCTACTTGTTACCTAGCCTACCTACGTTCATGCAACAGGCCCACTTCGACTTTGAAGACCAATGTACATGTCGTCAACACCAATGCCGACCTCCCACATACACCAGGTACGTACTCTCGTCTCCCTCATCACCCCCTGTCCACCCACTTCTTCACCTCCTCCCGAAGACCCCTGTCGCCCTCCTCTGCCCTCGCAGCCTGCAGCCCGGCTATGGCTGCTAGCGCCCCGCTGCCCAGCAGCGCCCGCGCGCGCCCCAGCCAGCAGATGCGCAACACAGACACTTGTGTGTGAGCGCAGCAGCGTGTCTGCATTGCCTGCCTAGGCCAGAATGCCAGACACTGGCCAGCCTCCTCCCTATATGGGAGAGTTTGCTGCTGCTGGACTGTCTAGGCCTGGGCGTGGAAGTTTCCAGTAGCTTCCGGTCGGGCCCCAGTGTCTGTGCCCAGGCCCATTTCGATAGTTGAGGGCCTGGGCCCTTTTCAGTTGGGCACACCCAGAATTTTCCAGGCTCCGAATGTTTGCTGCATTTGCACTGGGACACGGGGTAGATACGACGACAATGCTGCTTTCTCGTTGGTCCGTGGCCACTTCGTGATGTGTCGGCCTCACACTGCATGCGCCCAGGGCGCAACCACCTGCGTCCTGGGCTCAACTGCCTGGCGCAGCTGCTTCTTCTGGAAGAGCCCAGGGTGAGGCCCAGGTTGCACTCCAACCAACTGTCATGCAGCAACTGTCTGAGACCCGCATTGGAAAATGCTGAGATAAGGGCCTCTCGTGGATATTCAGGCCCGCCTTCACTTAGGGCGGGCACGAGGCTTGCTGGGGGCCACAGTCAGAAGATACGCATGTTGTCTAAGGGCCCCTGAGGGCACAGTCCTCACAACTACAAAAGAATGGGAAGTTTTGTACACAATCGTACCAAGCTGCGTTGTATTCAATCGAGGCAGCCGCCAGGCTGTTGTATAATTAGAAAAAACAAAAGTAAGAAAAGGTGTGGATTGTTGATTTGGGGGCTTGTAGGTGCGAACCCCTGCTGAGCGGGTGGCAGAGCGGACTGGTGGAAGTAGAGGTGTAGGAGCGGACGAACGACTTGTTCAAAACAGCGGGTGCGTTTTGGAATTTAGGAATTTTTTCTTTTCTTTCCTTTCTTTTTTTTTTTTTTAAACACCTAGTAGGAACAATTAGAAGTGATGATATGATCAAACACTCCTACTTGCCCTACCAGAGACTCCAATCTATTGGTGGGGAGTGGCACCTGCTGGAAATCAGGTCCAGCATCCCATGGAATACAAATTGTAAATTGAGCATATGAAATACCAACAGAAAATAGGGGAGGAAATACCTCTTCGGCCAAAAAGGACCGCCAGCTTTAACCCTGCAAGTTAGCTTCCCTTCCCCGAAAATCAACAGAAAATACAACTTACTCCTCCTCTCCCAATCCAAACCATTGCATGGCAACCAAAGCGAGCTCAGATGGAGGGAAAGGATCTGAAAAACATTGTGGAGATCTGAGAATAACGCCTGGTTGAAGTGTGAACCATTCCCGGAAGATGAGCTGGAAGTCTAGTTTGAGCAGACTTCCGGACCCTTCCTCCCCTGGCCATTTCACCTCACCCAAACCCCCTCCTGCAGTTCCCCCAAGCCAGTCCCGAAGAAATTGGATTTTTTTTCTGACTCAGTAGTTTGGGAATTTAGGAATTTGTTAGGAATTATTTTTTGCGTTGCTTTGCCGTCTTGTTTACACAGGGGCGAGGCTTGACCTCGAGGTAGGGTCGAGCCCAGATACCTCTGCTGGATTTGGACAAGGTTTTGCTGCATGTATAGCCTTCAGCACGGGGCCCAATTATAACAAAATTCCAAGGCGTTAAAAAAAAAAAAAAAGAACAAAAAAATGTGAGGATTGAGCCCTCAAGTAGGGGCCTTGCCATGATGTACATGTTCTGGGCAAAGGCCCCAGCAAGCCTCGTGCCCGCCCTAAGTGAAGGCGGGCCATCAAATCAACAAGAGCCCTCTGTGCCAACATTTCACGAAGTGGGGTCCATACAGTTGCAGCACGCCAGTTGGTTGGAGTGCACCGAGTCTCGGATTTCAGCAAATGCTGAAATGCCCAGGGCCTCTGAGTTAGTTAGGCCCTGGGCACTCGAATGTGAGGCCGACAATGCATGCTGGGTATAGAGGCCGAAAATGCCAAAGGGAAATCGGCCCACTGTCTGAATCTGGCCGCAGGCCTTGATGAAGGAGGCGCAACTGCATTGCCCCGGGGCTCAACTGTATCGGGCTGGGTTCAGCCTCTGGGTCCCGGTCACAGGCTGAAGGGAGGCTGCCCACACGCTGCACTGGCATATAGGCAAGCAGGGCGAGTGGGCAGGGATCTTGGCCATTGCGGGCAATGCCGGCACGCTGCGCTAATGCGAGCTGCTGCTGCGCTAAGAAAGGTGCAAGGCAGGCCAGCGCTAGGCGGTAGGGCGCTGCCTGTGCACTGGGCGCTTGGCGGCCATAGCCGGGCTGCAGAAGAGGGCGCAGGGGAGGKGAGGGCGAAGGTGGTTCTTCGGAGGTGAAGGGCGCTGTGTGGGTACAAGGGAGAGTGTGGGTGACGAGGACACGTACCTGGTGGAGGTGGAGGTCGGCATTGGTGTTGACATCATCACTCGCTGGTAGTCAAGTTGTCTGGTTGCTGTCATTGCTGTAGTTGTAGGATAGGCTGTAGGGTAGATAGGGCGCCTGGCGCCATTCACAAGAGAGAGCTACATTTGGGTTATGCTGTTGGTGTTACCCTGTTGGGCATGGACATTGACTCACGATTCTTCTGTATCATTCTCAATTAGATGGTTACTCGGTTCCATGTGCTATCTGCTTTGGCTTTGACTACTTGGACTTCAGTGTGATTTTGCATTCTGGATTTCTGTGCTTCGTCCATATTCATGTTCCTTGCAAAAAGAAAAAAAGAAGAAAAAAAGAAGGAAAAATAAAGGGAGAAGCTGTTGTTTTCGGGAAGCCAGCTCAAGCTCCTCTTTTTTTTTTTTTTTTTTTTTCAAGCTCCTGTTTTTGCAGCACGTGTGGACTGAACCTATCAAACCAAAAAAGCACGACCATGGTTCTTTTCGGGTCTTTTTTTTTTTTCATCCAAAAAATGATGCGGTGACTGCAGTCATTGCAGTGAAGTATTTCCTTTTTTCGCGCTGTTGGGAAAACGGAAAAATATCCTGCTCCTAAAACATCGGAGTCCGGGCCCGACGACTGCCGACACTGATAAATCTCATCAGTGGTCATCGTTTCATTTCGGCCACCTAAAGATTCGGGGGCCCGACGGCGGCCCACATGGGAAAAGGTAGTGGTGGTTTAACATCCAGAAAACACGGCCGTTTGTTTTTTTAATGACGCAGTGACGCAGTTAAGTATTTTTTTTTTTTTTTCTCGATTTCTTTCGAGAGAGATTTTTCAAAGATGTCTACTCCTCTGAAGAAGAAATGGAGAAGGACCAAGCGGAATGGAGCATGGAGAAGGATGGGGCACACTCAGAGACACCCACAGGGAAAGGAGCTAGTGACAGTATAGGTGAGTATAGGATGGACGGCATAGTGACCTCGACCCAGCGCGACAAACCGGGGGACTCAGCTGACTCTATGGAGACGGGAGGCGCGGATGTCTCTTAGAGCCTAAGCTTCTCAACATGCCTAAGTTCACCCCACCGGACTGTATATGGAGGCGATAAGGAAGAGAGCAAATGAAACAGGAGGGAAGGTCAACTGGAAAACCCAAGGCATCACTATTCGTAGCTGGAACATCAATGGGTTAGGGAATATTACTACTAGAGAGGAGAAATTAAATGACATTGCGAGGATCTGGGTCCTCGGCAGGCCTATGGGGGCCCTGTATGCAGCATTGCCCACCCTAAGTGAAGGCGGAGGTGCCCACCCTAAGTGAAGGCGGGCCTAACAAATCACCTGAGGCCCTCGACTGTCAATTTCATATTTTGGGTCCAGGCAGTTGCGACGCGCCAGTTGGTTGAGAGAAACTCAGGCCGTGCTACACAGCCATTTCCACGGCCTTCCGGGCCATTATGCAGGCCCTGGGCATGATTCGCAGCCTCATACAGAGACAGTTGGGCGCCCAACTGAACAAGGCCCAGGAGCCCAGTAGCTGCTGCATCCAGGAAGCCTCCTCGGGCCTTCCGGAAGCTTCTGGGCCCAGGCCAGTCCAGCCAGGCTGCACGAGCAGGCCGGCTCTTTCCATAAAGGAAAGAGCTCTCCCCCTGGCAGGGCATTCGGTCACTTGCTGGCTGGCGGCAGCGCTGCTGGAGCGATAGCTCGGGGGCTGGCTTCTGGCATTGGGAGCAAGAGGCTGCGCACGTGCGGTCGTGTGGTGAGACAGGGCGCTCCTGAGGGCAGCGCCATAGCCAGCCTCCATAGCGGGCTCGACTTGGATGTACAGTGAGGCGCAGGGGTGGTCTTCGGGTGTGAGAGAGGACAGGTGTGGGTGTTAAGTCAGGGAAGGGCGAAGGATGATGATGATGATGATGTGAGCGCACTTACCTTGTATTGGCGATGGTCTGCATATGGGCGACATCTTCAAGTACTTCGGGTTGCCACTGATGTCAACAGTTGCATTGTCTATTATTTGGCTGATCGTAGCTGTGTAGGAGTAGGCTGGGCGCTGAGCGCCAAGTAGGAGTGTGAAGGGACTGGACTCTTGTGTTGCTGAAGGAGAGAGGAAG
>BFEA01000143.1:44091-57949 GCA_003427395.1 Chara braunii
CTTCATTGGTTCTTCGCAATAGCTATTGGTGCTTCGCATGAGGTGTGGGGCAGTGATAAGGCATTGGCGTTGAACATTAGGCGGCCCAGGGTAGCGTGGGCGCGCCGGGGAGCTATGTGGTGACATACGGGGTGTATGCTGGATGATGAGAGCTCGCTGATGTGGCATATTAAGCCGAGGTGGAACCGCATTCTTCTGTTGGTTGTGTCGAGGCAAAGACCGGTCATCATAATTGCACACCAGGTTGCCGGTGAGAAATCTGTGGTTGGGGGCAGCATTTATGAGGTACGTTGCTCTCTTCCTTATCTACCCTCTTCGTTACTTCTTACCGTGAGGAAGTGAGTTCTGTCTTGAGACTTTGAGAGTCCTCTCGATGTGAGGCGTTGCGAGTGCTCAACCTTGAGAGTCGACATTCTTCCTGGGCAGCAAGCTGGTGGGAGACGGGCGAAGCCTCTGAAGGGCCCTGGACGAAGCACTCGGGTCACGGTCACCATGCCAACCCGCTGGGACTAGTACACGCATGCTTTGCCGCAAGTCCTTGGTTCTGCTGCTTGCGCAATAGAGGTCATGCAGGGCATGCCAGCCCTTTGACAGACGCTTACCAGACTGTCTTTAAACATTTCTGGCTGGGGACTCGGAATTGAATCTGGCTGTGATCGTCGCCCTGTCTGCGACGTTAAATAATTCCAGAGGAGATGAGGGCTCTCCTTAAATCCCTCCTGATCAGCCAGATCAACCGGGTGTAAGGCTCGTTGCATGCGAGGGTAAATAAAGTGCAGGGGCTGGCATGTTCGGCGTTGACTTGGGGCACAGGGGTGGGCCGGATTGCACACCTTCAGACACGCTGCTCAACCAGATGCTCGGGACGTTGACACAAAGTGACCACTCAAGAAGGATACAGGGGGAGGGGGGATTCCGGTAACTGTTCGCAGTGGCAATCAACAGACAATCTGCCATCAAGCGTACATCTCTAACAGGAGATGTTATTTTTATTTTTGATTATGTAGTTGTTACAGACTTGCCTAACAACTGACAGACAGCTACAGACAGATTAGATCTTTGCTGTATAGCAATCTGTTCTAGGGTAATCTAAAAATAGATTTAATATATCCTGTAGGACCTGACATTAGTTGTTGTTACATCACCTAACTGTTTCTGTTCCATCCGACCGAAATTAGTTGTGATTCATAATCGGTTGTGTGTCAGGCTAAGGTAGGATTCAGTGTGGATTCTAGTTTAGACCACACACACTGTAGCTCATGAGTGATGCAAGCACTAGTGAGGAGGAGTTGCTAGTGGACGACCGTAGGACTACTCGCGGGACTGCCCGTAGTCGACCCTTGACATTCTTGGAGTCAGGTCCAGGAGACGAGAGAAGATTGCGGAGAGAGGCTAGAGAGAGAGCAGCGGCAAGAAGAGTGAGGGCAGCTGAGGATAGTGCTAGGGCTAGAGTTTCAACTAGCACCGGTGCAGCCATGGCTACTTCATCTATGTCGCAAACCTCTTCACAGTCCACTTCGTCAGGAGTCAGTCAGAGTGGTTCTCAGGGGTCCATTAGTCAGACTGCTAGCTTGCGCGTCAGCCAGCACACTCGACTCACGCCGGAGGATTTAGAAATCCGGCAAGCAGAAGAACTTCAGGATGAGCTACAGCGGCAATTGGACGAGGCAGCAGAGAGGAGAAGGAGAGCAATTCTGAGAAAAGCTAGACTAGGTAGTAGAAGAGAGGAGCTAGGCAGATTGGAAGGACTGGATGAGGCGGCATTAGACCCTGCTGTTTGTATACTGCGTAATGATTTACTATCAGTAGCAGAAGTGCAGAATGTCCAGCAGGAATTGCTGGCCGAATTGGTAGCAGGCCAGAAACAAATTCTGGCTGAACTCCGGGCTCCTCGTGCGATGATGAGGCAGCCACAGTTTGCTGTAGTTCCCCCTATGGGTGCGGGTCCTTCATTGATGCCGCAACACACAGGGCTAACCTTCTCTCCTATGTTTGGCATACCCCCTCCAGGTCATTTAGTAGCAACTAGTGGTCCGGTCCATAGGGTCTCAGCCGTACCATCGACGACAGTGGTCACTACAATCTCACTGTCAAGCCAGGCCCAGGTCAGTGTACAACAGCCTGTTTCAGTGGCTATGCAGCCGCTGCAGCAAGCCCCTGGGCCCATGCAGCCTATGCAGTGGATGCCCAAGATTCCTCTACTGAGTCCTAAACCTTTTTCTGAAGACAGGAAGAAGGATGAGGATCTGGATACCTGGGTAAGGACTGTGCCTACATATGTGAGGCATAAGCTTACAAGGCCAGAGCAGGAAGTTGTAGTTGCTGCGTCCTTTTTAGAAGGATCAGCAGCACGTTCGTTGAATGGGTTGGTGCAGCAGCAGGGCTATGGTCAGAGTTTCGATGCATGGGCACAGACCCAGACATTGGGACAGTTCGCACAGACTGTGTACAGGAGATGGCATGACCCTCAAGGGGCTCAGAAGGCCACCGACGCGATCAACAATCTGTGTGCCAAAAAGTACAAGAATGTTCGCGAAGTCACAGACACTATAGAACGTCTGATCGTAGTACCTGGTGTGCGCTTTGACGCTCAAGTACTCCTTACGGATTATTTGAGATGTCTTCCATCAGAAGTCAGGACGAAACTGGTGGACGAAGCCTACATAGACCAGCATAGCTTTGCTACTTTCAGCAGGAAGGCCTTAGACATAGAGGCAAAGCTGGGATCCGCACATCAGGTATCACATGATGGTAGGAAGAGACTCCCCCAGGACTAGAAGAAGAAGGGTCAGCTGATGTTCGTTGACTATGATGGTCAAACGACGGAGATTGACGATTTCCCAAATCTTGGGGAGGTGACAGAGCAGGATGGGGCCAGCGAGACTTCGGATGGGGGAGTCGTAACCCCTATTAAGGAAAAGGCTAGGGGGACCGGGAAGAAGAAGGTAGTACGGTCCACGGGTCAGGGCAACCAAGGGACACCGCATGGGTGAAGATTGGTTTAGATTACCGTGGAGGGACCGAGTTGACAGGGGCACATGCATGAACTGTGGCAACTATGGCCACGTCAAGGACATGCCGAGGCAAAAAGGTCACAACGAAGGTAGCCTCACCAACAATGGTGGGCTTATCCTCGAACCCCGGTAGTGCTTCTGCGAGCAGCTCTCAGGGAAACACCTCGGGCCAGTAGGAGTATTAGCCGCTCTTACTCGCGCTGAAGTAGTAATGTTGCCTTCCCCACTTCAAGCGTTGGTCAGGGCTAGAGACCCACACATCGCCCCGCAGACACATTCAGACCCACCGACGCTCTGTTCGAGAGATGTGTCTGAGGCCCTAGAAGAGTTAGAGACTGAGTGGTTAGAGAAGGACCCCAGGGACTCTTGGGCGATGATTAGTAGAGGTCCAAAGGGTGAACATTTCGTGGTAGAAGTAGATGTAGGTGGCCGCAAGATTGGCGCCTTCGCAGACACAAGCTCTACACGAAATTTCATCAGTCGTGCTTATGTGGATAGACTGCGCTTAGGGGACCAAGTGCAGCGGCTTAGCAGAACTGTAGCTTCTACGCTAGCCAACAAGCACCAAATGGTTGTCAAAGACTATGTCAAGAACGTAGCCTGCACCTTCTCCTATGGAGGAGGGGAAGTGATCCACAAGATCTCCTCCTGGTGAGCGACGAACTGCCATTCGATATGCTACTAGGCATGTACTACCTCAAAGTCTTGCAACCTCAGTTTTACTGGGATAGAAAGGTGTTGATCCACAAATTGCCCAATGGTAGAACTGTTAGATTGCAGAAGTATAAATCTAGGTGTACGAGTTTGTGGTGATCTACCAGCACAAAACCGCTTTTCAGTCTGTACGAGTTTGTGGTGATGCCCTTTGGCCTATGCAATGCACCTGGGACGTTCCAGCACGCAATGAATCGGATCTTTCATGATTACTTAGACAAGTTTATCGTCGTTTACCTCGACGATATCCTTATCTTTAGTAAGACTGCAGAGGAGCACGCTGAGCACATGAATACAATGCTAGGTCTCCTAAGACAGCACCAGTACAAGATTAACTTGGAGAAATGCGAGTTCGGTCGCACGAAGATCTTGTATCTGGGTCATGAAATTTCAGCAGATGGGTTGAGGCCGGAAGATGCAAAGGTGACCAGCATACATGACTGGCCCAGACCTCAGACCGTTACTGAGGTCATTTCGTTTTTGGGGATGCAGGCTACTATCGTTCGTTTGTGAAGAACTATAGTACTATAGCTTCCCCATTAACAGATCTAACTCGACTTGACACCCCTTGGGAGTGAACTGAAGAGTGTGAGGCAAGATTCAAGAAATTGAAGTATGCTCTAACACACTATGAAGTTCTCAAACTTGCTGATCCTGACAAGCCGTTTGTTGTGACCACAGACGCTAGCCAATATGGCATAGGCGCGGTCCTTGTGCAACAGGAAGGGCCCAAGTTGAGACCGATCGAGTATATGAGCAAGAACATGCCATCTCAAAAGTTGGCTAAGTCCACTTATGAAAGAGAGCTCTACGCCCTGTACCGAGCGCTAGTCCATTGGAGACATTACCTCCTAGGAAGATTCTTCTATGTGAGGTCTGACCATGAGACTTTGCGTTGGATTAAGACACAACCTATGTTGTCGGACACACTCAAGAGATGGATTCAAGTGATAGACATGTATGACTATCAACTTGATCCTATCAAGGGTACGTACAACAAAGTGGTCGATGCGCTATCAAGAAGGGCAGATTATTTGGGCGCGCTAGTCACCGAGTTTGGCATATCTGACGAACTCACTCGACCGATGGTGGAAGCCTATCAGGGAGACCTAGTTATGTCTGAGATCATCCGTAGATTCCAAGCCAAGGATAAAAAGACTTTGGACGAATTTACGATGATAGATGGCTTGCAGTTCCTTGAGAAGGCAGGGAATAAAAGATTATGTGTAGCTAATAGCGAATCTTTACGTAGTTTATTTTTAGGAGAATGTCATAATGCAACTGGTTATTTTGGCTATAGGAAGACATCAACGAACTTAGTTCAGAGATTCTGGTGGTCCTCTATGATGGAAGATGCGAAACGCTATGTTGAAACCTGCTAGATTTGTCAAAGGGACAAACCCAGGACTCAGGCTCCGCTTGGGCTGATCAAGCCCTTGCCGATCCCTGAAGGACCAGGCCAAAGTGTGTCCATGGATTTCATGGATACCCTGGTGACCAGCAGGTCTGGAAAAAGACACATCTTTGTTATAGTGGATCGCTTTACTAAGTATGCAAGACTAATCGCTATGCCTGAAACTGCTAAAACTGACTTTGTCATCAAACTCTTCATGGACAACTGGGTAAGGGATTTCGGTCTACCTACGTCTATTGTTAGTGATAGGGATGTCAGATTCACGAGCGAACTGTGGCAGTCTACTGCTGAACAAATGGGCACAAAACTCCAAATGACTTCAGGAAATCATCCTGAGTCAAATGGTCAAGCGGTACAAATGAACCGAGTAGTACAGCAACTGCTTAGGCACTATATCAAGCCAAGTCAAGACGACTGGGACGAGAAACTACCTCTCGTTGCCAGCCTGTACAATAACGTTGTGCATAGTACTACAGGCATGACTCCCAACCAACTGCATCTTGGTTGGAAGCCACGAACTGCCATTGACTTTCTGCTACCAGAAAGAGAATCCACTGCAGCACCCGACAGCATAGAGTTTGCTGTCAAGTATGAACAGATGCTGCAGCAGGCCATTGAACATATCGGGAAATCTCAGAAAGCAATGATTGCATATGAGAAAAAGCATAGACGGCCTTCTAACTTTCAGGTAGGCGAGAGAGTCTGGATCAAGTCCGCTGAGCTTGGTCAAGAGTTAGGCATATCCCGCAAGCTAATGCCACAGTACTTTGGGCCCTAGGAGATCTTAGACATTGTAGGATATCAACCAGACGGTCCTTCATCTGTAATTCGCATCCCATCTCACTTGCGTACCTTCCCTGTGTTCCATGCCTCTAAGTTAGCACCCTTTGCTGCTACTGCGCAGTTCCCTTCCAGAAGATCAATGCTGCCCCCAACCATGGATGGCGAAGTGGACATTGACCAGATCGTCGAGCATCGAGTGATGCTTGTTCCTCGACCATCAGGCAGAGGGCGACCTCCTAAACCGAGAATGCAGTATCGTGTGAGCTTCAGACATCAGTTGGATCCTCAAGAAGACCGGTGGTTCACACGAGAAGAACTCATGAGAACAACACCTCAAGTGATTGCAGGCTATGAAAGATCACTCAAAGGGAAAATGCCTGCAGAATAAGAGACTTCTAAGAGGACCTACGAAGTAAAGGAGGGAATGCGAGGATCTGGGTCCTCGGCAGGCCTTTGGGGGCCTTGTATGCAGCATTGCCCGCCCTAAGTGAAGGCGGGCCTAACAAATCACCTGAGGCCCTCGACTGTCAATTTCATATTTTGGGTCTAGGCAGTTGCGACGCGGCAGTTGGTTGAGAGAAACTCAGGCCGTGCTACACAACCATTTCCACGGCCTTCCGGGCCTTTCCAAGAAATGCAGGCCCTGGGCGTGATTCGCAGCCTCATACAGAGACAGTTGGGCGCCCAACTGAACGAGGCCCAGCAGCCCAGTGGCTGTTGCATCCAGGCAGCCTCCTGGGGGCCTTCCGGAAGCTTCTGGGCCCAGGCCAGTCCAGCCAAGCTGCACGAGCAGGCCGGCTCTTTCCATAAAGGAAAGAGCTCTCCCCCTAGCAGGGCATTCGGTCACTTACTGGCTGGCCGCAGCGCTGCTGGAGCGATAGCTCGCGGGCTGGCTTCTGGCATTGGGAGCAAGAGGCTGTGCACGTGCGGTCGTGTGGTGAGACAGGGTGCTGCTGAGGGCAGCGCCATAGCCAGCCTCCATAGCGGGCTCGGCTTGGATGTACAGTGAGGCGCAAGGGTGGTCTTTGGGTGTGAGAGAGGACAGGTGTGGGTGTTAAGTCAGGGAAGGGCGAAGGATGATGATGATGATGATAATGATGTGAGGGCACTTACCTTGTATTGGCGATGGTCTGCATATGGGCGACATCTTCAAGTACTTCGGGTTGCCGCTGATGTCAACAGTTGCATTGTCTATTATTAGGCTGATCGTAGCTGTGTAGGAGTAGGCTGGGCGTTGAGCGCCAAGTAGGAGTGTGAAGGGACTGGACTCTTGTGTTGCTGAAGGAGAGAGGAAGCTCTCCATGACATTGGTTTTTTCAGTACTATGAACCTCCATTGGTGTATTATTGGTGCAATGCTGCTCTCTGGACACAGTGTGACTATCCGGCTTTTAATGTGATGGTGTAATCTGGATTTGTCATCTCGTTGTTGCTTATTTTCCTTGCAACATAATCAAGGGACCAAAAAGCCCCTCAAACAAACCGGCCGACATCATACTCCTGCAGGAGACACATCTATCCAACTCTGAGGAACACATGAAGAGAATTTTTTTTTCACAAGGGAAGTATGAGTAAAAGACGAAATGTGGGCAACACACACAAGCTCGGCCACCAAAGGGACAACAATTCTGATACCAAAATCCTTACGCTTGTACACAGCAGGCTCGGTAGCAAGGACCGAAGGTGACAAGGAAACAGGAAGATTGTGGTGGATGGATGAATCGTCAACATATACGCTCCCAACAACGCTGTGGAACAAGCATCTTTCATGCTGACGGTGGGACAAATAACCACACCCCTTTCCCCTTGCGTCATAGCAGGAGACTGGAACCCGACTCTAGACCCAGGCAATGACAGAATCTCCAGAGCCGCTTCTCAACAATCCTCCCAGCAAGCAGCCCCAATCATCCAACTAATGATGGATCAGTCTGATAGACCCATTCCATACGCTTCACCCAGATGCTAAGGCTTTCTCCCTGGTAAAGAAGAACCATGCTCACCACACAACCTTTTCTAGAATCGACTACTTCCTAACCTCCGAATCTATGATGGGGGCTATCAAGGAAGCCGATATTCTGGCACTCCCCCTCTATGCAGGACTGGATCACAGGCCCATCGAATTAATCATATGATTCGAACAATATGATACAAAAGGAGCCAGCTTCCACAAACTTAAAAACTCCCTACTCCTAAGTCATACCTTCAGGGAGAGGACACAAGAGTGTTGGCTTAATCCTAGAGGTATGCTCTTGGATGGTCAAGATAGATGAAAATGGTTTCAAGAGAGTTATCTCTTACTATCCTAGTCAATCGCTTGACCATCTCGAAAACTCGCTAATGACCGCAGATAGAGGAAGCAGTATCTTGAAATGGCTATGAAGATTGCTGAGACCAGTCTCTCAAGCGACCCCTACTCGCCGCTATACACAGCCACCCTAGAACAATCAAGGGAGGAGCTGTCACTATGGAGAATGTGGGAACTGAGAGGGCTTCAGGTAAGGGCAAGAATGACCAACTGCGAGTTAAACGAATCAATGAGCAAACAATGCTTTGCAATAATAAAATCAAACAGCAGGACCAACACGATAGGTGGTCTGAAAGAACTATCAGATGAACAACCCATTAGAACAGATAGCGAGGATATGCTACAAATAGCTAAACGGTTCTATCAGGAGCTTTATCAGAAAAAAACCAGTTTCCTCCCCTCTAAGCAGTAAGAGAAGCAAGGGCCAAAATGCTCCACTACTTAGACAAAACAATCACAACAGAGCAAGCAGCAGTGCTAGACAAACCAATCACCCCAGAGGAACTAAAAGTAGCACTGCAAATCATGAACAATAACAAGTCCGCAGGCATAGATAGTCTTACCAAAGAATTATGAGTCCAATTCTAGCCTGTGTTGGGGAAAGACCTATTGCAGTTTTACGAAGATAGCTGGGAAAAGGGAGGCATGGGAGAACTTTTAAGCAGTAGCGTGGTGACCCTCCTCTACAAAAAGGTTGAGCGCGAAAATATTTGAAATTACAGACCAATTTCCCTCCTCACCGTTCCATACAAGATACTAGCAAAAGCACTAGCCCTCAAAATTCTGGATCTCGCAGACAAGTGCTTCCACATAGATCAAGCTGGATTCATCCCAGGCAGGTATATTTTAGACAATGTCCTCACGCTGAATGAGGCCTCCTGAAAAGTAAGGGAAAAGAGATTAAATACAACAATCCTGTTCTTTGATTTTGAGAAGGCCTACGAGCACCTCATTTTCTCATCAGCCTCCCCCTGGGTTCCCCTAGCTTTGGCACAAATCGCGACCCTGGCCCCAGAGGCCCCACCCGATACTAACTCGTTGGTGTGGCTTGAAGAAAGGAATTGGAGGCTACCAAGGAAGTACAGGAACGGGGACCCCACAGACGAGCAGTGGCTGCTCCTACGAACATGGAGGAAATTGCCCCCTCCTCATCGATCGGCACCAGAAAGGTGGGAGGAAATATTCATACAGCCCCTGTTTGGTAACAGACTAATTATGGACCCCATCGGCCGCGTGAGGTGTAGTTCGGACCCCCCATGGAAGGGTTGGGTGAAACGCGGGGCCCGGAGGGTGGGTGACCTTTGGGACATGGGCATGGGGGAGTGGAAGAGCGCAAAGAGGATGTGTAGATGGCTGTGGTATTGCCACTTCACAAAATCTGCACTTGATGAGCTCATTGAAAGCCTCCATTGGTATAACATCCTTCGGAGGGGCCCTCACTTGGAAGAAGGAGACTGGGTAGGGCTACCTGGCCATGAAAAACAAATAGGGCTAGTGCACCTGGTAGAGCAAACGCAAGTCCTGATCGAAGGTTTCTCCATTCAGGAGAATGGTCAACTACGGGGGAGCCGACAAAAGGAAGTATATCGTGTCAGAGTGATTGACAAGGGAAGAGGTTGGAGGGCCTACCGGCCAATGACCCCAATTGAGGACCTTCCCTTCGATCCCCACGAGTGGCGTTGGTCCCAGAAAGACCTGTCAGGCTGAAGAAGGGAAGGGAAGGTGAAGACGATAGCACTAGCCAACCTAAAAACCAAGTCGGTATACCGAATGCTCAGATCCAAACGCAGACTGCGAGACATAGTAGAAGACAGATGGTATCGTCACCTCAACATAGATTGTGGTCTGCTCAAACCCATGAAGTGGTTTGGGGAATATGCAGTGGCAGATTGCGCACCGGTGCCTATCGACCAACGATTGGCTGATAGAGCACACACAATTGGAGCAACAGGGGCGGGCACTACCATGGTGCCACAGATGTCTTCAGTGCTACCCCGAAAAAAAGCGCTCCGAGACGATCGAGCACATTTTCCTTCAGTGCCCTGCGGCCGTATTACTATGGAGGTGGTGGGACAGGATTTGCCGAACTCATTATGGCCATGGGACTGGAGGGCCATACTTTTGGGACACTACCCCCAGATTCGAGAAAACACATTCGAAGAAAACATGTTTCGCCTGGGTAGACGCGTCGTCCTATGGGTAATATGGTGGAGAAGGTGCATTCTGGAAATTGAGGGAGCAAGGGTGGAAGATGGGGAGGTCACAAAGCAACTACGATTATTAGTTCAATATGAGATCACAGCCCAATGGCGGGCGACTAAGGCAAAGCTGAACCAAGTACATACCAGGGGTGATATCAATAGAATCATCTCTCAGTTCTGTGAGGACTGGTTGGGAGGGAAGAGGGAGGGATGGGTGGCAAAGGTGAGTTGGGAGGGTGATGGGCAACCGGGACACCAACAGGAACATCGACAGGAGGAGGTGGGACCGCAAGGGGGGCAACAGGCAGAGATTAAAAGGGACTATCATCTGCATTTTCATGAGTGGACAAAGGTCGATCCCAGGGACCCGTTACGACCAGCCCAGGAGTTTACAGACCCCTTCCCCCCCCACCCGTTGTCCTTGGAGGAAATACCACCTGACTCTACCTAAGTACCCAAGCTTCCTGCTCATCCATCCGGCGCCATCTACAGGGAAGATGAGCATCTCCCGGGATTTCTGCTGGAACGACAATGAAGCCTCAAAGAGAATGCCAGAGCAGATATGAGGAAGCACAGTGAAAGCACAGTGAGAGAGTAGGGCCAGGCGAGGAAATGGACGGAGGCTCCCACTGGTGCCCCCCAGTGGCTCCTTCCATTTTCCTGAGCCAGACCGCACGCCAGGAGGGGCAGGACGCTGGACCAGGTTTCCAGCAACAGGGCCAGCTTTCTCGTTTTCTCATTTTATCCATGTTCTTCCAAAGGACGCTGAGCCTGGTTCTCAGCAGAAAAGATGTATTCAAGGGACGCTGGACCCAGTTTCCAGCAGGTGATGCTCCCCACCAATAGATGAAGCGGCCCACCAGGCAAAGCCTCAATTCCGGTGGTTCTCTTACCACCACTGGGATAGAGGCCTTGCACAAGGGCCTTAAAAAAACAAAACAAAAAAAGGTCAATTGGCCATTCCTCAACACAAGTATGGAGAAAATGGGTGTGGGACACAACTTTAGGAAGTGGGTCAGGATCTTCTACAACAACACCTCAGGCTGCGTGCAAGTCAACGGCCTCTGTCCGTACGATACCAAATTTCCCGTCAGTCCAGCAGGGAGACCCTCTAGCCCCCCCAATCTTCCTATTTGTAATGAAAGCAATTGCCTCCTTTCTGCGCAAAGACGCCTCAATCCAACGACTACCGGAACTCGACACGGGCACACCCATCATATTCAATTTACAACAGCAATAATGTTCGTTGATGATCTCACTGTCTGATGCTCACTGTCTAGGGCCTGTAGCGGACGATATCAGACCTGCAATGATGTTTCCCTCCGAAAGGAGGAAGGTACTGGATGCTTGGGAGGCAGAGCGGGCTTGAAAGTCACCGCCCAAGGAGGCAAGCTGCCCGGTATATATCCAGGAGGAGTGAATCGCTCCTCCACATTTTGTGGTGTGCAAGTTTGACATTATAGATGCTGGAGCGAGCGCTTGGCCAGTCCAACGCTGGGGGAGGAAGAAGGAGACCTGGCCTCCATCTCCAGCTATGGTGGAGTGGACCGGGGAGGAGGAAGAAGGTGGGCTAGGAGGAGAGTGACGGGGGTACTTACCTGGCTATGGTGGACGGCATCTTCATTTTCTTGGTCGGCGCTGCACCTAGAAGGCCCCAGTAGGGGTGTGCTGCTTCGAGGAAGACTTTAGGGAAGAGTTAGGCATGGCGTCCATATTAGAGGGGACGTATCAGCTTTGCGTTGTCCTTTGAACATCAGGGCAAGGCCCCACCAGTCCGCCATAGCCACCTATCATTGAGAGGAGGTAGGTGTAGGTCGTGGCTATGGTGGACCTCACATGTTCCTGGCAGTAAGGAGGAGATTCAGATTCGGGTTCTGATTCATTCTTTCATTGTTATTATTATTATTTATTGTATTGAAGAGTTTGGTCAAGATAAGGAGGCTGAAGGTGATGGCGAGTTGGAGGGGGATTTGACACTGGTCTTTGCTGGCGTACATCTCCTTCCATTCTTTATTCTTCTACTTCATTTGTCTGTTTGTCTTTCCAAGTTCTTTCATTTCAGTTGCAATTGAATGGCATGATTTTTCTTTGTGTCATTGCACTTCAAAATACCCAGGATCATAAGTATAAGATCCTACCTCTTCCACAGCTTTACGCTCTCGTTCGTGCTCCTCCTGTGTCTCTTTTTGCCTCTTTACTCTCTCCTCCATCTGCTCTTCCTGCTGGCGCCGCACTGCAATCTGAAGATGACAGGAAAACCATCGAAAGGAAAGGGGGGCAAGGAGAAGATAGAGCTAGCTTTACGATAGAGCTAGCTTTACGCTCTCTCCGCACTGCAATCTGAAGTCTCCGTAAATGTTTCGAAGCTGTGAAAAATAGTTTACAACCATTGCATGTTAAGGTCACTTCGCGTTCAAGCGCGTTTATGTGCATTTGTCACATTCAGTGACCGCTTCTCATGAGTAAGGGGGTACTCGTGCTAGCTCTATCTTAAATGTATCTGACCACGTTCACGGCTGCACCTGGATGCAGTCATGTCCTCCCCTGATGATGGACATTGACGGTGTGGCAGATACATGTGAGGTTTTCCTTTTTTTATTTAAAAAATTGAACTACCACTGAGGGCATACTCACACTAGGACTATTTTACTTATTTATGGGCGGAGTTATGGTCAGAAGCATCCAGGTCCAGCCATAAATGTAGTCAGAATCCGTCAGATACATTTAAAATAGAGCTATTGTGAGTATGCCCCGAGGGGGTTTCCAGATTGGTATTTCAACAAGACACCTTCTTGTGTTTCAAAGTGTGTCAACGACAAGTGGGATAAATCGGTGTGCTGGTTTACAAATCGGAAGATAGGCTAAGGAATTGTAAAGGCATTCATCCCCTGAAACAACCTCTTTTGGGGGTCGTTGCAGGTACCCGTCACATTTAGGACTGATAATTTTTTTTTGTTGCTACCAGGGTTGCCGGCGTTCGGGACGGGCCGAACACCCGAACCCGAACGCCCGAACGTTTGGGACCCCCTCTCGACGCGTTCGGACGTTCGGCCGAACGCGCGTTCGGACGTTCGGCCGAACGCGGAACCAAAAAACAAAACAAAACAAAAAAAAAAAACAAGTTTCCAAAAATTCTGAAAAAAAAACTATGTCATGCAGAAGAATAAACTAAACAACATTTGCCTCAACAGTACATCCAAATTCCTTACCAAATTTGAAATAAAAATGAAATACGAAAAATAAATAATATTAATGAAAATARGAAAAAATAAAACGAGAATGAAATTATTGCGTGGGCGAGCAAGTTTTTGACACCGCCATCTTTGGCGATTTTTCGTTTTTTTTTGGCTTTGTCAAATGCCATGAAATTTTATACATATGTATCTTACATCATAGAGAACCTACAAATAAAGTTTGAAAAAATAATA
>BFEA01000143.1:68198-79876 GCA_003427395.1 Chara braunii
TCCATCTCCTTCTCCATCTCCCCCTCCATCTCCCCTCCATCTCCCCTCCATCTCCTCTCCATCTCTCCTCCATCTCTCCTCCATCTCTCCTCCATCTCTCCTCCATCTCTCCGCCATTTTGCCATCTCTAGTCCATCTCTCCTCCATCTCTCCTCCATCTCTCCGCCATTTCGCCATCTCTAGTCCATCTCTCCTCCATATCTCCCATCTTTCCTCCATTTCTCCTACATCTCTCATCCATCTCTCCTCCATCTCTCCTCCATCTTTCCTCCATCTCTCCTCCATCTCTCCTCCATTTTTCCTCCATCTCTCGTCCATCTCTCGTCCATCTCTCCTCCATTTCTCGTCCATCTCTCCTCCATTTCTCCTCCATCTCTCCTCCATTTCTCCTCCATCTCTCCTCCATCTCTCGTCCATCTCTCGTCCATCTCTCCTCCATTTCTCCTCCATCTCTCCTCCATTTCTCCTACATCTTTCGTCCATCATTCCTACATCTCTCCACCATCTCTCGTCCATTTCTCCTACATCTGTACTACACCTCTCCTCCATCTTTCCTCCATCTTTCCTACTATTACACCCAGCAAGCATGAAGCCAACCTTGTCAAGCGCCATTTTGATGTCCTTGGCCCCGCGGGTAAGGATCCTTCGAAGGGGGAAAGTCGTGGCTTTGCCATTACGGCGATCTAAAATTTTCGGGCAATCTCAATCGCCTGAAGGAACATTTCACGAAGGGGATTTGCGCAGTTAAGAAATCAACGAAAACATTGACCGCAGAGGAAATATTGAGAAGGACGGAAGGATTGCGACAGGCAAGGATAGACTCGAGCATGTCGAGGGATGGTGCCAATGCCCTACCTGTTGTCACCAGTTTGGTGGCTACTTCTATGGGCGAGGGTTTGGTCGAAGGGGTGGGCGACGCTTGTGGCGAAGCGGCGGGCGACACTTGTAACGAAGGGGTGGGAGGTAGCGGGCCAGGTATCACGGTGCATCTTGTAGGTGCATCTGCTGCACTGCTGCACGGATGCGACAGATGGTGTTGGAGGAGACCGACAACGTCGTCACAAAGAATGAGCAGATGTCAAGAAGAGTACACAGTTGGATGACGTGCACGAAGCAACCATTCAACATGGTTGAGAACGAGTTCTTCAAAGACATGGTGAACGCCATACGAGAGGCCCACCCATCATAGAGACTGCACTCGAGAGAGGCGGCGCGTAATGGCTGATTGAACGGACAACACCAGAGGGCGATCGAGGACGTGGGGAGGTATGCGAAGAAGTGGGCTCGCATAGGCTGTATGGTGCAAGTAGATGGGTGGTCTGACCGGCGGGGAAGACCACACGTAACCGTCATGGTGTCCTCTCCCATTGGCACCGTCTTTTGGAAGTCGGTGTGCGTAGTGGGAAATGACAAAGACGTCAGTGCGTACTACAGAATACTCACCGCTGCGATTGACGAGATTGGCCCAAGAAGTGTGGTTGGGGTGATCATGGATAATGCCCGGGTTTGTGTGAAGGTCGGAAAGTTGGTGGAGAAAAAATATCCGTGGATATTCCAGGTGGTTTGCACTGTTGGGCCAGGCAAGCTCATCCGCGGCATGCGAACGCAACTGGAGTCTGCATGAGCTCGTTTTTGGCAGGAGGAGGACAAAGATTATGCCCACCCGCCTATCAAAGCTCGTCTACAACAATTGGAACCTCCACCTGCACTGGAGGCAAGAGCACGACCGTGATGTGGATGATGTCCACATTCCGTGGGTGGAGGAATTGTCGGACGCCGAGTTGAAGGAGGAGGCAGAGCAATTTTACAATGATTGGGTGAAACGGGTGAAGAACAGGACGCCGATTGGCAGGAATGACGAGTCGGACAAGGAAGACGAGTCGGAGGACGACGACGATGACGAGGAAGTGCCTATGGCGAGGAGGTGGTCACGCAATGACGAGGTGGACAATGCAATGGACCAGGAGGAGGGCATTGCGCACATAGATAAGTACACGAACGACTGACACTTCAACACTTGACCGAGGAGGCAGTTGGAGCGTGCCTTGCGAGGTTGTCGGGCCATCAATGCCCAGCACCTGAAGTGCGTTATAATAAGGAGGACCGGGAGCTTGCGCTGCGGGCTAGAGAGACGGGCGATTGGGTGGAGGGTCGAAAAGAAGGCGGAAGCAGCAGGCAACGTAAAGTGCGGCGCGGTGACGAGGATCGTCGTGACGGTAAACGTGCTGCGGAGGAGGACATTGCACCTCCGGAGAAACGGAAGAGAGGGCGGCCGACCAACAAAGAGGTCGCAGCAAGAAAAGCAGCAATGCGAGCTGGGAAGAAAAGGCAGCGTTGGAAGCGTCGGGAAAAAAGAAAACCGCTGGAAAGAAAAAAGCAGCAGGAAAAACAAGAAAGAGGGACGACATCATCGACGATGACGGCACGGAAGCATGTTCATTGTCTTCAACTTCATAAGAGGAAGGGGATGATGAAGATCATGATGCCAACGACGGAGAACCGCGGAGTGTAGAGGAGGGAACTGAGCACGAGGAGGAGGAGGAGGAAGGTGAGGAGGAAGAGGAAGGCGAGGAGGAAGAGGAAGGGGAGGGGGTAGAGGAAGGGGTCGCAGAGGAAGAGGGTGAGACTTCTGCATGGGGAGGTGCAGAGAATTAGGAAATTCAGGCGGAGTTGATGCCGCTGACTGCAAAGTTTGCAGTTTCGCGGTTTATCTTTCGATGTTCGGTTGGACTTAGAACAAAGTAAGAACTTTGAACGACAACTTCTAGAATTTGTAGTTCATCTTCTCATCATCAGTTAAGTAACTTAAGTTAGGTCTTTAAGTTGGCATTTTGTCCATTCCTCCCGTGTTGCAGTGTGCGTGTGTGGTTTTATGTCATTTGCCCATTTGCAGTGTTCTGTTTTGCTGGCTATGCAGTGTTTCTGTGTCTGCATCAGGTAACAAGTAATAACAAGTTAACAGGTGAGTACTCTGCCACACTGCCTGCCCCGCCAATGTAATTGCTACAGTCACGACACCGTCGCTTCTTTCGTAAGACGAGTCTTGTGCGTAACCCCCCACATTTGCCAATAGTTCGCAACTTCAGACCCCTCAGAGGTGTGCACTCCCCACCAGCAATGCCCCCTACCCAGCGGAACCTCAAAAAAAAAAAAAAAAAAAAAAAGGGTCCCTACCAACCTGGACGGTGCGGGGAAGGCACCGTTCCAGTCCCGGACCAAACCGCACCGGACAGAAGAGTATCGGACCGTACCCCGTCCGGTCCCGTCCCATCCGGCTCTGTCTCGTCCGGGGAAGGGTGCCGCACGCGGCAAACCGGACCGGACCGAACACTCGCCCGGTCCGTCCGCTTGCAAGTATGGGAAAATCGCAATAGCGCAACACCTGAAATTTCCATTTTCGTTTTTCTGAAAATTCAAAATTTCGTTGTTGGAAATCCGGAATATTTTTTCCAAAATTTTTTATTTTCTTTTGCAATTTCCCGTTATTTGGAAATCCAAAATATATCTTTTTAATTTTTGAAATTCGTTTTTCGAGATTTGAAAACGGTATGGGAAATCCCTCTTGAAGTTATCATTTGAGTAATTTCGAGATTTGAAAACGGTACAAGAAATCCAAACTGCGCGTACTCTCATCTGAGTAATTCCGAATATTTTTTTGTATTTTATTTTCAAAATTCTTTTATCAGATAATCATTTGCAGTCTGAAAGTTCGAAATCTTTTTTCCTCATTGGTAATTTCGCACTTCAGGGGGAATTGAGAGGCCTACTAAACTTGCAAACAAGTATTTTTTTTCTCTCGAATTTTCTTGCAAAGTTCAAACTTTTCTTTTTTGATTAGTGGCTCCTTATCTGGGCGATCAACCCACCCGTCCCCACCTATGTTGTTGCCCCCTCCGCTCTTCTCTATCTCCGGGTACCCCCTGCGGCGGCATTGGTGAGTTGCCACGTCAGCAGGCCACGTCAGCAGCGCCACGTCGGCAACCAATCGCCGCAGCAGTACGTCACGTCAGTACATGGTGCTCACCCACTCAAGGACAAGCGGCATGGATCAGCAAATGGGAGAGACTACCGAGGCCTATGACACCCGCATGCTGGACATGGTAGCAGAGTTCAAGCAACGGGCAGCTGCAACAACATCCGCACGTAAGAAGAAAGATGAGGAAGTAGAGGAACAGCGTCGCCTCGCTGAACAACAGCGACAGGAGGACGCTGGGGCAGCAAGGAAGGCCGCAGACGAACGCCGTCAACTACGCCGAGACAAAATCCTCAAATTCGAGGGGGACATCGAGGTGATCGCCGGCGAATGGGCAGTGGCTGCTGAAGAGGAGGATGCCCCCCCTGCTGTGCGTGGCCTTGCAACCAGAATCGAACATGTGGGCGATGTGGTCACCACATGTGCAGCACAGCAAGAGGACATCCTCTGCGTGGACACCTTGGTCGGGAAGCAGGCTCAACTTATCAACGACCTGCTTGACCGGGTACGCCGGCTGGAACAGCAGCCTACAACAGCCACCCCCGCCGGACCCTCCAACTTGACGGACCGCATCAACGTCTTGGAAGTCGACATCGGGACTCTCAAGGACGGCGCTCTAGCGACAAATCAGCGGATTGACCAGCAGATTTGTGCCGCTGCAGCCAGTCCGACCGCGACTACTTGCGAGAGCATTCCGAAGTTTGAGGGCATACCGATCTTCTGCGATGCAGCGAAGACGGACCCGATCCCATGGTGGCGCCAGTTTGAGTTGAAGCTGGACATCCACAAAGTCACCGACGCGAACCGGCACGCATACTTATACTGCCGATCGGGGGGCTCGTGCCAGGCATGGCTGGACAACATGTTGTCCATGCACACCGTCGCAGTCTCCAACTGCATACGCAGATCAGTTGGGCTGATCTGAAGCCGGCATGGCATAAGCGTTTCCAAGTGGAGCCGCCCGAGCTTCAGGCAGCCGAGAAACTTCAACGGTTCGATCAGAACGACCTGCCAAGCACAAACTGGATAACTGAGTACCAACGCTTGGCGTCCACGCCCAACTTGCCGTCGACCTTCGTCGACATCAAACATTTCTTCATCAGGAGGAGCCGTCCGGCGTTGTAGAATGCCTTGACGCAAGTTGCGGAGACGCTCACCACAAGTGAAAAGCTTTTTGATAAAGCCTCGCAGATCATCGTGACCAACACCGAAGCCAAGAATTTGGGCCGTTCGTCTGCTGTGAGCCAAGGCAGAGATCATTATCGGCCGAAAGTGGCCGTGGTCGCAGCAACTACAGCGACCGACCCTTCAAATGAGGCTGCCTCTTCTAATGAAGGAGACAGATTGGCAGCCGCTCGGGATGGTGGCCGCCCCGCTAGAGGGCGAGGACGCTGCAAACCGAAGACACACCAATTCATCCCCCGGGGCCGGGCCAGCAGCTCAAGAGCCTTGGAAACATTACGGTATCTCGAAAGGCGTTTATCGCATCCGTACTAAGTACCGATACTGCTTGTGCTGCAACAACGTGGTGCACGACACCGCAACGTGCCCAACACAAGTCAAAGGTAAATTCCTTTCGGGAAAGTGAGCACCGCCGAGAGTGATGCGGCTGCACTCTCGACGCTGTCGTACCAAATACCCTGACAAGGTTATTTGGCGTGTTTTCTGCAAGTCGCGCTAATGCGGCCTCATCCAGAGACGGTGCGCGTAAGGGAGAAGTTTAGGTCCTCGTCCAGATGAGTGGCGCGAGCAGGGGTATTGACGGCGAGGTACAACCATGCGCGGCCTGGGTGTGCGTGACGTCACAGGCCACAGGGATGCGCGGTCCCTCAGCCGTTACCCTTTTATGTGTTCCCTTGCGCCTATTTTGATTTGTTATTATTTGTGCTATTACTATTTTATTTTAATACCACGCCCGCATTTGTTGATTGATCGGCTATGAGGCCGATGTCGGGACTAACAAGCTTGGCCCAGTTGTTGCGTCGTAGGGTGTAGGTGGCCGATACGACAGTCGAGGACTTGGTATAAGCGCCTCTTTCGGCGGGCCCGCTCGGGTTCTTGCGTATTCTGGATGCTGGTTAAATTCCTCTGTCTGCCCGTCTTGACACTCGGACCGGGGAATTCAATGTGCATGCGATTTACTGGGTAATTAGCCCACGAGAGGAAGAGGAACCCGGATGGTGGGGGTCGTTGCAGGTCTACAATCCCCGCCCACTATTTGCTGCGAGAGGATTGAGTGTGAACGAGCTAGTTGGGATGTGGAAGGTGGCGAGTTGCGCCCAGGCAGAATGATCCGGAGCACGGTGAGGGGGTCTGTGGCTGCGTTGAGCGCACAATTGGTCCTACGGGACCACTTCCCACCGCGTTGTTTTTAAGTTCTCATGTGAATATTTGTGACTACCACCAAGATCTGCACTGAGACTCACCCCACCAAAGGCTTAGGCTGTAGGCTCACCAGCAGGTCAGGGCCCTACTGTGAGAGGGTCACTGCCTCACACTATTCGTCGTAAGTGTTACGAGTAGGGGCATGCTGGTGAGACCCGATAGATGGTGAGCAACGCCTAAGCAAGGCGGGCCCGGGGCGCTGTAGCAAAGGACAGCAACAAAAACTAATGGGCGGGTTGTTCAGCAGACTTGGGTATAGGGCCGAAAGGCCAATCGAACCAAAGAAAGTCGGTTCCCTCCGAAGTTTCCCTTATGCTGGCTGGCGCTATCAGGTATACCGCTGCGCTAAGGCGCTGTCTGATCAAGGGAGAAGCGAGCTCAACGAGCGTGAGCGAGATGACGAACACGGAGGTAGTGAGAAGATAGCCTGAATCTGGGCGTCGAGCCGTGCAGGATGCATTTGAAAAATGAGGAAGTGGGGAAAAGCAAATGAGGCGAAGACGAAAGCACGAAGAGATATGAGAGGAAGAAAGGAGAGTAAAAAAAAACAAAAAAAAGATATAGGATCTGGACGCAAAGTGGGCCGGGTGCATGCAGAAGGGGAAGAAAGTCGCGACGGGAGAAGAAGCTATGGCGGAGGGGTGGGCTTGAAGCTCATTCGATTCTCATCGGATTTAGGTTGGGGAAGATGATAGACAGGGCTTTTGGGGTGTCGCAAGTTGAATGGCGGCATTGGATTCGGCAATGGAGTAATAGTTTTGGTGCGAGAGGGAAAATGAGCTGCGCAGAGGCATCGGGGAGAAGCGATGGAGGGAGTAAAAACGGGATATCTTGGTCATTCCTTAGTCGTTTTGGGCGAACCAAATGTGAAGCGGGGGTTTTCAGATGGGGCGAGTGCAATGGCGGGGTTAGATTGGCAGGAGAGTTAGTGTTTAGGGGGCTAGAGTAGAAAAGTCGCTCGCGGAGAGATGGCGGGGAAGGAGAAGAGAGGCCAGAAACACGGATCTCGCCCGTTTCTTAATGAAAACGGGCGATTGAAGGCACGTCTCGGGGGTTCCTTGCTGTTGCGAGTCAAGTCGTAGTGTTAGATTCACGTCAGGGTGATTGGTTCAGGCAGTCTAACTGGTAGGAGCTGCGCCGGGGTAAGAGAGCTGAAAAACATCAATGAACCTGCCCGTGTTCTAGCGGAAGATTCATTTGATTTACTCGTACTTCCGTAGAGGTGGCACAGAGTAAGCTGCAAGGGTGGGGACGCAATGGATCTAAAAATGAGGCAGTGTACGCTTCCGCAATCTAACAAACGATTCATCTTGATCTTGCCGGTGGGTACGGGATCGCAGACTGGCCTGCTAACCATAGCGGCCAATCCGAGTGTTGGATCGAAGCAGCGAAGGCGGACCGCATGGCTGAGGGCTTACCTGGTAGGCAGGCGTGCAGAGTTGCGATGCCACCAGTAGACGCGGACATGGGTCTCTCCCTTAAGCTACGGAGCTATTAAGTTAGAGTGAGCTACGTACATAAACCGTAACCGCTCAGAGCTGAAGAACAGGGAAAGTGTTGCTGCGGCCATTTGAGAATGTGGATGCCACGGTTGTGCTAGGCCGCGTGGCCTGATCGCTCCCTGCGGTTAGAACAAGCATCTGGGAAGGAAGTTCACCTGCAATACGAAGAGTCACACTCACTGCAGCTTGCAAACTTACCGCTTGGCTGGCGCACCGTCCATCCTATTGTCTAAAAGTAACAAGCGCCGGAGCTACGTACTTACCTGCTGGTTGGTACTCCTGTCCATTGTTGAACGGAGCAACAGAGACGAGCGGTGAGGACTGTAGATTCCCTTTTTGACTGGCAGCGCAGATCGTTGTTGAACGAAGCCACAACAGGTCAGTTGTGAGGTGCGGACTAGGCTATTGGTCGCTGCACAATTCATCCTACCAAGTAAAGTGGCTAAAGAAGAGTTGCAAGCTAGTGGACTTACCCGTGGTCCTTACGCTTCGAGTCACGGGCTCTGCGATGGGTCCGGTTTCATTGCAAAAAGGGGTTATTGCTGCGATTCGGAGAGTCGCCAGCGAGTCTCCAGTTGGTGTTTTGACTTCAGTTGACCAGCGACTGTGCATTCTAGCCATCATCGTGGGGCCCTCAGGCGGATGAAGGTTTCAAGGCCCTCTCCTGTGACTTGAGTCAGTCCCTCTCCTGTATCTCGAGAGTCTGAAACCCCTATTCTTCTGCCTTTCTTAATCTCAGTCTAATCTTGTTCAGAGAGGAAGGCGGCAGGCGAGATTGCAACCCGTAGGGCCGCATCAAGACATACACACACACACACACACACACACACACACACACACACACACATATACACAGTTTTTGAAAAAGGTGCCCCCCCGAGAGGAAGAAGGATGGACGGCAGGCTCGACAGCAGATGGATCAGCCCCCCCGAAATACTCGGACCCAAGTAAGTAAGGCCGCATAATGAAGGAAAAAAAAGAGATCCCTGAAACTTGCATACCAATGGCCCCTCGGTGGCTCGGGGCATAGTGACCAGTGGCATAGGACGAAATCCAACGATTTGATCGAGTCCCAACCCCCGACATAGGTATCAAGATCGAATCAGTTAACCGGATTTCTGCAGCCAGGACCATACTTCAGCAAGAAACTGGGCCTCGAGCCAGGGACCTAAGGATCATGTAGGCATTTACCCACAAGCCCGCCCGTCGGTATCTCCCAATGGGCTAGCAATAGCTGTCCTTATACGATTCTGTCCTCCTCTGGGATAGCGGGTACTACCTGGTACTAGACGACACCCGCACCACTGGAGTAGAAAACGATCCCCCTTGATTTCCGGGAACTCATCGGTAGTCTCCGAGATGTAGTGGGACAGGGGTAAGTCTAGGTTCCCTTGGATTTTGACGATACTTGGCCAGTACACGACAGCCTTGCGGGTACTATCGGAAGAGAGGAATGCTGGGTCCTCCCGCTCTCTCTCTCTCCCCCCCTATTCCCCCCCCCCTCTCTCTCCGGTCTTCCGCGGCCTTGTCCTTTGGTCCCATATATATAGTAGCTTTATTTCCGGATGAGTCATGAATTTGTTGTGCTGCCTACCTAAGTAAGATTTCTGGAAGAGTCATGAGTATGTTGTGTTGACCACCTAAGTGCAATTACTGAGAATCGGAGCCTTTGGAAGCAAACGGGGTCTTCGGCTATGGCGGACTGGGAATTCACGACTGGAGTGGAGGAAGACCTGCCAATCACGCCGGAACCTGAGGAGGAGATCGCGGCGGAAGAAGTGGTATATGGTCCATATTCTCCTCTCTGTGCGTGTGTGGATGGGATATGGCTGTCTGTGTGGGCCTGTGTATGGATGTGGCTGTCTTGCAGGATTATAACCCCTCTGATGAGCCGGTTGAGTGGCAACGGCGAAAAAAGCTTTTAGGGGAGCCACACCCCTCCTGTGGCGATGTTTTATCCATGAAGTACGACCGGGCCCCCATGTGTATTGTTCCCAGACGTTCTGCTAAGCCAGATCTCACTGTTCGCGGACTAGGCATCCGGATATCTAATTGGTTGTATAATCGGAGTTATCTCTAGCTATGAAGTTACGACTATTTGGACAACTGTTGATGGATGAGCACTTCCGAAATCGGTCTGGTCTCTCTTTTTCTCTTTTTCTCTTTCAATGTTTCTTTCTTCTTTCTTCTTTTTTCTTTTCTTTTCTTTTTTTGTCTCCCTGAGCTCACTTGTCAAACCTTGACCCTAATGTATCGCCTTACCTGGTTTCTGTTTATCCAGCTCCCCCACCCCGGAAATCCAGCCACCCTCCCTTTCCCCGTTCTATTCTGGATGATTTGCACTCCGATTTGGCTTAACCCCCTCCGAATGAATGCTCTTTCGCTCCTAATTGCTTCTTTACCCTTCGCTCCATACCTTACCTCCGATGGATGGAATCCCTGCTTGATGAACCCGTTACCTCGGAATGCAGCTTTGGGCATGAAACGGTTACTATTCTATGTTGCGAGTTTTTGTTTTTCCTGAATGGTACTCCCAATCTGCTTGTCGGATCTGAGGAAATACTTCTGAGTTGTGCATGGTATCAATCAGCCTCCTCCTCCACATCCTGGATGGACTATGGTTCCTGATTGATGCCTTGTCCCGCTCCCCGTATCCTGATTATACCCCTGGCTATCCTACTCAGCAATTCTGATCGCTTTGCTTGTTTTGAATGACGTAATCAATTCGTGTACACACTGCTGCCATCCTGTCATTTCTGCATTAAGGGACATTGAGTATGGTGGCTATGGAAACGGTATGATTGGGATATGACCGGACCTGGCGTACCACCACGATGGTGGAGTGCACGACGGATACGTCATGGGATTATCTAGGACACACACACTCTCTCACACACACACACACACACACACACACACACACACACACACACACACACACACGCACACACACATACACGAACACAAATAACGGAAAAGAAAGAAAACAAAAAAAATTGTGCCACATGGCGCAGCCATGTGGTGCGATTTCGTACCTTTAGCATCCCCCCTGCACCCCTTCGACTTTCCCCCTAACTTTTCCTATTCTCCATCCTTTCCCTCCTCTGTACTTTCCCCTCCTCTTCTCGTCCTTCCCCTTTGTCCTCCTCCCCCTTCTCATCCTCCAGCTCCATCTCTTTCTGGCTCCCTACCCTCCCTCCTTTAGGCGTTGGCTTTCCTTTTCCTCCTCCTCCTCGTGTTCCTCTGCCTCTTCCTCGTCGTCGCCCTCCCCCTCCTCTCCCTCGTCCTCCCCTTCATGTCGCGTTGTCTCCCTTTCGAGTCAGTAGGAAAGAAAAACAAAACCACCATAGCCTGTTTCGGCCCCCTCCTTTGCCTCCTTTGCCTCCTCTCGTCCTTTCCCTTTGTCCTCCTCCTCCCCCTTCTCCTCCAGCTCCATCTCTTTCTGCCTCCCTACCCTCCCTCCTTTTAGGCTTTCGACTTCCTTTTCCTCCCCCTCGTGTTCGTCTTCCTCGTCCTCGTCCTCGCCCTCCCCCTCCTCTTCCTCATCCTCCCCTTCATGTCTCTTCGTCTTCCTTTCGCGATCAGAGTCAGTAGGAAAGAAAAACAAAACCACCATAGCCTGTTTCGGCCCCCTTTCCCGACGTAATTATCATCTAACCTTGTCCTCGCAAATAGTGCTCCTCATCTTTCATCTTCATCGGTGTCTTCATCCTCATTTCCATCAGTCAGCGTCATCATGGTGGGGAGCTTGGTCTCTCTCTCTCTCTCTCTGTCTCTCTCTCTCTCTCTCTCTCTCTCTCTCTCTCTCTCTCTCTCTC
>BFEA01000143.1:82407-103752 GCA_003427395.1 Chara braunii
CTCCCTCTCTCTCTCTCTCTCTCTCTCTCTCTCACACACACACACACACACACTGGCATACAAAGGGAGGAGGAGGCGGGAGCGAGGAGGGAGGGCGAGGAATAGTGCAGGAGCGGGAGTGGGAGAATGAGAGCAGGATTAGGAGGACGACAAAGCGGATGAGCGGGAGCCGGAGTAGGAACAGGAGGACGATGAAGCGGAGGAGCGGGAGGCAGAGCGGGAAGAGGAGGACAATGAAGCAGCGTAGCTTAGGAAGCGGCAGAAGGGGAGGAAGCGGAGGAAGAGGAGGAAGCAGTGTGGGAGGAGGAAGAGAAGGACGAAGAGGAGGAGGGAAGGAGGGGAGGAGGTGGAGGAGGCGGGTTGAGTTCAACGGGAATAATGGACTATTCCCAGCTCCACATGCCAGAGCAACGAGGAGGTACGAGGAGCAGAAGAGAAGCTGGAGGACGAGTGGGAGAAGGAGCACAGCAGGAGGAGCAGCAGGAGTGGGACTACGAGTAGAGGAGGCGCGGAACCGGGAGGAGCAGAGCAGGAGCAAGAGGAGTTGAGGAAGTGGAGGTGGGGAAGGGGGAGGAGGAGGGGGAAGAGATGGAGGATGAGCCCATATGAATTCAAGGCTGATAACGCTTTTTTTTTCCTTTTGTTTCTCCTTTCTAATTTGTATCACTTCCCAACTTATGTGCGTCATCTTTGCACAGGGCCATGCCATTAAAGTTTTGAAAAGTGATCGAACATAACCAGCAACACAATGGCGAAAAAAAAAGGGTAAAAAAACGGAGGTGAGCGCCGTATTGAGCACAGAGGAGAGCAACGAGGCGGAGGAAGACGAGGAGGAGGAAGACGAGGAGAAGAAGGAAGTGGAGGAGGCGGATGTGTGAGACGAGGAGGTGAGGAGAAGGAGAAAGAGCAAGAGGGGAAAAGGAAGATGAGAAGCTGTAAAACGAGGACGAACTCGTGGGAGAAGGAAGGACAAGAGGGACAACAAGCACAAACATAATGGTGACAAAAAAAAGGGCACGCCACCCGTGTGGCACAGGGAGGAGCGCAAAGAGCAGTGGCAGCCTCCTTCTTCCGCTCCTCACATTTCGCGACTGTTTGTCACTGGCTCTCTATGCTACTATCGCCCACATAGTACCATTCAGCCCACATGGTATGACCTGTGTTGGGCATCGAAAGGGTGCGTGCCAGGTGGCCCACGGAGCAGAACAATGGACCGACATGAGAAGGAACATGACGAGGAGAGGGTGAGCAGGAGAACCTGTGGTGGAGGAGGGAAGGACGCAGAAGCAGGGAGATGAGGAGGGGGGGTGGACATGGGAGGAGGATGGAGGAGGTGGGGGAAGGTGAGGACGAGCCCGGGACGAGGAGGAACAGATGGAAAATGGCTGCCATCAGGAAGGACGAGGCAGAGGAGGACATGGAGGTGCCATCCGTGTGGACTGTGCCGCGAGCGTAGCCGCAGCGGGTCCACTTGTTTTTTTAAAAAAAAAATTTTGTGCTTTCATAAATGGCTGCCATCAGGAAGGACGAGGCAGAGGAGGACATGGAGGTGCCATCCGTGTGGACTGTGCCGCGAGCGTAGCTGCAGCGGGTCCACTTGTTTTTTTAAATGTTTTTTTTTGTGCTTTCATTCTCGTCTACAGGGGAGGGGCTCCGCCCAACGAGAAAGGCTGGAGGCCTTGCGGCCCTTAACGGAAATTGAACTCACATTGCTTAGTCGACGCTGCAGCTCTTTCTCCTTGTGCAATCTCTCTGCTCGTTCTTGTTCCTCCTTCATCATGTTATCATACGCGGCCATAACCTCTTCCTCTTGCTTCAGTAAAAGCCGCTTTTCTTCTGTCTAGCAGTTTCAAACCACAGCAAGACAAAAAGACAAACATGCTTCAAAAAAAAAAAAAAAACAGAGCAAGGGTGCCTCTCCTCTCTTTATGTAATACAAGTTCAGAATGCGGCAAAAACAAAGGTGAACATGTCCCTCTTTTTGAATAAAAACATTGCAAGTTTTTTTCCCCCCCAAAAAGAAACAAAAGAACTACGGGGCTGGAAGATGGAAAGGGAGGGTGGGGAAGAGTGCAAGTAGGGGGGGCGAGGGGGGGGGCAGGGGGGCGGAGAGAGGTGGGGGGGGAAGGTAGGTAAGAAGAAAAGGATGGGAAACCGGGAGGGGGAGGAACCCGTAATGACTGGGTACCATTGGGAGTCTCCTGGTTACAGGTGTCCTCTGCTTTGGGGTCCTGAATGTATTAGCTTGGGGTCTTCGATATATTCATTTGTACATTGTATGCTTGACGGTGATAAGCAACCGGACTGCCGCCCCCCAGAATGCATGGGGCACCTGAGTGGGTGTTGTGTTTTTCTTGAAAAAAAACAGAACACCTCTCCTCCTCTGTCTAGCAGTTAACAAAAAACAAAACAATAAAAGAGAAGACAGAAAGGCAACTCGGTAACAACCTGAGAATAGATATGAAAAGATCACCCTCATGGCGGCCACTCTCCAACGCATTTCCACTGCTACATTCATGCTAGGAAAGCATGAAACTTGCCACTATTATGGCCAGGTTCATGCTTTCCGAACATGAACATAGCACCTCATGCGGCTAGCAAAGCACGAAACTTGCCACTAATACAGCCACAGAGCACAGGTGGGGTCTGGCCATGAAGCTGCTTCTTTTTGTCTAAGCAGTTCTAAAACAGCCAAGTCCTTTGGGACGTCTATCAAACTGTGGCCAGATTCAGTCAAACAAGTCCATGCAAGCATATATTTTTGGCCACATTCGGTCAAACAAGTCCATGCAAGCATCCGGAGATACAGTGCAGCGCCCGGCGAAGCACCGCACGTCCTGTGGTGTCCAGCATGCCCCCTACGGCCCTTGAAAATCTGGAGCTGAAAAAAAACAGAAGTCCATGCAAGCATACGTTTTTCGCCAGATTTGGTCAAAACAGTCCATGCAAGCACCTGTTTGGTCAAATTCGGTCAAACAAGTCCACGCAAGCATATATTTAGCCAGATTCGGTCAAATAAGTCCATGGCAGTATATGCTTGTTCATCTTCACCAAGGTGACAAATTCGTCTCGTCGACCCTCAATAAAGCCAAATTCGACATGGAAACTCCCCGTCGGAGATTCAGTGGTGAGGCGATTGTAAGAGCTTCCACTCTTCAAACCACAATACCGGCAACCGGCGAACCCTATGGAAGACTCATCAGATCCGATGGATCCGGTCCGGGTTTCAAAAGACTCGATGATTCCAAACTGTTCCTAGATGGGAAAAGCAATGTCAAATAACATAGAGTCCGACCAATCAGACAAATAAAAAAAAAAATTCAAGAGACCGAGAAAAACGCACCTGATTAGTCCAATCACCGCACGATCACACATAGTGTAATGACCCGTCAGAACACAGACTGAGAACACTGCTGATTTCTGAGTTGTGCTGCTGGAATGAATGCTTTGCTGAGATTTCCGCGTTCTGCTGAGTTTTCTAAGTCTGTGTGTGTGCGTGCTTGCTGGTCTGTGTGCCTGTCCGAGTGCTTCTCGGTCTGAGTGTGTGTGTGACCCACAAGGGCACTTGTTTGTTTGGAGGCCCCGCAGGGCCAGTGCTTACCTGTGGCCGTGACTTTCAGGGTTGCAGCGGGTAAGAACACTCAAGTGGCCGAGTGGGCCCACGGCACTTAGAGCAGCGGGAAAAACACTCAAGTAGTAGGTAGGCCGGTACCACTCAAGTAGCAGTGGATGTGTCGGGGTTTGGAGGGCGAGCCGAAGAAGACAAAAGTTGGCATTTTTAGAGGCCCAGTAGCTTACCGGCCAGGCCTAGGCCGCTAGCAGTCCAAGTAGCCCAAGTCTAGGGCCTGTGCGGACGATATCAGAGCCTGCAATGATGTTTCCCTCTGAAAGGGCGGAGGTACCGGTTGCTTGGAGGCTGCGTGGCCTGGAAGTCACCGCCCAAGAGGCAGGTAGACCGCTATATCTTCAGGTAGAGTCCTGGGCTATACCTCATTTGCGGTATGCAAGTTTGGGTGACATGCTGCTTGAGCGAGCACCAGCATTCTTGGGGCTGCTGGAAGAAGAGCGCTGGTAGGAGCAGAGCTGGGAGGAGGAAGAAGGCCGGGAGCTTCCACCTCAGCTATGATGGAGCTCTACCGGTAGGAGGCAGAAGGGGACTAGGGAGGAGAGTGGCGAGGTACCTACCTGGCTATGGTGGACGCCATCTTCATCACCTTGTTAGGCACTGCATCTGTAAGGCCCAAGTGGGGGTTGTGCCGCACCAAGAAGATTTCAAGGCAGAGTCAGGCATGGCGGCCTGAACAGCAGCAGACATAGCTGCTTTGCTTTGTCTTTTGCACAGCAGGGTAAGGGCCTTGCCATAGCCTTGATCTGGTTGAGGACGAAGAACATGGAGGCCATGGCTATGGTGGACCTCTAGTTATGCCAAGCAGTAGAATTGGGATTCGGACATTGATTCTGGTTGAACTGGTTCTTCCATTCATCATTATTATTCTTGTCTATTTTTTGAATAAGAGGGAGGAGAGGAGGAGGAGTTTGGTTGGCGAGAAGGAGAGGGATAATCATAGGTCTTTTGCTGGTGTACATCTTCTTCTTCTCTCTTTCATCTTTTTCTCCTTTATCTCTCCCTTCTCTCAAGTTCATTCATTTCTTTTCCAATTGGACGGCATTGTGCTTCCTCGTGAATTTTGCACTTCCAAATTGACCAGGATCGTAACATTGGTATCAGAGTGGATTCTACTTGCTGGCGAGAGTTGACTTTGCTTCCCTAACCCTAACCTAAGTGGTTGAGGGCACCACTTAGGGTTAGGGTTAGTCCGTGAAGGGAAGTGGGCGAGCGTGGTGTAGGGAAGCTTCTCCCACCTGGTTTGGTCGTGTTGGGTCAACAGTGGACCTGACCAGGTTGCAAGAGTGCAAGTTTGGGGAGGCGAGACACTTGGAGGAGCATCGTGATGCAATTTGTGAGGGGCAACAGTGAGAGGCACCTGCAACTGGAATCTGGACTTCAAGGAGGACATTGGGCGATTTTAGGGCTCCCCTCAAGTTGGTGAGCTTGAGGGTGGAGCCATATCTTCACCTACGGACTGCAAGTTGCTACTTTGGTCTTCAACATCGACAGGCGATCCGGCGTTGTACCTTGGGGTAGGGTAGACCCTCCTAGGTGATAGGACACTAGTGCAGACATTGCTGATTGGTCAGGACGACCATACGAGCGGGGGGTGAGTTATACTTCATCTCAAAGCTCAAGCCACTCAGGTAAGTGCCGTGCACCTACGGGATGCCCATGAGTGTGCGTGTATGGTATTAATGTCCTGCTCGGGTTGATTCTGGGTTTCTTTTCCTACTCCTCTGTGGTCTTCATTGTGTGCATGAGCGTGCAAACATCTTTCTCACTTGATGAGTGGATGGATGGAGTATCTTGAATTGAGCGCCGTATCTTTCTACAGTGCTTTGTCTTTTCATTTCTGAACGGCCGTAGTTGGTAGGTTCTCTCTTAAGTTGAAATTCGTTTTTCAGTACGATAGGTGGCAGAAAGTAGGTACTTGTGGCACTCTTCTTGGTTGGGACCTAGCCGGGACCTACCTGGAACCTCGGGGAACAGTGGAACCGGCCCCAAACAAGGAGGGCCCCTTAGGCCCAAATCTGTTGACGGCGTTTCATTTCTGTGTCTTGCTGGAAATCGGAGTTTTATCATTGGTTAGGGCACTCGCCGTCGAGGGGATCTCGGCTGAGGTGTTTTGCACATTTTTTTTCCGCACGGTTCGGCGCTTGGCTTACACCTTATACACCACTCGATTCTCCATTGTGTCGTGATTGTTGATCTTTGCTTTGATTTGCTGTACGTTCATGGAACTGAGCCAGATTGGGCAGGAGGGGATCTCGTACTTAATCTGGACAGGCCGGATCGATGGATCAAGACTCTCATCTTGAATTATTTTTATTTTCTTAATATTTTGACTGCTCTCCAATCCAAATGAATTGCCGCTCCGGCTAGGAGTTCTACCTCCTTTTTTGTGTGAATTTCAGTTTGTTTCTTCCATTGGGTTCTTTAAATGCCCGCTTCGACGCAATCACAAACGAGAGAGAGAGAGAGAGAGAAGAGAAGCTTTCAAGTGTCGCGCTTGAGGGAGTTAGGAGAGGGAAGAGGAGTTTTCATCCTAGAGTTGTGAGGAATTACGGATCTCTCTTGAGAGACTTACTGACACCCTTATCCTCCATCAAGACGACTGCAGCAGAATGGAAGCTGCGGGTGGACGCTGCCCCTAAGGCTGAACAAAAGCAATACCTATTCTTTTATGAGAAAGCATTGAAGAGGGAAGAGAAAGAGAGGGAGAGGGAGAAGGGAGACAAAGTGAAATCCGATGAGGCTGTCTTCAGCACTGTGCCCACCTTGACTGATGCTGAGGTGGGGGAGAAGACTGTTCCACTTCTCAGAGCCTTAGTAGATGTCTGGGCAGTTGAGGACCATGCTGGCCAGCTCACGTTGAGTGTTTGAGGAAATCAAGAAGTTGCGCGAAGACATGGCCAAGATGGCACAGCCGCACCGTGACCAGCTGCAGCAGTTTGTGAATCTGCAGCAAGCCCAAATTGTCCTCCCTCCTGCCTACCCTACTTCTAAAGCTGCGAAGAAGTCCATTTTAGCCCCTCTTATTGTGTCTTCTTCTTCTTCTTTTTTTAGCGTGGTCAGGAATTTTGGAACTACTTCAGCCCCAAGTTTGGACCCAGCAATTGCTGGTCCTAGTTGCAGTTTTCCTTATGTGGACAGAAAGGGACGACATCGAGTGTTGGATCAGCTCTACGCGATCCTACTTTGATGAGATGGGGACACCCCCAGTTACTCCATCGTTGGTCCTAGGGACCAATGTGGAACCCGCCATACGAGGCTGCTTAGAAGTCTATTGTACAGTCAAGTTATAAGAGAATAGAACTGAACAAATGGCTGAAGGTTACACCGATAGCCACACTCGAGGATCTAATCAAGCAATATGTTGATCGACATGCTGCAGCTAAAGCTAGACTCAAGCTTGACAAGCTCAAGCACAGCAAGTGCATGGGCACCATGGATAGTCTGCAACAGTATGTTAGTAAACTCTTTGTTACTCCTGATTTGAAGATGAATGCGCAGTCTTGCTTGGATGTGATTAAAGGTACGGTTTCTTCTACTACAACTTATCGCCTGGAGCTCGGACTCGCAGACTATACAGATTGGTTTTCCCTCATGTAGGATTAGTCAAGCTAGAGGCACAAGACGTCTCGGGTGGATTGGGTGGTGGAAAGACCACCAACCGCAAACGGTTTTCAAACAAAAACCGTTTTGCAGTGCACGATCAGCTAGAGGTTGACGAGGAGACCTTTGCAGAGGACCCTTCTCTTGGTGACGACCAGGATCAAGACTGCGAGGCATCTTGCTCTTCGTCAACCGACGAGTCAGACTATGCAAATGAGGATGAAAAACTTAATGCCTTCACTAAGACTGCCAAGACCCGCAAGGGACCAAACCGGAACTCGGTGCATAACACTCTTTATCTCTCCAAAGGAGCCAAAATCCCACATAAACCCGAGGAAACAGCAACCAAACCTTGGATTAATCTCCGGAATGGCGAAAGTGCATTGAGAAGTAGGCTCAAGAGAAATGTTTGGATGCATTGCCAGCTACCTGGGCACACAGTTGACAAGTGTTTTAGGGTGTAGGGAAACCAGCCATGGGCGTAAAGGTGTTGTCAGCACACTCTACCATGGGGAAGGCTGAAACAGTAAGTCGTGATTCTCCTACGGGATCTGATGTCGTTCAACAGCCTTCTCTTGATGCCGCTTCATTTGCTGATTTCAAGGCTGCTGCAAATCCAACCCTATATGTCAAGCCTTGGGAGGAGTCTAGGAAGATCAACTTCCACGCTCACTTGCAACATTTGCCTGAGATGAAACAACACCATGTTCAAGGGACACTGCAATTTATTTTCTTCAAACTTCTCATTAAACATTGTTACCTTCGTGTCCTGGTTAATAGTGGTTCCACTGCAAATTTTCTTTTTTCCACACGGGGTTCGCAAGGTGGGCTTGGGAATGAAGCAAGTGGAATTGCAGAACCTTTGCCAGACCCAAGTGGGCAACAAAGAGATTGTCACTTCCACGCATGCAGTCAAAGGTGTGCGCACTACGTAAACCATAGGCGGAGAGGGCGAAGAGGACAACAAACGAGGGGTTGTGACAAACTATTTCGTCAGAGTTTTACTGACTCATCAGGAGACTGAACCCTCAACAGTCTGCAGAATCCGCTAACTGATTACATTGTAACTGATAATCCAACTTAACCCCGGTTGTGGTTAAGCATCAACGACTGCCCGACAATTGATACCCTGAGGTGGGCACCAACCACTGCCCTCAAGGTACCTGTGACGAAAATCAAAGCAGACTATCACTCACCCACACCAGGTGGAACACTCTACAGATTGTCGGTTCACATACATATCGTCAAACATAGTTGCCCGGTATATATATAACATATATAGCCTAGATACATACATATAAAAGTATTATAATTTATAATATTGTGATGATCCGACCAAACACGGACTGAGACAGCTGATTTCTGAGTTTTGCTCATGGACTGAATGCCTTGCTGAGTTTCCAGCTTGCTACTAAGTTCTCTAAGTCTGTGTGTGGGCACGCTTGCTGCTCTGCATGTCTGTCTGAGTGCTTGTTGGCTGGAGTGTGTGTATGACTCGCAAGGGCACTTGTTCGTTCATTGGGCCCTCAGGGCCGGTACTTACCTGTGGCCGTGACATTGAGGGTTGCAGCGGGGAAAACACTCAAGTGACGGGGGAAGAGGCCCGCAACACTGGAGCAGCGGGGAAACACTCAGTAGCAGGTAGGCCGGTACCACAGCCCGAAGAGGTAGATGTGCCGGGTACTCGAGGCCGAGCAGAAGAAGACAAAAGTTGGCATTTTTAGAGGCCCAATAGTTGTAGGCTAGGTCTAGGCGGGTACCAGTCCAACCAGTCTGAGTCTAGGGCCTGTACAAGCAATATCAGAGTCTGCAATGATGATTCCCTCTGAAAGGGAGGAGGTGCCGGTTGCTTGGAAGGCCGAGCGGCCTGGAAGTCACCGCCCAAGAGGCAAGTAGGCCGCTATATCTCCAGGTCGGGCGAAGAGCCCACCCTCATTGTCGATGTGCAAGTTTGGCGACACACAGGTTGGAGCGCTGGCTGGAGCAGCGCTGCTGAGGAAGGAGCAAGGACACAGAGGAGGAAGAAGACCAGGAGAGAGGGGGAGCACCAGAGATACTTACCTGGCTATGGTGGCAGCCATCTTCATCACCTTGGCGGGCGCTGCAGCAGGAAGGCCCCAGCTGGGGTAGAGCTACACCAAGAAGCTTCGAGGCAGAGTCAGGCATGGCGGCCTGAGCTAGAGCAGCCATAGCTGCTTTGGGTTGTCCTCTGGACATCAGGGGAAGGCCTAGTAGTCCGTCATAGCCTCGGCCTATGAGAGTGAAGAGTGGGGGAGGCGCCATGGCTATGGTGGACCTCAAGTGATACCTGCAGTAGAAGAGGGATTCGGACAGTGATTCTGGTTCAGCCATTCGAAATTGTCTTATTATTTCTTGTATGCATAAGAGCAGAGGAGATAAGGAGGAGGAGAGTGTTTGGCGAAGAAGAAGAGCTTTACCATTTGTCTATGCTGGTGTACATCATCTTCTTCTTTCTTTCTTTCTTCTTCTTCTTCTTCTTCTTCTTCTTCTTCTTCTTCTTCTTCTTCTTCTTCTTCTTCTAATCCTCTCTCTCCTCTCAAGTTCATTCATTTCTATCTTCAATTGGACGCCATTCTACTATGTGATGAATGTGTACTTCGAAATTGACCAGATTATAACAATATTATGAATCTGTTTCTTGGTACAGACTCCACTGACCTGTAGCGCTCGCTCCTTGTTCATCTGTGCAGCCCTGAGCCTCTCCAGGAGAGATCTTATCTCTTCACTTTCGTCCCGTATCCGTAGTAGTAGTTGTTCCTTTCTCTCCTTCTCCTTTTCTTTCTCCGCGAGAGCTGCTGCTATTTTCTCATTATCAGCTGCAGCCTTCAATCACAGATTGCAGCTCAAAAGTCCCAAAAAACAAAAAACAAAAAACAAAAAACAAAAACCAAAAACCAAAAAACAAAAAACGGACTTCACTCAAAAACAAATTTCATCAAATGCTGACAAGAATTTGCACATTGAGCAACAAAATCAGAAAAGGAATTTAAATCCATTTAAGAGAATGAATAACCAACCATATGCAAAGCTAGGGTATTTTACTATTTTTAAATGCAACCAGACATGGATGTCTTGTGCTCGGACACACATGATACATGCTCAATCGAGCAATGTATATGGAGCCAAGGATCCGCAAAGTGATGAAAAGGACTCGAATGGACAATGCAGCATCAACAAGCAATGTACATCAGATACATACGAAAATAGCACAATGTAGAGCAGTGGAAGACTCAAAAATATTACCTGACCTGTCAGATACTGATGCAAAACCCCATCATACACCACACATGTGAGAGAGAGGGGAGGACCGCATACCGGAAGAAAGGTCCCTCCTTGAGCACACACATGGGGAGATACCACGGATGAGGAGATGGGGGAGAGGCGAGACGAAGATGGAGGTGAGGGAGAAGACCAAGATCGTGATAGTGGAGTCCAAAAATAGTCTCCCTGCCGAATGTCCAATCAATGTCTGCCACAAAAATGTTGAATCAGATCCTGGGCCTCATGGGCCAATGTAACCTCTGCCTGTAACCTCTCTCTCTCTCTCTGAAAGAAGGATAAGAAGACGAAGACGAAGAAGAAGAAGAAGAAGAAGAAGAAGAAGAAGAAGAAGAAGAAGAAGGAGGAGGAGGAGGAGGAGGAGGAGGAAGGAGGAAGGAGGAAGAAGAGATGGAGGGCGAGACGTAAGAAGAAGAAGAAGATGTCGCCCTCCTCACTGTCTCACCTGCAGGTAACTTCCACCACGTACTAACTGACGCCGGCGTGTCTCTTTGTGCAGGTCGCTGGCGTGGAGTCCAACTATGGCACCCAGGTAAGTACCGCCTCCGCCTCACCTCCTACCTACACGTCGACACCTTAGCGCAGCGCTGTGTCGCGCTGCTCCAGCAGCGTGTCGCCCAAGAAGTGAGCTAATCAAACTGTGTGTCTTCCCTGGCCTGGCCCAGCTATATGTAGCGCTGGGCCTTGCTGGTGTGCCCTCCATGTGCCTCTGGTCCTTGGCCTGAAACAGCCTGCCTGGGTCCCTACCGGACGTCCAGGCCCTCCCTGTTGATGCAGCAGAGAGTGTCCACTACCGGACGAAAGAGGACCTGGCCCGAAAAGGGCCTGCATGCCAACGAACAAGGCCCAAAACGTGGCCTTTGTCCAAACAGACTGAAAGTCTGTTCGGACGAACTGCAAGTCCGAAATGACGCCTGAACAGACAAAAATAGGACAGCAAACAAATAGATAAATAAATAAATGAATGAATGCCACCTCAAATCGAAACCTGCAACCCTAGAGCCGTCCATGGGCCTCCAGGGCACGCGCCTGAGGGGTGTGCGGCATGGGGGCCCCCAGCAACCATCCGGCCCCCAAAACGGGGCCCATGTGCAGGCTTAGCATGTAACACACGCCTGGCCACTCAGGGCCCCTGGGCAGGATTCCGGGCAAGCACCAGTGCAAAAACAAAGGGGAAAAAAAAAATCTCAAAAGAGTCAAAACTTGTGGCAAAAAAAAAAGTCTTGTGTGTAAGCCGTGGGATCTGGACAATAACATGTGACGACAAAATCATTCAAAATTTTAAGAAATAAAAGGCAGCAAAGAAAAAGGACACAGCAGAAGTGGGAAAAAAAAGGGGAAATTCAAAACAAGGAAATCACCTTAGCTGCAGCTTCCTTTTCCCACTGCACTTTTGTGAGACACTCCCACATGGCTTCCTCCTCTTGCCGCTCTCGCGTCTAATGAGCACATGGAAGTAAAAAAACTTAGAGAAGCATAATAAATAATAGACTTGTAATTTACTAATCTATAATTTTCGACCATAAAAAGAAGAGCCTTTCAAAAAAAAAAAAAAAAAAGAAATGAAAGAAAGAAAAGAGCCCTCGGCAAAGTGGTCGGGTATGCCTGGCCAGTGGAGAGAATGTCACAGAGGACAAAGAAGAACGTACAAAGCCACATCATTTGAAAAAATAAATAAACAAAACAACAAAAAGAAACTTAAAAAAAGTAAAGCAATTGCATAGTGGAAGGGTTCTTCAAACTCTCCCCACCCATCTTCAAACGCTCATGGCACTATTTGGGGAAAAAAAAAAAAAAAAGACTTGCAGCATACACACAGTATGACTTTCAAGAATTGTATTTGATGGGCTCTGCCCACAATGACTGTGAGTCGTTACTGTTTTCCGCTAACTCTTTTAATTAGGGGCCCAGGCTTCCTCAGAACTATGTGATGCCAATTACAGCTAGATACAGTCCACAGAGAGAGAGAAAGGGGGAGCAAAGGAAAAAGAAAAGAACCCAAGAAAATCCTGAAAGAGTAGCAAAGTGAATTGAGTTCAATTAACAGTAAATAAAGGGTAAACCAAAAAGCGGGGGTGAAAGGCAGAGTGGGGGGGGGAGAGAGAGAGAGAGAGAGAGAGAGAGAGAGAGAGAGAGAGAGAGAGAGAGAGAGAGAGAGAGAGNTGTTATACACATCTAGATGTGTATAAGAGACAGGAGAGAGAGAGAGAGAGAGAGCGAGAGAGAGAGAGAGAGAGAGAGAGAGAGAGAAGGGGTGGAAGGAAGAGGTGGGGGGGCGGAACACAGAGAGAGAGAGAGAGAGAGAAAGAGAGAGAGAGAGAGAGAGAGAGAGAGAGAGAGAGAGAGAGAGAGAGAGATCAGCGCAGTAAGTAGCCAGTCTCCTACCAACGTCATTCCATTGAGTCAACACACACACACACACACACACACACACACACACAGGTCCTGCGGGTCGGCATAAGGAAGGGCCAGTTGAGGAAGACATGACTGAACTAAGCACACAGAATCTTCTGAAAAATGAATGAAGGAAAAGCAAAATATCAAAAAATGTAAAAGGTAAAAGACAAACAAAAAAAAAACAAAGAAACTCGCCCCTCGCTCCCTTCCCCAAAAAATGAGTTCAAAGAACTGACCTCGCGGATGCGGCGAAGGTTCTCCATCCGATCGTCAAATTTGTTGATGTCATACTGAACCTTATCCTGGTGAATAAACCTGGAAACAATGACCAGGACCACGCCAGAGAAAAAGATAACAGGAAAAGAAAACGGGGGAAAAAAAAACATCAGCTAGTGGCATTCAGTAGGTCGTGGGTTCAATTCCCACTGACATCCAGCCTAATTATCCGTAAATCATGATAGTGAAGAAAAGCCAAAAGAATTGTTAAACCACAAGTATCACCGAGCTTCTTTTTGCCGAGGCGGATTCCCACTGCGCGCCCAGAAAAGCTGAACCGCCATGGCAACGTTTTTTTCTTCCCCTTTTGGCTGGCGTCATCAGCCATTTTGGTCTGGTAGCACTGTTCACCCAACGTCTACAGAATGTCGCATTTCCGGTTCTCGATTTGGCTGGGAAAGGTAGTGGTGGTTCAAAGAAAGAGATTCAAAAGAAAAAGGCCATTCAATACATGTGAAAGGATTTCACATTGCAGACCTCCAAAGTCCCGGTCCCAAGGTCCCAAATTGTCCCAGTCCCAGTTGGGCCCAGTCCCACATGGTCCCAATAGGTGAGTCCCAGGTAGGGTCGTTAGAGTCCTTAGGTCCGTAGGAGGCCGAAACGTCAAAATCGATGTCAGGCCAGTATCTCGTAAGTCGACGTTGGGCTGGTACTGTACAGGCAGACCGGTAAAAGTCCAACCGGTACCCCACAGGAAAAAAGTCCAGACCCAAAATCGAGTGCTGCAGCGGTGTCCCAGTGAAAGTCTGAAGGTACCGGCCACCAAAATTCATGCAGCAGACAGGCCGCGGTGTCGCACTTTTTCCAGTCGGGCCACTTCAGGCGAGCGAGACCCTTCGATTGCGGTCTTCGCCGGACCCCGGTCTTAGGAATCTTTAATTGTGATTCGGAACAACAATGATAATGCAGACAATAAAAAATAAATTAAATATGCCATGTGTGTATCAAGATGCCAATTTAGGGGGTTGAGAACCGTGACATGATCAGCAAGGAAATACAATCATCAAGCAATGCCAGAAGAGATAATCAAGACTGACTGACTCAAGGCAAAGACAAGATGAATGTGGGAAAAGTGAGAACTCATAACAATCTTAGGGAGTACATATTGAAGAGAGCATGGCCAGCACCAATCAAGAGTCCTCACTCAACCCTCTGAACTTCACTCTGTCTCTAACTTTGCTGTCCGTCGTCTGGGCTTCTTGCCATGTCTCCGTACTCTCTGAGGTTGTGGCTTCTGAATGTATAGCCACCTGAAGCCTACTAGTTTCAAACATTTCCAGCCAAGTCCCATGATACGGAAGTCAAGCATGGCACAAAATTTATCCCATAGTGTGGGGAGATATGGCTGAGAGAAAATGCCCCTCCTAAGATGTGGAAACTCAGAGGGCTCTGTCACTGCCTTATAGTCGATCACTGCCGGCGATATGTACCTCTTGGCCAAGTCCACCAATCCACCCCAATAAGAGTCATCAGTAAGGTAGTAGGGGACCGGAGGTTTGGGATAGTCAGTGAAAAGCTTAGGACCAAGGCTATAGACTAGCTTTGTGTTCCCCTGGAGCCTCTCAGCTTTCCATTGCACATACCCGGCTGCTGCTGCCCACACCGCATCAAAATGAGGGTGTGTCTCGTTCCCCTTTCTCAGGAAGATCCGTAGGTCGCTGACTGTACCTTCAGCGAACTCAGTGAGAGCGATGAAGATGGACAGGTCTTCACGCCTGAACCCATCAATCCTGACGTACTTGTGGGGGAAGCTCTCCTTAGCAGCAATTTGGTTGAGCCCGTCAAGGACCGACTAGTCAACTGTGATGGGACAAATAATTACTCTCTGATAGAGAGAAAAGTGACTGCGTTTGGTTAACAGACGTCCGCCGCTTGAGTGCCTCTTGAATACTGTCCTGAGTACTGTTTCTGGTCGCTACTTCTGATTCCCGCTTCTGATTACTGTTGCTGGTTGCTGATCAGGGACAGAACGTTGCTGAGGTTGCGGACTAAACGCTGATTAGGTGTTGATTGGTTGCCGACTAAGAACTGAACATCACTGAATAACTACTAATCGAGAAGCTGAATACTGTTGAATTTTGCCTGGTTGAAAACAGAATGCTGCTGATTGAGTTAACCTTTTGCTTACCAATGAATGTCTGTTACCGTTCAAACTGATTGTTTGCTGGTTAAATACAGATTAAGTAGTAGATAAACCACTGTTGAATGTTGTTCTTAATACCTCTACAAGTGTTGTTTTGAGTAGTGTTCTGAACGCTGCTCTGAGTACAGATTGACTGTTGGTCAGGAAACTGATTAAACGCTGGTCATAAAAACTGACTAACCATTGGATAGTTGAACGGCTACCTGTTGATTGAGTGTTGTCTGAGATCTGCTTGATCAAAGAGTCACCGTACTGTAATCACTCAAAGGCTGAAAGCAATTGCAGTTTTGCTGGCTGATATTCAGACATCCAGAATACTGTTATAATACCAGTTGAACCCTGACTGGAAAAAAAACTGGTCAAAGAACTGATCGATTGCTGCTTGAACGTTGTTTTGAGTACTAGGTATTGCTCTGATTATCACTTTGAGTACTGCCTTGAGTATCGCCTGAGTACCAACTGAGAAACATCTGAGTATTCGACGAGGTATCATCTAAGTGCTCAATGAGTAGAGAGGTCCCCGAACTCTGGTCATGCAGTAGAGAAACGTTGGGAAGGGGAAACAAAATAACTAGGGAGTCTTGGTTTACTGAGAAGTGGGTGATGGACCCTAAGCAGGAGTTTCGGACACCCCTATGTCCGTTTGAGTTTTGCCTTGGCCTTCTCCACAGATTCTAATATTGAGCCGGTACTGTGCAGCTTGTCGTCATGCCCGTAGAAGTAGGTTATGTATTCGATATACTTTCTCCCCCCGACGGTTCTGACTGCAAATTCCCTCTGGGTTAATGCGTGAGTTTCCATATCTTTGCACGCGTCCTCTTCCCATCCCTTCTATTTATCTCGCTTGATTGTACCTTCAACTAGTTTCTCAGCGTCTCCCATGTTTCCCCCTTTGCCAGTTCTTTGTTCCTTGCTTAAATCCAACTAAGGTTGCACGCTTCCCGCCGTATACTACGAACAAAAGCCACCATGCTCAGTCCCGGGGCTACTCTGAATACAGTGATTGCACAATGCCCAATATCCTCAATAATCGCACAAACTGCTCAAAAGAAATATACAGATAGGAGTGGCGTGCTATCACATAATTTTGCCAATAAAACCCTTCCCTTTTCTCTTACCCCCAATGATACTGCACGCAGACTTTTCCAGGGACAGCATGCAGAGTATAGATGAAGAGATGTAAGTAGGACACTCAAGCGGCGTCACTCGCTCTCGATCAGCCGCTCATAGCAGACCCCCTTCAAATATAATCTAGAGCTCTCTCGTTATCACTCTCCAACTTAGGACGCTACAAACGGCTCCAGTGGGCAAAGCACAAGCTAATAACACACAGTCTTTTCTCTTATTCGATGCCTATTCGTTTTCCACGGAAAGGCGTTGCTCATAGGTTCAGTCTCATTTTTAGGACAATGGCTAAAAGTACGGACCATCAGCACTCTGTAAAACAGACCTACGTATAATTTCAATACCGGTTCAGTATTTAGGAATCATGTGAGAGTTTTACCACGCCATCACTAGAGTCCTACCCTGGCGTAAACGCGTGGCACTACTGTGTACCATACAGAAAATCGCTGGAGGTAGAACTGGCTTCGAATCAAGACTGGTAACAACCGTGCGGGATTATCACTATGACAGGGCACGATATTTTCTGATGGCGGTCCATTTTTGGTAGGTACACTGAGAACTCTGTGAGCGATCGATCACGCCTGGGCTTTGAACTAGTTCCCGTCCAATAGGTACTTAGCCAGCATATGAGCCACCTTCCTCAACAGTGATTGTTTTTTGTTCATCTACTACACAGAAAATAAGGGGCTGTAGGGATTGCACATTAACTGGGCCGATTTTCTTTTATGGCCAGGTTCTCCCTCGTCCAAGGAAAGGCAAACAAAGACTCCCGCATCATGCTTTGTTTTTTCTTACAAGGTAATATCAACTTGATAAATCCAATTATGTCACTTAAGTTTTAAAGACGAGTGGGGCCCAGATACAGCGGCCGACTGATCATGAGCATAAGCCTCAACAATCGTCATCAACCAACCAAACAAAAGCACATCCACAAATGTTACGCTCTCGCATAAAACCTCTCTAATAGCTCAATCATAGCGCGGAAAGCTCCATTCATCATTCATTGTCGGTGGTAATTTCAAGATAAGAACGGTTCGCTAGGAAGTCTACCACTCGGTGATGACAAGACCACTAGTTTTAGACAAAAGGGCAGTTTGATTACTCTGCACTCCACTTGATAATGCAACTGCAGATCATTGAATTGAGTAACGAGATAACTCAACCTTATTCATCAGACGGGACTGTTTCAACGGCGATGGCTCAAACCGGCTCAAACTAATCTCAGTTTTTCCATAGACAAAGGGAGGGTGGTGAACCTGATCTAGACGCTGACTGTAGGGTGAAGGCAAATCCAGCCAAGGGTTTTAGTTCTTTGTCATGCTCATTCATATTGAACCTGGAAATTTAAGCGTCCTCCGCTCCTTTGATATCAGTGGAGCTTCGCATTGGGTTCCAATGTGAATCTAACCTTTCTTGCCTCACTATCACTGTTAGTCTGGTGCACCAAGAGCCGTTGAAGTCAACAACAATTGCCAAATGCTCTTCTCACTGGGCACAACGCGTACATACAGAAAGTCGGGTTCCGCCTCAGACTTCTCCCTGCGCGCACGACTCCTATATATGTCAACTAAATCGATGCCCTTTCTCCTCATACATTCTCCCCACTCGAGTAGACACGTGTCACCGTTGTGGCTCTCATATGTTCTCCCCGCTCGAGTAAATAAGAACCACCACCGTGACTCGCCAGGAGCAGTTGCAATCAGCTTCCAAAATGCACTGGCTGTCCTCGTGCAGGCCCCACTATGTCAGCAGGAGTAGCGTCTAAGTTCAAACTCACCCGGGATGTCTTCCAGTTGTGCCTCTTCATAGGGACTCGACATGAACTCACTCTGAGTTGTTGTCGTCAGCCCAGAAAGTCGGGCTCTGCGCTGGCAGTCTCCTCTCATGTCACATCCCCTCTCTTCCGTTCTCGGTGTCGCACTGTTTTCATGCCAGCTGGACGGGGCGACAGCACCCACCAATGGTGAGAAAACCAGTGTCCACGTGTCGCCCACGTGCGCGAGCATCAAGTACGAGTCTCACGGCCACAAAAAAAAACCATGGGAGACGTCAACAACAACCCTCTTCTTCGTGCGCCGCCCAAGTACACGTGTCTGACCCCACTGTGTCACATCCCCACTGCCGTCAACCCTGACGCGCCTTCTCTCTCTCACTGCCTGACACACTCACTTCGTCTCACACTTCGTTGACTTCTTCTCGCCCCCCTTTGCTGCCACGTGTAAACCGTGCACTCGCATAACCATCTCGCACTTGCTTGTCTCCCCCTTTCGTTCACCTCTCTTCACTCCCCCGAACTGCCACGTGTAACCTGTGTACCGCTCCCTGCTCACTCACACACCCTTTCCTGTCTCTCGCCCTCTGGGCGGCCACTTCCGCGAGCTGGCCTCGGGTCCGCCCTCCACACCTTGAGCCAACGGGTGGTTCTTGCGAACCTGGCCCGGCCTGTTCCAGGACTGAAGATCGGTCTCCCGATCTCCCGCTTAGCTCATTTCGCTCTCTCCGCCTGAGTCCCGGTCCAGATGGGCCTGCTCCCTGTCTGCCGTGTCCATCGAGGTCTCGGTCTCATGATACGAGACCATTACCTACATTTTCGCCGTTACGCCGTCCCTCCTGCAGCGCCTCTCAGCACGATCCTTTGCCTCTGTGATCGCGTCTTGCAGTTTCGAGTTGGTCCGCATTTCCACCTCCTTAGCTCCTTCCATATTGATTTTTAGCCTCAGTTCGTCCCCTCCGTCGTAGTTAAGCATTATTGTAATCCATGGCCCTTCCCCAGACATGGGCTTCCACCGGGCCTGGTACCAATAAAAGGGTCTATACCCATGCAACGCCATAGCCGTTCTTCTCAATAGCCAGCGCCGGTGCTCAGTCCGCACTATCCCCGCACGTCGGAATACTTAGCCAGGCTAAATCCAGAGTGTCGGGAATCGAGGCTTCATCGTATTACCACTACTCACACTCGAGGAGCGATAACGCTCTCCTCACGCATTTGCCCCAAGACCCGAGAGCACCCTCTGTTTTATCGAGCTCTGGGGGAGTGCGATCCCGGTGTGCTAAAAGAGGGTTTTCTGATAATATCTCGAAATTTTAAAATTGATAAAGTAACACGAAATTTAAATAATTCTGAATAAGACTGGCGGGAACTTCAACAGTTAGAGCCTAGACTGGATACTCGTTCTATAGTTGTATCAGTCCCTAATCCGCGTGACGTGACCACGGTCCAGAAAAGCAGAGGTCCCATAACGGGACACCGACGACCATACCCTTCTCTTCAAAATGCCCCGTCGATCCACCCTTATCGGGTGTCCGTGTCCGATGGCAAGGAGGGGGCTTACGACCCTCCATGGGGGGGTGATAAGCCTCCTACCAATGCGGCCGCGGGTCGCCCCCTCTTTTGGGGCACCACCACGCGGCTCTCAATCGGAGCTCATTCATAGGACACTTGGGGTCGGCCCACTTAGGTCGTGGGTCACAAAGCCCGAAACTCGAATCGTTGTTTTCCCCACGAAGTAACCGAAATAAAAAGGAAAATCGCGCCCGAAAACCGGCAAAGTAATAATAATAATAATAATAATAATAATTGTAGAAAGAAAAGGATGCCGCTTCAAATTTCCTCTGCGCCGCAGCTCCGCCTGAATAGCGGTACAAGTCCACGCACAAGTCTAAAACCCGACTTTCATCCTTATCCCTTTCTTTCTTTTTCACACTTCCCTTTTTCAGACCCCACTGTATCTGCCCCCCAATACAGCTACTGGGGTCCTACCGACCGGAGCTTAGACGCACAGACCCAGTACAGGTGATATACGAAGGGTTGGGCCTGCCTAGGCCGCAACACCACCGCCCGAACTCGAAGTCCGAACCGTTGGCCTCCCTACGAAGTGACAGGGACCGAAAGTGAACCCGCATCTGAAAATAAGAAAAATAATAATAATCAAAATTAATGGCATAAATAAAAGTAGGACACGAATAAAATCACAACGCTGCGTCAATCAGAAGTCAATAGATCGACCCTGACCCAAAGTACCTGCTTTTTCTTTTTCTTTTCCCCTCTTTTGCCCCTCTTCTATTCGACTGTCACAGCGGGCCTACGTATCCGACCCATAACTTGACCAAGGCGCAATCGGCGCGCAGTAGAAAAGACAGCGCCGGTCTTTCCACCTCCGCGTCCCAGGGCGAGCCCAGCGGCTACCACGGCCACAGGCCGGTTGTGCTTTGCTGTACAGCAGGGCGCCGAGCCTGCGTGGACCAATGGAAAGCCCTGTGGCGCACCTTTTTGCAGAAGCAGGTACCAACAGGGCCGGTCCACGTCAAGGTATGGTCTGGGTACTAAGGATCTTAGTGGTTCGAGAACCGCTACAGACCACAGCGTTGGAGCTAAGGGTGGTACCAAGTAGGGACTTGGTAAAAACTTGGTACACTGAGGAGGGTCGGGACACCGCGCCCTCCGACAGCGGGCGACCGGTACCGGTCAAAAGCAAACCAAGGTCAGGTCAAGCAACTATTAATAGCTGCTACAGTGCAGCTCACATCATCTATTGTCATGCGTGAGCTGCAGAAGTGCTGCTGGTTGCTTGTGCGACCTCACAGCCTGGGCTGTGCGCCACAGGGCCTGCTTGGCGGCACACCAGTTAGGGTTGAGGAAGGAGAGGGCGACCATAGCTTCTATAGCTGAAGTTGTAGCTGAAGTTGTAGCTGAAGTAGGGCGGATGTATACAGGGTTACGATCCAAGTAGTAGCAAATACGGAGCAAGAGAGAGAGGGTGAGAGAGAGAGCCAGAGCGATACAAGTATTGAGAGAGCAACCAGAGAGAGAGAGAGAGAGAGAGAGGGAGAGAGAGAGAGAGAGAGAGAGAGAGAGAGAGAGAGAGAGAGAGAGAGA
>BFEA01000143.1:113485-130921 GCA_003427395.1 Chara braunii
ATTTTTGCACCCCGGGGACCGGTCCGGACTGTCCGGTGCCCGGTGTCCGGTGATATGTCCGGATCCGGGTCCGGGGTTACCATGCAAATATGTCTTCGACTCTTTGCTTTATGAAAAGCACATCGGCGGTTCAAGGATCCTTACAGGGTTTCGAGGGGGTTAGAGGAGGAGGAGGGGGGAGGGTGCGGGGGTTTAGGAGGGTAAAGTTATGGTGAGTCTCATCCAAAATAATTGTCGATAAAAGTATGTTTTGTTTTTCAAGTTTTTGGTTTTTTTCTTCCCCAAAAGAATTTCCGAACAAAAAACACTTAACCAGTTCTCGAGAAGGAAATCCTCTTTTTTTCCTTATATATAGCCCAGGGTGTTGTAGAGGCCATGGAGTAGACCCATGAGCAGGATATCTTAGCTTAACACTTAGCAAGTTTTTTTTTTCCTAAAGGCTACCTGAGTGGCCCTGGACCACTTGCCCGACCGGGGCAAAAAAATAAAAAATTGTTTTTTTTAATTTGGGAAAGAATTTCGATGTCACCCTGAGGGAAAAGTTGTTCAGTTTATTTTTCTGCATAACATTGTTTTTTCAACTTTTTTGAACTTTTTTCAGATTTTTTGGTTTTCTGTTTTTGTTTTTCTTTTGCTGAGACCTTCTTTGGTCCTTGCACAGCCGGGCCGCCTGGGCAAACAAGGTGACCGGGGCAGTGGTAGCCTAGCTAAATACATATAGTCACAGCGAGGGGCAAACATTATAGTGTCATATACTCTTTTATTTAATTTTGAGTTGGAGAGGATGAGCTATAGCTTACTGCATAAGGTCCTCCTGTCTTCCACACTTTTCCATCTTTTCAAGCATAGGGCCTGAGCGAGAAAGGACAGAGGGGAAAAAAAAAAAAAAAAACAGAAAATGACAAACCACAAGAGTAAACATACTGAACAATGAATATCATTTTATTGTTTGTTTTACTCCTTTCTTTCTTTCTCTCTTTCTTTCTCTCTTTCTTTCTTTCTTTTCGTTTCCTCTTTTTTCCTTTTTCTTCTTTTTTTCCCCTTTTTTGGTGCAGGGGCCATGCTAATCTTCTGTCACTTCTTTTAATTTTAATGGATGTCCCAAAAGGACCTTTCTGTCTTTCTCTTTTCATCACTCCTTTTTTCCAACTTGATCGTAGCTCATTCATATTATCAGGGGGGGGTGGGGGGGGGGAAGGGGAGGGGGAGGACAGGAAAGAAAAGAACAGCATCATGTCTCACGTCAACCCACCATCTTGTCTTGCTATTGTATACGTTGTGTTTAGAAATCTGTCACGCCCTGGCTTGCCCAGATCCCAACCGGGACGTCTGGACACAGATGACCATCAGGATAAGCTAGATGTCGAGCACACAAAATCATATGTTCCAGATATCTATAATATTACAGCAGCAAGAAGTGAGCCTCACCTCACCAAAAAACCCGCCACCTGGCGGTTTCATTGCCTGGGGCTCCTGCCCGGCCAGGAGGCTGGGCGTGTGTACGGGCATGACATCTGTGCCCGGGCGCACGGAATAACAACCTAGCCGACTCTAGTTTTTCCAGTTTCATGTTAATTCAAGGCATACCTTTGCAAACAGCACCCTTTTTTTGTTTTTCTTGAACTAATTTGCTAATTATTCGCATCCAACAAGTCTAGAAAGCATACTTGCAAGCAGACGGACCGGACGAGCATCCGGTCCGGTCCGCTTTGCCACGTGCGGCACCCTCCCCCCGGACCGGACCGGACGGGGGCGCTTTTTTTTTTTGGGGGGGGGGGCCGTAACTGGTAGTCGGGCGCACATTCGTGCGCCGCGCGGGTCCGGTCCGGCGGTCTGCCGCACGTGCGGAACCGCCCGGACGGCGTCCGCCTGCAAGTATGCTAGAAAGACATTTATTTCAATTATGTCTCTTATACACATCTAGATGTGTATAAGAGACAGCGCCCGGACGGCGTCCGCCTGCAAGTATGCTAGAAAGACATTTATTTCAATTATTTGTGCATATGATGGTCGGTCATGTTGTACCCTCTTATGCTCAGCCTTGTGGGACCTATCACCTGCACTCTCACTCTTACCCTCAAAACACTTGTCGCCTAAGGGTTAAAGATGAGTTGCATTTAGGGTGAAGGGTTGTATGCCCTCTTTTACCCCACCTCACTATCTTAGTTGCCTTCAGGGTTAACGGTTGTACGCCCTCTTTTACCTTGTGGGACCTATCGCCTTTTGGGTTAAGGGTTGTATGCCCTCTTTTACCCCACCTCACTATCTTAGCTGCCTTTCAGGTTAAGGGTTGTACGCCCTCTTTTACCTTGTGGGACCTATCGCCTTTAGGGTTAACGCCGCAACTTAACGGTTGTATGCCCTGGTTCTGATTGACCTGCTCTGCTCCTCACCTCATTATCTTAGTTGTGTCCGCCCTTTTTTTCCCTTAGTTCGGTTCAGTACAACCCTTAACCCTAAACCTAAGTGTCTGAACCCTAAACCCAAAACCCTTGTGGACCCCTAAGCCTGAAAACCTGGTGTCTAAACCCTAAACTCCTACCTCCTTAGCCCAAAAAAAACATACGTACATTCTATTTGAATTACCTCTGGAAATCGGGTCTTCAGAAATCGCTTGTTTTTCGAACTTTTTCCCGAATAGAACGTACGTTCAAATGTAACGTACGTACGTTGTATTCAAATACCACACACGTATGTTGTATTCAAATACAACGTACATATGCTGTATTCAAATTTTTGGAAGTTGGATTTTTCCAAAAATACTCAGAAAAGTCCGAAAAAAAGAATGCTGTACAACAAAAAAATAAAATTAAAAAAAAAACAAATTACTGGTACACACTCCGATCTATTCGTGGGGAGCAACACGTGCTCGGAACCAGGCTCAGCGTCCCTTATGAAATACACCGATGGGAGTCCGAGAAAAGACATGAGCATGAAACACACAGAGGAAAACCAACCAACAATGCAATACAAACAACTTTTGCCTGAGGGTGGTGTCAAAATTTACAACCAGATTCGAGAAAAAAATAAGGAGGATAAAAATACTTTTTACGGCAGGGACATTCTGTTTACTGATTTTTTTCAGAATTTCGACTTTCAAACATATTCATAACGTTCTAAAATTCCCTCATAAAACTCTGTTTACTGATTACAAAAATATTTTTTAGGGCAGGGACATGCCTGAGGGTCTTGGTGAAATTCACGACCAAATTAGAGAAAACAAAAACAACACAATGGAGGTAGTACAGGCTTCTGAAAAGTTCTACCCTAAAATTCGTTATATAACGTTCTACATTGTTGTATATCTACATTGTTGTCTATTTTAGATTTTTTTCTATTTATATGTATACATATATTCTTCCTTGAGTCAATAGAGAGGTCAAAGTGATCTCCTTTTACAAAACAAATGACTTGAACGAACCCCTTTTCTCATTACGCCCAATAGGATTCAAATTTCAAACCTATGTTAATGTACCCCGTACGTTCTACTCGTATACAAGGTGCGTACGTTCTTTTCGGGCTGAGAAGGTAGGGTTTGTTTAAAGTTTAAACTTCAAACCCTAAACTGCTAGTGTCCAAACCCTGTTCTCCAAGTGTTCAAACTGCAAACCCTAATGTCTAAGCCATGGTTGCCCCGGACCCGGACATCCAGACACTGGACACCGGGCCCGGACCCGTGCCTGGATTAATCCAGACGTCCGGTAATCCGGACATCGATCCGAACAACCGGACAAACGGACCTCGACGGTCCGGTTATGAGTGAACAGGTCCAGATGTCCGGATCAAAAAAAAAAAAAAAAACAGACACATGCTGTTGTGGTTGTATTACCTATCTTGAACACACTCACATACACACACACTGTCGCACGGACACACACACACACACACACACACATGCACACAGGACTGCACAAATTGTCAAATAAATTTCAAAACTGAAATAGACAACATAAAATCTTCAACCGCTCAGAGAACTCGCATCACAAACAAGTTTAACAAATCAAAGTTTAACAACCTGACATTCGAGAAACAGATCTACCGGTCCGGTTTAACACACTGCCGCACACCCGTCCAGCCCCCACTCTCCCTTATTAGTGTCATTGTTTGCGTCGCTTTCCGCAATAAAGAGGATGTTCATCAGAATGAGTATTTCTCCTCCGCTGCATTCTCGTCCGCCCCACCACTTTCCTCCATTGCACCTGATACTCCTCCACGGCCTTCCATTGTGCGTAGGGTGGACGGCTGCAACAGGAGCCACAAAGTTTGAAATGGCCTCTTCCCGCCGGCGGGCTCCAACAACCAGTTCTCCTTGGCCCACTGAAGCTCACCCAAGATTGCAAGTACAGGCTGTCCGGTTGGCCCAACAGCCACCAAAAACTGCACCAACAATTTTTGGGGGTCCACCAGGCACTGGAAAATCGCCTGGGGACCCCAATTATTTTTTTCGAATTTTCTAGAAATGGGGCCCAACCGGACCCCCCAAGCCGGACATCAGATCCACACATCCAGACCGGACCATCCGGATCCCGATCCAACGTCCGGTTAACAACCATGGTCTAAACCCTATACCCTATACCCTAAATTCTTATTGTCTCAATCCCTAACCCTAAACTCCTAGTATATAAACTACAAATCAGAAACCCTTACCCTAGTGTCTAAACCCCAAACTCCTTAGACCCCCTGGTCTCTAAACTCCAAACCCTAAACTCCTACTGTCTAAATCCTAAACCCTAATTTCCTGCTATTTAAACCCCGAGCTCCTAGAGCCGCAAGCCTAAACCCTAAAACCTGGACCCTACACCTGAAACCCTAAAGACTAGTGTCTAAATCATATAAGCCTTCAGCTCTAGTGTCTAAACTCCAAACACTGAACCCTAAGGCCCTAGTGTCTAAATCCTAAGCCCTCAAACCTAGTGCCTAAACCCCAAACCATAAACTCCCGTATATATAGCTTAAACCCTGGTGTCTAAGTCCTAAGCCCTCAACCCTACTGTCTACACCCTAAACCCTAGTGTCCAAACCCTAACCCGTACCGTCTTTCCCCGCATAGAACATACATCGTACAGTCGGTATAGCTGACTTGCTGCAACTTTCAGTTTACATACAACAATAATGACCTTACATCCTATTCCGGGGAAGACTGTAATGTCCATGTCCTGCACTCTCAACCCTAGTGTCTTCACCAGAATAGAACGTCGCCCGGTCATTATGGCCGTATTTGGGGCAACTTTCCGTCCAGATGCAGCAGGAATGACCCAGCATTCTATTCGGGTGAAGATGGTCGTGTCCCACTTAAATCCGAAAGAAAACAGACATCCGACTTGGACCAACTTCACCACTAGCATAATCCTACGGAGGCCATGGCCCAGCAGTTACTCATCTGCCAACGCCATTGAAACTCAGACAGCAAAACATGTGTATTCCTACAGAAAACAAATGTGTCCTAGTAAGAAGCTGTTGCGTGACCATCAATATGCCAACAGCATCGCTAGCTTCCCACAGCAGAATTCAGAAGAATAGACAAGGTTCAATTCACCCAACGGAGAAGCCGGCTTTATTCAGTAGAAAAAAAAACAATCTATCCTACAGAAAGCTGCACACTACACGTCGTACGTATCAACAAACTACAGTGCTGTCATATTGTCATGGCAGAATTAATCAGCTGCTGAGCGTAGCATCCCTTAGTCATAAGTACCCAGCTTCCCTATGTACCACTGTGTTATGCAACTCGCCGCTTCCCACCCAATTGCTTCGGTGGAGTCACATACCCCAGCCCTCAGTCCAGTCCGCACATGCCCTACTTGGATTCTTCCTCAAACGAGTATATACACATAGAAAGGAGGGGATCACGCTCCTCAGCACTATCACCTTTATTCGACCAGATCCCATGTACCAACGAGACTAAGGCCATCATCCGATTAATCGTAGGAGCGCTAGCCAGCTCATACATATGTACAGCATTGATCATGTACCGAGGGCGAGGATTACTACATGCCACTCACCACCTCCATCCTCATCAGAGTCATCAAGCAACTCGCCTACAACATTCTCGCATGTCCACCATTTAATGCACCCCTCATGCCCCTACCCCAGTCCAAACTACCCGCATCCACCTTGAAGACACAAACATACACTCTTCGAGATCCGCTGTGACCGCGTTCACCCCCTCAATATCAAGAACTCCTAACCTCCACCCAATTATTCCCAAACTCTATACTCTGATGCCTTCACATTTCCGTGGAAACAGCAGCAGTAGTGACTCTTGCTTCTATGATACCGTTTCATCAACGCACAAGAGCAATTGTCCCGTCTACCTGCGATCCTTTCCTACATATATCATCTAGATCGCCCCATTTATAGGCCGCAAACCATTCACGATCAACAAACCAGAAAATTTCCCCAGAGGGCAACAGGCAGCAAGCACGATGACAAACACATACAAAAAAAATGGAAGGAGGCAGCCAAAGATGTGGTGAGTCGTTCATAAAAACAACCTAGATAGTAGATATCTCCTAATCAGTAGCATTAAGAGGTTCCCACAACATAAATCCAATCACCATTTTACCACAACAAGGGTAGGTGAAAGTTCAGTCGTCATATTTGGCTGAGGTGTTGGCAAGGTCCCTTCAACATGCTTTTCGCCAGCCCTGCCATAGGCTAGCTCATCAGAGGTAATCCACAATAGGACAGCACATGAATACAACGTCGATCTTATGCATGGGGGAGCCATATTAATTTATAGGCATAAATATGTGGGAAAAAGGACAAAATTTTCAACAAACATCCCAACAGAGTGGATGACGATAATCTTCACCTCCGGTTGCGCTTCTTCATGTATGTCACCAATCCCTTCATCCGCAAGATGCATGTCAAGCATCTCCTCAAAGCTGAAAGGAGCGTCCATTATGGTACTCAACTGAATCTCAGGGATCTGATAGGTATCTCAAGTACAGGTGTGAGTTCTAAGGTCATGCCTGCCGAGATAATCAAGCATAAGAGCAAAGGTTTCGGCAATCTCCAGGTAGCGCTACAAATGGCTTAGCGGACAGCATGGCAGAATGCGTGACAGAAGCTAAAGAGAGCAGGGGCTATGTCAAGAGCATAGCAAGCGTGGCGCATCGGCAGAATTCTGGCAGAAGAAGAGAGCGCGTCTCTGCACACGGATCACCGTATCGATGAATCCGAAAGCAAAGGCATACTTGCTCCACCGGTTGAAGAGGGTTAGTCCTACACTAATCAGCCATTAACCCTCCTACACTAATCTGCCATTGAGTATCCTAGCATCTGCCTGCTGTTCGCGTGTTACTGCTGATCTTTTCAAAAGAAATACTCTTACCACAAATCCTTCCACTTTCACTACATTTCAGTCCCAGTACAGACTCCCTATTTCAGTCCAGGCACTTAGTCCCTTCGAGAACCTTCAGGGCGGACTCTGGTGGGACTGCCGGTTCAGTCATCAACATCCGGGCCCATTTTTCAGTCAGGGGCTCCACCATCAGGGAATTCAAAATCAAAACAAAATTTTCAAAAAGGACCGTAGAAGCATAAGCCGGTTAAAAAAAAACAAAAAACAAAGCCAATCCATGGATTTTAACCCCCGTTCAAAATCTGCTATCGATTAATTGGGGTTCAATACCCCTGTATGTAAGTGTGTGTGTGTGCGTGTGTGTGTGTGTGTGTGTGTGTGTGTGTGTGTGTGTGTGTGTGTGTGTGTGTGTCTGTGTGTGTGTGTGTGTGTGTGTGTGTGTNTGTGTGTGTGTGTGTGTGTGTGTGTGTGTGTGTGTGTGTGTGTGTGTGTGTGTGTGTGTGTGTGTTTAACTAACCATAATGCTACCGCGGCGCGAATCGCAGTGAGTTGCATTCAGGGTATGTGGAGCTTTTCACATCATTTTAGAAAGACCCATACAACAAGCCTTTGCATCACCCACACCGGGACCGTTCGCGTATCTGAAAACCTCCGGGTCCTTATTACCCCTTGTACCGTGATCATGGCGTGCAGCAGCCTCTATCTCTAACCAACCCTACCAAGGCATAAGGACTAGAGCCCGAGGGCACTAAACCATAAGCCATAAGTTGCAGTGAAATAGAACAAGGCAACTGAAAGCCAGCAACAGCACACACAACAAACAGCAAAGCAAATAACGGAACGGCAAGGCAAATAACAACATCACGTCACACAGGCTTGGAGGGAAAAGGGGAGGCGGGCGGGCAAACAAACCGTACACAGCAACTACTAGGGGAAGGCCGATGAAAGACAGTGAAGGAAAAGGCATGTGACACCAAGCAACGACAAAGAGCAAAGGCTGGAGGGCAAGGGGAAGACGGGTGGACACACAACGACATAGGACAACAAGGCATATAGGATGACCCGCAACAACAGAGGGTAAAGGCTGGAAGGCACAGAGGAGGCAGGAGGGCAGACGACGCAAGAACATGAAACAAGCAAACCCCAAAAAATACAAGTCTAAAGAAACGAAAGGGCAAGGGGAAGGCAGGTGGACACACAACCACATAGGACAACAAGGCATATAGGATGACTGGCAACAACAGATAGTAAAGGCTTGAAGCCACAGAGGATCAGGAGGGCAGATGACACAAGAACATGAAACAGGCAAACCCAAAAAAGTACAAGTCTAAAGAAACGAAAGACCAAAAAAAAAAACAACTGATGATAGCAAGATTGTTTCGTCGGAGTTGCACCGACTCATCAGGAGGCTGAACCCTCGACAATCTGCAGAATCTCCGTATTTGATGCTTTGGGTCATGAACCCTTTGACCCTTGTTGAAGGCAGACTGCCCCCAACCGGAACATAGCAGCGAGCAGCAACCCTGTGGAGCACCAGGCAACACAGTAGAGGCAACACGGCTGCACAACGCCAAAAAACGACTGCAAGGAACGACATGGCATGCAGGACATGCAGCGCGGCAACCGCGTAGTGAAGCACAAGACAACACAAGCCACACCACACAGCGAACACATCAACCTGCAAAGAACCACATGCGAAGCAAGCGGGACAGGCAGCAAGGCAACGGCAGAGCACAGACGAGGCAGTCCACACATCCAATACAGAGCAAAGCAGCACAAGACCTACTCACATCACGATTGAACCCCACAGACTGTTGGTTCCCACCACCCACTGAGCCAGGGAGTCATTCCGGCGAACATCCGTCATCACCCACAGGCAACACAGACATCCCGAACCAAGCGGCCCGCCTAAGAGTGCAGTAGGCGCTCCAAAAGAGGAACCACCTACCGTTTGGCACACAAAGGCACTTAGAAAAAATCCGAGGGACGACAGACAACAGGAGAAAGGCTTACAGACATAAAACTGATTGTGTGTGTATAAGTGTGTGTGTGCATGGGAAGTTCCTAATCTGCCATTGGTTGATTGAATTGAAAACAATAAAAGACCCAGAACCCTAGACCTTGGTGTGTAAACCCTAAACCCTAGACCCTAAACACCAGTGGCTTAGTCATACCCCAGCGACAGAGAAAAGCATGGTTGGTTATCTTTTTTTTCTTTTTTTTTTTGGCCATGGTTAGCTTTGGGGCACTGGAACCGGTTTCCAGCTAATGAAGCTCCATGCGAATAGATCAGTGTGAAAAGAACAACATAAACAAAAAAAAGAGAGCAGAGCAAGGGACCCAAACAAAAAGTACTTGCTACTCGCACTTACCCATGAAAAATGTGTTCTGACCGTACGGCCCCTGCAAAAAAAAAAAAAAAAAGGTGCAAGAAACAAACACAAGGCGCACAGACAAAGATGACAACGAGCAGTCAGAGTAGAAAAAAAAAAGGAATGAAAAACAAAGAAAGACTAAGGAGGCAAAAAAAAAGAACCCAGCTCATGTGGCCGGACAATTCACACATGTATAACTCTTAGTGAACAGGTAATGAGTTCAAATCCCCATGACTATCACCAAGTCCAAATAATGTTAAGAGGCTATGTTACCAGAGTGGCCCGAGACCACTTGCCCGGTCGGGTCAAACATGAACTAAAAAAACAATTAAAATTTTACTTTTTTGGATTCAGCAAAGAAATTCAATCCGACCCTGAGGCAAAAATTGTGCAGTTTATTTTTCTGCACAACATAGTTTCTTTAAATTGTTTTTCTAATTTTTTTTCTTGTTTTCAATTGTTTTCTGCACAACATAGTTTCCTTAAATTGTTTTTGTAATTTTTTTTCTTGTTTTCAATTGTACAGGGACCGCCCCTAGTCCTTGCCCGGCCGGGCCGCCTGGGCAACCAAGGTGACCCAGGCGCCCCGGTTGGTAACACAGGTAACTTCGAGGATACTCCTTTTTTAGAAACAAATCAACAAAACACCGAAAGAACGGCCAACCACTTCTTTTGTGTTTTGTTTTCATTTGGTGACAGTCCACACACACACACACGCAATCAAACACGCAAACGGGTGCATGCGTGTGCGTGTGTGCGTGTGTGCGTGTGTTGTGCTTCCAGACTGTCACCAGAACAACCCCTTTTCCACCCAGATGAGCAGCCTTACCTGAGAATGTTCTGTGTGTGACCATGTGTTGTCATGTTTGTGTGTGAACCACACTTCCTGAAATGTTCCAACTCTGGCGAGCCTGGATTATTCGCATGTGTGTGTGTGTGTACACGTGTGTGTGTGTGTGTGTGTGTGTGTGTGTGTGTGTGTGAGAGAGAGAGAGAGAGAGAGTGCTTCTGGACTGTCATCAGAACAACCCCTTTTCCACCCAGATGAGCAGCCTTACCTGAGAATATTCTGTGTGTGTGTGATGATGTTTTGTCATGTTTGTCTGTCTGAGAGAGAGAGAGAGAGAGAGAGAGAGAGAGAGAGAGAGAGAGAGAGAGAGAGAGAGAGAGAGAGAGAGGCAATTGATATCTCTTCATTTCCGAATGAAACATCTGGGTGCAACTTGCAATCCTCTTTTTCTTGTTTGTATTATCCCATTGTTAATTTGTTATCTCATTGTTATGTCATTGAGCCTCACTGCACTACATAACACACTACATGCAGTTGAATGCTCTGGGGACCAGGTACATTCAAAATGTTGGACCCGTCAGAATGCACCTGATCCTGAAAGTGTCCACCTGCATGTAGACTGATGTGTAGCAGGAGCCCTGCCCATTGTTATAGGAAGGATCCTCTACGGCCGGGGAGCCAGTGGCCAAGCGCCAACCCAGAGATGTGATGAATACAATGGGACGTTTTCTTCTTTTCTCAATTCTTTATGAGCATTTGTTTTGTTTCTTTTTTTTTTCTTTTCAAAACCTATCACTCGTCGGACAGAGAAATATCCCTCTTCTACCAACTTATTTATTTATTACCCTACATGCCCCTCTCTTCCGCCAAGCGCACACCTACATTATTCTTTCCTTCTTTCTTCCTTTCTTCCTTTCTTTCTTTTCTTTCAGTTCTTTCGTTTCTTTCATTCTGCAATCAGACCCGAAGATAGTAAGATTGCAGCGATTGAAGATTAGCCAACGCCCCGCACACTGACAGAGTTGCGGTCATTCTTACGCCTAGCTAATTACTCGTCAGGAACTTCTCCACCATCACTGCACCCCTTCGCAGGTTGCTAAAGAAAGAAGCAATCTGGAAGTGGGACAAGGACTGTACGTCAGCCCTGAAGAAGCTAAAGCGAGCATTGATAGAGTATCCAGTCCTTACGGTAGCCGATTCGTCCCTGCCTTTTGTTGTTACCACTGATGCAAGTCAAGTATGGCATAGGTGCTGTTTTACAGCAAGAAGATGGCATCCGCATCTGGAATTGAAACAGGATACAATCACCTTTACGGTTCGCTCAGCGTCCGTTAAGACATAGTAAATCACACCCGTTAAAATTGGAACCGTTACGAAAAAAAAAAAAAAAAAAAAAAAAAAAAAGAGGATACAATCACCTTTACCGTTCGCTCAGCGTCCGTTAAGACATAGTAAATCACACCCGTTAAAATTGGAACGATGCAGGGAAGATTAGCATGCCCCCTGTGCTTCAGAGGATGACGTGCATAAATGGAAACAGTCACCTAGCACTACAAATTTGTCAATTCACCCCTTCCTCTCATTGAGTGAGTGATTGAGTGAGAGAGTGAGTGAGTGAGCGAGAGATAGGTTGATTGGTTGATTGGGAGGGTGATAGATTGAGTGAGTGAGCGAGAGATAGGTTCATTGGTTGATTGGGAGGGTGATAGATTGATTGAATTGACTAATCGATCAATCTATTGATGGAGTGCTGTAGTAATTTCTCCCATCAGTTGATCAATTATCAAAGGCCTTTCAATAGCTGATAGCCAATAGCAAATAGCCGAGTGATGATTACAAAAGGGAACTGGTTTGTATTTGCACGCCCGCGGAACCGGAGAGACGCCAGAGGGAATCGGGAGGGAGGAGAGGGAGAGAGAGAGAGAGACAGATCGAGAGAGAGCAAGGGGGAAGGAGAAGGGGGAGGAGAGAGAGAGAGAGTGAGAGAGAGAGAGAGGGGGAAGGGAAGGCGGGAAAACAGAAAAAAGAGAGAGAACGAGATGGAAAGAGAGAGAAAAAGACAAAGAAAGAAAGAAACAGAGAGGAAGAGAGAGAGAGTGACAGAGACCGAGGGAGGGAGAGAGAGAGAGAGAGAGAGAGAGAGAGAGAGAGAGAGGGAAAGAACGAGAGAGAGAGAGAGGGAACAAGAGGTGGGATTAGAGAGAGAGAGAGAGAGCAGAAGAGAGGGAGAGGGAGAATCCCCTCTTATGTTGATTAATTTAATCCATAAAGAGGGCAAATTAGAAATTCTTGTTTTATGTTTCCATGTCATCATGTCAATTAATTAATACATAACTAATCCATCAAGAGATCAAATTTTCACGCCCTGTGGCAGACAGTATTGTTGCGGCTTTACTTCAAAAAAAAAAAAACAAGGAAAAAAAAAAGAACAACAACGCGTGTTAAGGGGACAAATAAATAAATAAATAAATAAATCTTATGTTGTCCTTTCGTATTCTTATCCAATGACTGTAACGCAGGATTTGCATTTCCGTAATTGGAGAGAAGCGGATCACAATGATAATCATTGTGACAAAAAAAATTCAAAAAAAAAAATCACAAATTCACTGAAATGCCAACCACTCAACCCCGCCGCGCCCCCTCCCCAACACACTGAACCCCCCCCCCAAAAAAAAAAAAAACAAGAAAAAATAAATCCACTGCTTACCATGATTCTTCACCCGCACACCGATTGGTAGATCAGGTATACGATGGAGGAGAGCTCGAGCCTGGTCGCGATCCCGACCACCTCCAAGCGACCAAAAGAAGGCGGCGAATACTGTGCCTCCTTTTAACCTCTCTGCAAGGAAAAAATGAGCAATAGCGAAATGACAGAATTTCAAATCGCAAAATCACATTGAATGCCAGATAGTCGTAAGCTGTCCAGAAAGCGGAACTGCACCACTTATTACGAGTCTGTTTTCGAAAGAAAAGAAAAAAGAAAAAAAAAAGCACCGAATTCGATTGTCAATGAAAGATACTACACTCGCCACCGCCAACCATGTACGGGAGCTCAGCGCCCAGACTACGATCATACAGCTACTACACTAGCCTATCAAAATGATGAAGCAATCAGTTGACGTCGGCAGCAGCAACCGAAGTACATGCAGACGTCGACCATGCAGACCTCCGCCTCGATCAGGTACACGTCCTCTCACATCACTTCCCCACTCGCTGCTCACCCCTGACTTCTCCCCGACGTCGCAGGCACCAGCCAAGGACCGCCACCGCCCCGCCAGCATCTGCGCCCAAGCCCCAGCCATGGCTGGCTTGGCGCTTGGCGCTCGCTCCTCCCAAGCAGCACTCCCCTTCCAGTGCCCGCGTACGCCCGTGCACCTCCCCTGCCAGCGCTACGAACGCTCCCCATCCAGCCAGCGCGGCCGCCCAGCCAGTAAGAGGGCCCGAATGCCTACAGTAGTCCTTGGCCTGGCCTGATCCTATATGGAAAGCTGCCAGGCTCATTCCAGCCTCTGAGCTGGGAGGGAGGCGCGTGTTTCGAGTAGCTTTGCCTTGGGCCAAAGTGTCGGGTCGGTGCCCAGGCCCGTTCAGACGCTGGCCTGGGCCCACAGCAGTTTCGTGCGCCCAACTACCCGGCGCCCACTTGAGCCATGTCATGTTTGGGCTGCGCCAGGCAAGTTGAGGTAGAGCGCCATGATGTTGAGGTGCTCGGGCACCTCCTAGAGTCCCATTTCCATGATCGTGAATCCCTGCCACCAAGCGACAGGAGAGGGGAGGGGGGGGCCGCCCATTGTTCACACGCACACACAGGAATGGGTTCAACCTCCTGATGAGTCGGTGAAGGTCCTACGAAACAATCTGCCGTAGTCATGTTTTTTTTAGTGTATACTATCTATATAGCGAATATGACAACACACACAAATATATACATATAATCAAAAATGTATACTATAAATATAACGAATATGACAACGCACACAAATATATACATAAATAAAAAAAAAAGATTTGATCGATATAATCGATCGAATCCAGCGTTGGCGGGGGCGGGGGGGGGGCGTTGTTGACACACGACACACACGACACACACACACAAACACACACACACACACACACACACAAACACACACAAACACACACACACACACACACACACACACACACACAAACTCACAAACACACAGACATACACCGTTTGTTTTTTTTTGTTTTGTTTTTTTTTTGTTTTGTTTTGTTTTTGGAACTGCCCGCGCTCCCGAGTGGCTTCGGACACGCGCCCGCCAAGGGGGGCCACGTTCAGTTTTCTCCTATTCTATGCCACGTGGTGCGTTTGGACGCGTTTGAACGCGCCCACACACATCTTGACCGCGCGCATTTGAACTTGAACGCGCGTTCAGCACATTCAATCAGCCACATAGAACTTTTCAATCTTGAATGTCGGCATCGTGTACAGGCGAGAGCTGCTGCTGCTTGCTGGTTGCTGCTGCAGGGTGTGGACGTCGATCCTCAATGCGGTGAGCTGCTGACTGATAGTCGCAGGCCCCACGAACGTTCCAAGGTCACCGATGATTGCCACCACATGGTCAATCCGCTCTTCCAACTGACGGGCCGTTGGCTGGCTGGTACGAGAGCCGCTGCCTGGCATGGCGACGTTCTCCATATGTCACTGGAGGAAGCGTTTTTTTGGAAAAAAGGTCTTGATATGTGTGTGGAGACGACGGTTGGTGTCACTTTGGTGATCTCGAGCCTCCCTAATGACACGTGAGGAGAGTCTCTGCAGTTCTTGCTGCTGCCAGTGGCACGCAAGAACGCGCTGCGCGACGATCTTGGTCGGGATGGCTCTCCGTGGGGTTGAACCGCCATGCCCGGAGAATGTCCGCATACGCCGCTTCCTGATGATGCAGTGCTGCCCTGCCCGGAGAATGTCCGCATATGCCGCTTCCTGCTGCTGCTGCACTGCTGTCCGCATATGCCGCTTGCTGCTGCTGCTGCACTGCTGTCCGCACATGGCGCTTCCTCCTTGCGGAGGCGGTTGTCTGCTGCTGCAGCCGCCTGACAAGGCTGCTGCGGCCTCCTCCTGCTGTCACTGCTGCTCGCCCGCTGCCTGTGCGCAGCAGCTCGGGCACTGGCGGCTTGCACTTCGGCAAGACGCTTCTTTTCGGCGTAGACAAACGCCAAATAGTTGGTATGGTAAGCCGACGGTGGAATGCCTCCACCGTCTCACCTGGCATTTGCCCTGGCAGGCCAGGAAAGGCCCAGACCAGGCTTGCTTGCTGGGACTCGAACGCTGGCCTGGTGTGGCAGAAACTGCTGCCGGGGGCCCGGCTGCTGCTGCTGCTGCTGCAGCCGTGGCAGGCTGTGGACCCCAGGCGTAAGCCTGACGACGTTGCTGCCGGGCCGCAGGTGTAGGTGCGGGTATGGCAGATCCCTGACGTGCAGGGACCCGTGCGCTGCGTCTGAGCATTGCCGGACTGCAGGTGCGGAGCTGACGTGGCACTCTGGGTGACATGGCACCCCGCCGGGATGGCACACTTGCTGCCATGTCACTCTGCTGACGTGGCACTCTGGCTGACGTGGGGGAGGAGAGAGAGAGAGGGAGAGAGAGAATGGTGTACTGGGCCATGAGTCCGCTCAATCAAGCACTCACTCACACAAACAATAAATCAATCAATTGAATCTCAATTCAATCAATCAATCAATCAATCAATCAATCAATCAATCAATCAATCAATCACTCTAACACTCAATCACTCTAACACTCAATCACTCTAACACTCAATCACTCGCTCACTCACTCGAGTACTCACTCAACCCATCAATCAATCAATCAGTTAATCAATTGGTGGATTGGATTAGTGGAGAAATCATGGCCCGATCTCGGTCAATCAATCAGTTAATCAATTGGTGGATTGGATTAGTTGAGAAATCATGGCCCGATCTCGGTCGTCCGTTGGTTTGATCCCCGCTCCTGATCATCGTAACTCGTCTTCTCCAGTCAGCTCAGCCTTTTGGTTGCGCGTGCATCTCCCATGAGGGAGGTCGCGTGCTCGATTCTTGAGATCGGATCATGCAGATAAGATCATGGACGAAAAAATGCAATTCTTGCTAGCGCAGTAACAGGCACTGAGGAGAGACTGGTGGGTGCATCTGCGTGTACGGTAGGGTCATGTGTGAGTGTGTCCGGGTACGCCAGATGTGGGAAACCGTGCTTGGGTGGGGTTAAGTGCGAATCTTGGGTCTTAACTTTTTTTGGTTTTTTTGTTTTTTTTTTCACCCCGTCATGGACAAAAAATGGACAAAAAATGCAATTCTTCACGGGGATGCGGGAAACACTGATTAGCGCTATCCTGCTTATTACAGGAGGAAAACTTCTTTGACCAATCAACAACCAATCGACCAATCAATCATTCAATCAATCAATCAATCAATCAATCAATCAATCAATCAATCAATCATTCATTCAATCAATCAATCAATCAATCAATCCACCATGGATGGCAACTTTGAATGAGAAGATCCTTTTTCTGTGAGGTCCGGCCCGATACCAAACTGTCACATGCTTAATGGTAAAGATCAGAACCAAGAGCCGATCTCTCAGAGATATAGCAAAATAGCCCAGTGGAAGACTGAAAGACCAAGATCTGATTCAACAGGGACACTGACACAAGCAAGCAACCATCATCATCACGTGTGGGAAAGGGCTCAGCGCTACACTCATGGAAGATGCGCTGAGTCCAATACCATGCACGGACGAAATGGGGGAGAAGAGACGAAGGGCAGAGGAAATAGGGAGGATCAGCAACCGTAGGTCGATGAACCCAGTCTCCAATGTATCGCCAATGTCGCAGCTCATACAATGTCCAAGTCGCAATGTCACTGAACCGGGCACAGCCCGGATGTCACCAAGTCTCCATGTCAACTCTCTCTCTCTCTCTCTCTCTCTCTCTCTCTCTCTCTCTCTCTCTCTC
>BFEA01000143.1:139286-153878 GCA_003427395.1 Chara braunii
AAAAAAAAAAAAAAAAAAAACACCCAAGAAAAGAGAGAGCACTGAAATCAATCTATCATCGCAGAACTGCACAGGGGACAAACCTCAACGATGGAGTTGGGCCCAAGGAGAACGAGGAGGTCCGCCCCCCCCATATTCTATCATGGAGCCATGCGTCACACCAACAACAGACAGGTGGCGCTCTCCCCCTATGGAAGGCCGGTGCCCCCCCCTCGGTCGGGCCGTCCCATAGCCCCAAACATGCAGCTGACCAACTTAACTCGTTGGCCGAGTCTGGCCGAGGCCTCCAAAAACAACGGGAGAGGTTCGCCAGACTCGAAAAATACGGCACAGCCGTATGCGGTAGACGGCGAGGCTGTCAATAGACTGCCCCTTTCGGGAAGGACGCTGACGGCGGGGGAAGAGGAGGGAGGAGAGGCGGTGGAGATGGGGAAGGAGAGCGGACTGCCCCTAGTGGGGGAAGGGGAGGGAGGCAAGGAGGTGGAGATGGGAGAGGAGAGCGGGAGTGAGGAGGAGAATGATGAGATATCGACGGAAGAAGAAAAAAACGAAGAAAAAAGGAACCCCAGTCCGGCCGAAAGAGGGGGGGCAGAAGGGCACAGAAGGGGGAATAAGACCCTCATGGGCACAACGTGTCAGAAACACGATTCAAGAGAAATCTCTATCTATCAAACGCGTTGCCCAGGACACACAACACAGTACAGAGGATATCTTGAACGTGCCCCTTCGCAACCTGTCATCGGCAAGGGCATATTTTTTAACCCTCTTTCTCCTCCCCTCCGAAACTCAAGTGGTGGATCAAGGGGGGAGAAAGACACTTATGAAAACATACCCGTCTGATAAACTAGAGGAGAGGGATAAGGCTTACATCAAACATGCCAGTAACTGGCTTTTCCACGGTGATGTTGCACACAAGCTTGTCAACGAAAAAATCAAATGGATCTGCAGACAGTTGGAAGGAATGAAAGGTAATCCACACGCTGTCCAGGAATTCTTTCTCATCCAACCACTGTCCTCGACAGTCTTCACGATCCTCAACCTCTTCACAGAAGACAAACAAAAGATGGACGGGTGGAAGAGATTAAGATGGGAACGATCAGAAGTGCGTATATATCCGTGGCAACCAAAGAAGGTGAGCCCAGAAGAAAAGAGAGAACAATTAATGAAAGACTACTTTTGGGTTGAATTACGACACATCCCGGTACAGGTACAACCGGCCTTCGTCTTCGACTTTGGGCAACAGTACAACATAGTGGATTTTATTGACCCACTCCCATCCTATGTGGCGAAACGGGATGACTACCTGATGCTGGCTTTGGACCTGCCCAAGGACCAGCCGTTCTCGATTGACGATATCATCCCCTACACACTGGGAGGTAAGGTTTTTCAAATCCACACAGCGCACAAGTTCAGGCCGTGGTGCTTTAAATGCAGGGCCTATGGACATTTGTGCACGGAGTCAGCCTGCCCCCTCCACCCAAACAAAAGGGGCCCGTTGGCAGGACGACTACAGTGTGACCCGCGCAGACCCAATAGATGGCACGCACCCGACGAGGGCCATGAAGGGTGGGTATATCTTGAAGACGTGGACGCTGCTGGGCAACCCAGGGGCTGGACCTGGGAAGGGCGGGGCTACCCGTGCTGGACCACCAGACCCCCGAATGACTGGGTTCCGCCCCCAGTGAAGAAGTCTAAACCACCAGAGAAAACCATGCCACCAAAGAAATCCCAGGAAAGCAGAGCAGAAAACCCCCAACCACCCCCTCCAACACAAAACCCCCAGCCACCCCCCCCGCAAGGAGGAGATAAGCAAACGAAACCCCCAGCTGGGCAGCCCCAAGAGAAACAAAACTGAAGTCTTGGGGCCCCTCCGCGGCAGAGTACATACCAACGGGGAGGATGCTAGCAGACACTAGACAAGGAACAGGCCAACAAGGGGGGCAACGGGGGGACTCGAGTCCTGGGAATACAACCTCGGCCGCAGGCTCCCGGCAGCCAGCATTGACAGAAAAGGAGCCCACAGGTCGGGGGGACCTGAGTCTAGGGAACAAATCCCCGGCCGCTGGCTCCCATCAGCCAGCATCGACAGAAAAGGAGCAGGCAACCCAGGGCACGCAAGCACAGGGGGACAGTGTTTCGAAAGACCTATTTGAGGAAGCTTTCGGCCCCGCACCGATGGATATCGAAACCATCCCCSCCCCCCCCCCCCCACCAGATGTGGAGATGGCAGAGGCCGAGGGGGCTGAAACGCCCCAGACGACACATGCAGCAGCAAATGGGGCGGAGGAAGAGAATAATACACGTGGAATAACTCTGCAAGATGTAGCTGAATGGATCATGGAGAACCTTCGGCTGAAGTATGGAAAGGGGGACGAGGAATTCTGGGATGAGGTGTACAGAGAGCTGGTGCCCTTGCTCGAAAGCAGCGCAGGTCTGCAAAAAGCCCTCACACAAGGACTGCCGGAAGGGGTGCGGTGGACGGATATCTGCCTCAAACTATTACGCATCGTGCTGGCCCGTTTTCACCCCGCTGCTGACAAACAAGGAAAAGACGGCCGAGTAGACACACCAAAGGCGGACAACCCGACCAGCATAGGCCAAAACCCTCCGCAGAACGGTGACAGTACTACGGGGGCGGACCCGAGTATTGATAGGCACAACGATGCACCCATAGAAGAACAACAGGGGCACGCGGGGGCGGAAGCGAGGACAAATAGGCACAACGGAACACCTGGGGAAGAACAGCAGGGGCATGCGGGGCAGCAACAGACAGGACAACAGGACGAACAGGCAGCAGCGTTAGAGGAGGTGAAACAAACTCACTCCGACTCTCCGTTGAACTTACCCCAGAATCCGACCTCTCACATCACGAATGCAGAAGCATCGGAGGGGCTGTGCCTGGCACTGGCGGCTCGGGATCCAACCACACCGCGAGAACAGTCTGAGTCCCAGGCACCCCCCCCCCCCCCCCAAGCCGCCGGAGGCCCCGGTCACCAGTCGAAGACAAAAAGTTCGACAGTTGCTAGAGAAGGCCCCCCTTGAGGTGGCGCCCTCAGACAAGGGCATAATCTTTCTGCCGGTAAAGGAAAAGGGCGGGGCCTGGGAAGTGGGCCTGTCGGTACCTTCGGGAGCAACGCATGGAGAAATCTCCCTCCAAGGCTGCTCGTCCTTCTTCTTCTCTCTCACGTCCTGGGCCGACAGCCCGGTCCTCCATAAACAGGACATATCCCAGATGATCCAAGGACGTCTCCCGACGGGGGCCTCCGCCGCACTGGTGTTCTCCCACGGACATAACAGGCTCGGACTCAAGGACATCTACCTATGCTACGACAATACGTGAACGAAAGAGCTGCGTTGGCTAGATAGAGAGACCCTCTTGGATCTGCAGATCTTGAAGATAAAGGCTGGCGACCTCTGGTCGGCGTCAGAAATCGAAACCTTTTTGGCAAAAATCCATAGAACGGACATACTGCGGAAAGGTGGTATCTTGGACACCGAAAAGTGGTTGCCATTATTAAAAAAAAAAAAAAAGAATAAAACTATACACAGGCAGCAAAAAGGGTGATTGCAAACAAGGAAGTTGCCATATGAGACTGGCCCGACGTTGTTTGTTTACAAGAGACCCACCTTATGGATACTCCAGAACACAATCACGCACACAAGGTGATATGGCCATATCAGGCATTTCGTGCCCATGCCCCGCGGCCCGGGAGTGGAGGAGTTGCCATATGGCTCCCCCCGGACTCCAAAGTGGAAATGCTTAACTGGGCGGTGGACCGAGAAGAGGGCAGATGGGTCTATCTGCTGGCAATGTTAGAATTGAAAGTGGTGAGCATTCTGAACATCTATGCCCCTAATGCCCTGGAGACATGACAAGTCTTCCTGGAGTCCCTAAATGATTTAATGCCGGTCGGCATTCCCACGATTTGGGTGGGGGATTTCAACGCGGCCCTGGACCGCTGGCTGGATAGATGGAAAATTTCATCCCCCTGCCCGCACTATATCGAAAATGATGAAAAAATAATCGCTGACCTTACACACTCTTGTAACCTTTTTGACATGTTCCGGAGGATTCACCCGTCCACGGCACGTTTTACGTGTTTCCGCAAAAATGCAACCGAGAGAGCATCGAAATCGCGCATAGATCTGATATTGGCCTCGGAAGAGCTGCAAGGGGCTCTTCAAACGACAGAGATATTCCCTAGCAGCCCCCACCCGGGACTGGACCACGCAATGTGCCTTGCCGTCTTCTCATTTAGGAAAAAACCAGATCAAGGAAAAAACTTCTATAAGCTTAATACATCCCATTTATCAAATGACCGTTTCACTACCTACCTGAAGGATGTCTGGTCCTTTTGGAAGGGACAGAGGGAGCGGATCAGTGATGACACATTGTGGTTCAACAACGGCCTTGCCTTTCTCGGCCGCAAGTGCAATGAGTACTCAAGGTTACTCGTGGCGCGCCGCCACGCCGATGAGATTCAACTTCAACATAGACTACAACAATTGCAATCACAAGAAGTAGAGGCCGAAGACCTAGAACAGTAAGCTGAGACAGCAAGAACTATCCAAACCTTAGCGGATCAACTTAGGCACCAAACGGAACATAGGTGGCAAGGAGTCCGGATCCGGGGCAAACTATCTAAATATAAGAAGGAGGGTGCGATGGATGCAAGATTCTTCGCAATGGCCAAGGCACAGACAGGGAGGACGGTAATTGAAGCCTGGGAAGACCCAAAACACAAGCAAGGGCCCCTCCACACATCCACCGCAGCATGCACGAAGATAGCAAGAGACTTCTACCAAACTTTGTTTACCGCACAATGCTGGGACCCAGATGGAGTGCACCGCGCCACGGAAATAGACGCATTCTTGAGCCCGCTGAACAAACCTCTCACAGAAAAACAAAAGGAAACCCTCGATATGCCCCTATCAAAGGAGGAGATTTGGATGACACTGAAGCAAATGGAGGAGGAGAAAACTCCAGGCATAGATGGACTGCCTAAAGAATTTTGGGAAGCCATGTGGACCAACATCTCACAAGACCTCATGGATTATTATCAGGCGGTTTGGGACACGGGGCAGATGGGCGAACTGGTGGGGCAAGGGGTGCTGACGCTCCTGTATAAGAAGGGGGCAAAGACGGATATTAGAAACTATAGGCCTATCACCCTCCTCACAGTGGTCTATAAGCTAATGGCAAAGGCATTGGCCAACCGCATGACCCCAATAATGAGGGACATCATTCATCCTGACCAAACTGGTTTTATCCAGGGTAAGAATATTCAAGATAACATCCTTTTGGTCAATGAGATGATTAAACTAACAAGGCAGTCCAAAAACAATGCAGCGATTATCTTCATTGATTTTGAAAAGGCATACGACCACGTAGATTGGTTTTTCCTTGACAAATGCCTGGAAAAACTTAACTTTGGGACTGACTTTAGACGTTGGATTAAGATCCTCCATGAGAACGCAACAACTAGGGTCATGGTAAACGGTAATTTGGCCCCTCCTATTAACCTCCAGCTATCAGTCAGACAAGGAGACCCTATAGCTCCCTATCTTTTCGTCATTATCTTGGAGGCACTTGCTGCTAATCTAAGAACCCATAAGGACATCCGAAGAATTGAAGTTACTGCAATTCCCAAGGACGCCATTCCAGAATGCTCCCTCTTTGCAGATGATCTGACACTAATGGTGGACGCGTCGCGAGAATCATTGGAAGAAGTACAACACATGATGGACCGCCTCTGTGCGCTATCTGATATGAAAGTTAACTGGGGAAATAAAACCCTGGGTGGTGGATTCACCACCAAGGAGTGAGACCCCCAGAACAACCAACAATTAACTAGCTCCCAAAGGAAGCCCCCATCATAGTGTTGGGTATCTCCATGACGGCAGAAGGCAGACCACCAACAAATAATAATTGAATTTTCACACCGGCTCTCGCCAAAATGTCCCTGTGGAAGGACAAGCACACCTCACTGTTCGGTCGAGCGTTGATTATCAACAATGTGGTTCTGGCCTCAATGTGGTACAAATCTGCAATTTGGGCACTGAACAAGAACGCCCTTCGCCCTCTGCAGCGTCAGATAGCTGCCTTTCTGTGGCGGGGAGACCACGAGAAACACAAAGTAATCAGCCGGGTCGCATGGCGCTCGGTGATCCAGCCCAAAACAAAAGGAGGCCTGGGCATCATTGACCCTTTAATACAAACCAGAGCACTGGCACTACAGTGGCTTAAACGCCTTTTGTTTGACCCCGAAGTTCCCTGGAGAGGTCTGGCCCTGGAACAAATCTCCAGGTTGGCGCCGCTAACATGGCTGGAAAATAGAACAAGGCCTATCCCCAGAGCCCGTGTGTCACAATGTGTCCCCGGTCCTAACTCTCCCAGACAGGCAGCTAGGGTTGATCTACGAAACGATCCCTTCTGGCCTACCCTCCTCAAAATATGGAGGAGTCTCCCCCCCCCGGACAAAAGGGCACCGGAGAGATGGGAGGAGGTGGCACGCCATCCCCTCTTTGGAAACAGATGGGTGGTGGACTCGCAAGGACGGATGCTCCTCTGCACTGACTCCCCCTGGCAGAGTTGGGTCAAGCGGGGGATCATAAGGATAAAGGACATATGAGACTCTCATAGGATGGATTGGATTGGTGTTGACCAGCTGCGGGAAAAGTTGCGGTACTGCCATCGACCACATGAAGCCCTGGAGACGGTGACAAAGCTGATCCCGCTGATCCGCAAAGGCCCCACATTGCAAGAGTCAGACTGGGTGACACTCCCTAATCGACAAGGAAGTGTGGGCAGGGTGGCCAGCTGCTCCCCGGATGGAAGGGTGGTGGTACAACCTTTTCTGGTAGGTCAAGACAATATCATTCAAGACAATACTCAACAAGCAACAGTGACATGCCAATCAGGGGAAGTGTACAGAATCAGGGTTCTCTACGAAAACAAGCAACAGATAGCTTATCGCCCCGGCACCCCCTGCAACACCTATCCCTAGATCCGTCGGAATGGGCATGGTCGACTCAAGGAAGGAATAACAGTAAATTCACCAAGTCACTCTATGCTTTGACAGTCAAATCAACGTATCCGCTCTTGAGACCAAAAACCTCGTTGCGTGACCTTGTGACAGATCGATGGAAGGACCACCTGAATATTAGTCGAGAGGAGCTGAGACCGATCAGATGGTTTAGGATGGCAAAGGCCAAGCCGGCTAAAGTTCCCTCGCTGCAATGGCAGCTAGAACACCGCTGTCTTCCAACAAACGATTGGTTGATAGATAAAACATCTCTGGAGCAAAGGGGGCTCGCCCTCTCATTGTGCAGATTGTGCACAAACGCATTCCCCTCCCGGAAACGGCCTGAAACAATTGAGCACATATTCCTTCAGTGCCCGGGTGCACTCTGGCTGTCGAGATGGTGGGACAGAGTGTGGGGACAATTAGAAACAAAGACCCAGTGGCCCTAGAACTGGAAAGCCTTACTGTGTGAAGTTTGGTCCGGGAACCTAAGAGACCAAATTGACGATTTTACTTGCAACATGTTTAGAATAGGACGAAGGGCGGTACTCTGGGCTCTTTGGAGACGACGCCGCACTTTCGAGATGGAAGGGGTAAGATTGGAAGGGCCGGAGTTCATGGAAAGCATTCAGCAGCAGATTCAGACATAAATAATCGCAAAATGGAATGGAGTGAGAACGCAAATCAATTGCCTCGACACACGCAAAGACATCAAACTTAAAATCCAGGACTTTTGCTCAAGCTGGCTTGGGGGTGCAAGCGGGGGGAGGATAGGAACGGTGGAATGGGATGGAGAACACATTGGACCAAGGGAGGACCAACCAGGAATGGAGATAGTTCGTGACTATCGACTGAAGTTTCATGAATGGACTACGGTGGATGCAGAGATCCCATTGAAACCTCCTAAAGAGTTCCTGGACTTCTTCCCCCCCCCATCTCATTGTCTGGTAGAAATGCAGTGGTATGGAATGGATGGGTAATGTTCGCATAAGCATTGGCTTAGCCTGGTAGAGGTGAGACATGAGTGGGAGGAACTAGCCTGTCATAGTACACATCTGCCTTCAGACTCATTTCAAACACATTCTGTAATAAGGGATGCTGGACCCGCTTTCTAGCAGGTGATGCTCCCCACCAATAGATGGAGCCNAATAAGGGATGCTGGACCCGCTTTCTAGCAGGTGATGCTCCCCACCAATAGATGGAGCCCCCCCCCCGAGGTGCTAGTGGTGTCTGCTCGTATCAGCACCTGTCTCTTATACACATCTAGATGTGTATAAGAGACAGGCGCTAGGCGCAAGGCTGAGCCTAGTACTAGCGAACACCTGTATAAGCGGATACTGTGCGACGCGCGGATCTATCGAGACGTTCCAAGATCGCATTGTTGTCGATGCCATCCTCCGTACGTATGCACAAGTCATATGCAAGCACACCAATCACGAAACAATCTTTGAAATCCTAGTTTAATCAGAAGAAAAGTATGGTCAGCGACCAACATCGGTTTTCACAATCATCAGAAAAAGAAAAGAGATCACGCGGGCCTTCAATCTGCGCGCCCACGCACTATCTACTGTAGTCATCCATTCAATCATTTTAAACCACAGACACAGCCGCGACTCGCGTGGTATACTCAAACTTTAAACTTAACCTATTTTCTGTCGCTTGCAAAAAACAAGGCTGATACCCTTGTAAGGGTATTCGCACCGACACCGTCGCGACGGAAAAGAAAAAAAAAAACAGCGGGAAACCACACGACCGACACGACGAAAAAGAAAAAAAAACTAGCAGGAAACCACACAACCGACACGACGAAAAAAAAAAAAAAAAAAGCGGGAAACGATACGATCAACACGGGGGGAAAGGAAAACAAAAAAAAAAAAAAAAAGTATGTGCCGGCCATTTATCGACGGGGGGGGCTTCAAGATATTCACTCGCATTTACGCCCGCCGCCGCCTGGCCCCGTGAGTGCGCTCTCTTGTTCAATGGCGCACAACGAACATTTCGGTACGCGCGCCCCTCTACATACTCCTCCGCTCGGGATCGCCTTCATCCACCGGCCCTAGTCAAAACTTCGACCCCAAATCCAGCGCGCAACGGACCATTGACCTCCCCCCCGCGGCCAATGCTGCTTAAGGGTTAGAATTCTCTAATTTTTCTTTTTATATTTTCTTATTTTTCTTATTAACTTACTAATATTTATTTTTTGTATTTTATTTTTCTTTCAAATTTGGTAAGGAATTTGGATGTACTGCTCAAGCAAATGTTGTTGTTTGTTTTTTTTTTTCCATAACATCTGTTTTTTTTGGAATTTTTTGAAAACTTGGTTCGGGCGTTCGGTGAAACGCCGACAACCCTGTATCTGTCTCTTATACACATCTAGATGTGTATAAGAGACAGGGGTAGGAATATTCAAGATAACATCCTTCTGGTCAATGAGATGATTAAACTAACAAGGCAGTCCAAAAACAATGCAGCGATTATCTTTATCGATTTTGAAAAGGCATACGACCACGTAGATTGGTTCTTCCTTGACAAGTGCCTGGAAAAGCTTAATTTTGGGACTGACTTCAGACTGTCTCTTATACACATCTAGATGTGTATAAGAGACAGTGGCAGACATCATACACCCTGACCAAACTGGTTTTATCCAGGGTAGGAATATCCAAGATAACATCCTTCTGGTCAATGAGATGATTAAACTAACAAGGCAGTCCAAAAACAANTTTTTTTTTTCGGATCAGGTCGAACACATCCCCAACGGGTCCCGTACGTTTGGGCGTTCGGCTCATCCCGAACGTTGGCCACCCATTAGGAGGCAGAACCCTATATATATATATATATCGTCAAACAAAACTACAACATATATATATTGGGTTCAACCTCTTGATGAGTCGGTGAAACTCCGACGAAACAGTTTCTAACAGCCAAACTGAACCACTGCCCACTGACACAAGTAACCGGTTCCTGACCCTGGCAGCCGGGATGGAAACAGGGGACAAACAAATAACAGCACAACCAAGGGACCCCGAAGGTCACGATCACCACGATCAAACGAGAAGGGAAAAAGATAATAAGAATGCGGAGGCCACCATAGGAAAGTAAAGGACTGGGGGCAAGACGCCCCCTGGCAAAGGGAAGGGGGCTCTAAGAACCGAAAAGGGAGGGGAGGGGGAAGGAGCATCGCTCCAGCATGAGAGGAGATCATCCCGAGGGGTCCATCAAGTGGCCACACAACACTCTCTAGGGGGGGAGGGGGCAAGGGAATCCACCCAAGGGCAACCCAAAAGAAGTGAAATTCCCACGGGACTGGACCCCTTCTAGCAAGCCTTTGAACCCCAGCCCATGGACTGAGAACCGCCGACTTCCCCTCCGGACGAGGAAATGATGGACAGCGCCCCCCAAGCCTGGGGGTCGCAAGGGGGTGAGGATGTTGAACTCAGGCTAAAGAATCTGGCGGAATGGCTAATAGGCCAGCTCCAGACTCTATATGTAGGCCAGACGGAGGCATGCTGGGATGAAGCTTATGTACAACTTTTCTCCTTATTGGATGAGAGCCCAAGTCTGAAACAGGCCCTCGAACAGGGCCTGGCCCTAGAAATGGACTGGCAACAAGCGCTAAACAAAATTTGGAACATCGTGCACAAAAAAATCCAGCCTCCCACTACAGAAACATCTCAACCCCCTACCACAGAAACACAAGACATAGCCGAGGAGACAGACAACCCCCTTCCCCCCCCCTCACCGGCCACCCTCGATAGACACACAACAAGTCACACAGGATACCTTCCCTGAACAAGGACAAAAGGCAGCAGCAGAAGCGGCAGGGTCAAATCCCTCGACATGAACTAAAATGCGCCATTTGATCGAAAAAGGGTTATATCACAAGAGCCTGCCGATGGGAGACAAAATTTTAGTGCTACCAATCAGGAGAAAGACCGGAAATGGGAACTGGGCATGTCACCCGCAGAGTCCGAGGACCCATACACCCCCGCTTATGGAGGAATGACACTACATGGGTGGCACATGCAAAGGGAAGGCATACTACAAACACGGGAAGTCACTGAGTTTATTGCCGGCTACTATGAACCAGGAGCAATGACCATCATTAGCGTATCAACGGAGGGGCTAAGGATGACCTACAAAGACCTCTACGTAAGATTCGAAGAAAATAAAGAAGCAGGGCTGCAATGACTCACACACAACATGCTCTTAGACACCCAACAACTGAAGTTTAAGCCAAGCAGTGTCTGGTCGACTGATGAACTACTTACATCTATTTGCACGATATTAAGAAAAAACATTCTCAACAGGGGGGTCGATTGGGATGCACAAGAATGGTCCCCTCTGCTCGATAAGTAGAAAAAAGGTTGGGGGCACACAAACACAATCTCGAAAACAATGGAGTTGGTTGATGTGGTGTATGGGAAAAATAAGAAATGAAATCGCATTCTACAGCAGGCTCATCTAGACATTAGATCGATCAATGTGAATGGCCTAGCATCCCGCAACCCAAAGAAAATTAAAGCATTATGGGACTTGATGAGGGGGGTTGGGGGCAGATCATGGCCAGACGTAGTATGCGTACAAGAAACCCATCTTATGGACACTCCAGAACACCATAGGGCACACAAGCAAGCCTGACCCTTCCAGAGCTATCAAGCATTTGCCCCCTGTCCAGGGAGCTCGGGAGTAGCCATCTGGATCCCGCCCGAGTCACGATGCGAAATTCTCAGCTGGGAGAAGGACGAAGAGGAGGGGCGATGGGTCAAAATATTGGGCGCACTGGAACTAGAAGTCGTATGCAAAGTTCCCTATATGCCCCGAACACGTCCCACGAAAGACACATTTTTTTGACAAAATTGCAACAATCCCCACCCCGGACATCCCCCTAATACTAGTAGGGGATTTCAATGCCGCACCCGACAGATGGCTGGACCGATGGAAAGTCCCCCACACTTCTGCTCACAACACAGAGGAGGATGAGCGTATGTTGAAAAACATGTGCGCCCCCCTATCGCTCTTTGATACATTTAGGCGTAGCCACCCCAAAGATGGAACGTTTACCTGCATCCAAAACAAAGACCCCGCCAGATTGTCCAAATCGCGAATTGATTTGATCCTGGCGTCGAAGGAGTTAGGAGGAGGGCTCTCGGTGATGGCAATACTCCCGTCCAGCCCATTTCCTGGGATAGATCATAGAATGTGTATGGCGGTGCGGACATTTCGTAAACGGCTGGATCAAGGGGCCAGCTACTACAAACTAAATACCTCCCTACTGAAAATCAAGTCATTTAAACAATATCTCCAACAAGTCTGGGGCTTTTGGAAAAATCACCGCCCCCAACTAGAATCACAGATTGCCTGGTTCAGCAATGGCCTATTCTTTATGGCTAGGAAGTGTAACGAGTACTCCAAACATCTGGCCACTCAGAGACACCACCAAGAAGTCATGATCATGCAAAATCTGGTAAGCACATAACAAGAACAAAATTCCTTACCTTCATAAAGGCAGGAGCAAAGGATCACTGCCTTACAATCTCGCACACAAGAATTAAAGGATCAACTCTTCAAACATGCATAATATAGATGGCAAGGCGCCCAAACCAGGGCTAGGTTATCCAAATTCTCCACTGAAGGGGTAATGAACTCTCACTTCTTCGGCTTGGCTAGAGCACGTTGCCAACGAACCACAATCGAGGCTCTATACGAACCTGATGCCAAGGACTCGGACCCGGTCGTGTGCACAGTCCGCTGTACGAAGATAACTTACGATTTCTATAAGGATCTCCTCTCTTCACATCTAGATAAGTCAGATCTTCCGCACCATACCCATCTAATACAGGAATTCTTGGAACCACTTAAAGAATTTTGGAAAACCACTTGGAACTTTATGAGCCAAGACATCATGAACTTTTGTAGTGAAGTTTGACTCACAGGGGAGATGGGAGAAAGGGTGGGGCAAGGGATATTAACCCTCCTATATAAAAAAGAGGATAAAATGAACATTAGGAATTATCGACCCATAACACTCCTCATAGTTGTTTACAAAATGTTGTCCAAAGCCTTGACAAACCGAATGATTCCAGTAATATAGGACATTATTCATCCTGATCAAACCGGCTTCATGCAGAACAGGAACATACAAGAGAATATCCTGCTGATACACGAGATCCTTCAACTCACGAGGCACTCTCGTCAGAATGCGGGTCTCATATTCATCGACTTCGAAAAGGCTTATGACCATGTGGACTGGATGTTTTTGGATAAGTGTCTCGAAAAAATGAACTTTGGGCAAGACTTCAGACGTTGGATACAAATACTACACCAGAACGCCACCACATGTGCCCAAGTCAATGGAAGTCGTGCACCGCCTCTAGGCCTGAAACGATCGGTCGGACAAGGGGATCCTATTGCCCCCTTCCTGTTCCTTGCCATTATGGAAGCACTGACCTCCAACCTTCGGGCAAACAAGAATATCACCAAAATACGAGTCACACACATCCTAGAGGAAGCAGTTCCAGTGTGTTCCCTCTTCGCGGACGATCTCACAATTATCACAGAGGCCACACACCATAACATGGAGAAAATTCAACGCATGATGGATAAATTCACTAAGGTTTCCGACATGTCTGTCAATTGGGGGTCAAAAACACAGGGCTAGTGGATCCACTACCAAGGAGGACGTCCCTCAGAGGCCCCACGCATAGCCTGGTTGCCAGTAAAGGCACCAATAAGGGTCATAGGGGTGTCCATGACCGCAGAAGGGAGGCCACTTATTAATGATGAATAGGTCAGCACCCCAGCGCAACACAAACTAAACAGTTGGAAAAACAAACACATGTCCCTCTTCGGTCGGGCCTTAGTTCTCAATAACGTAGTCTTTGCATCGTTATGGTATAAGTCCCTATTATGGCCCTTAAGCAAAGTAGCTTTGAGGGCTCTAAGGCAAAAGGCTGCAACTTTTCTATGGAAAGGGGATGGTGAGCAAGCCAACATAATTAACAGAGTGGCCTGAGACTCTATTATCTAACCAAAGGCAGGGGGAGGTTTAGGGATTCTTGACCCAACCATGCAAGTACAAGCGCTACGAGTCAAATGGATTAAGAGACTCATTTTCGCCCCCCAGAGCCCATGGTGTGCCTTGGCCCTGGAACATCTGGCACAATTAGCCCCAGCAGCTCCCTGTGCAATCCATCCACTCACTTGGTTAGAAGACCGTTTTTGGACGATCCCACGCTACGTGGCACCCTAGGCCGCGGCCGCAGGATCCGAGTCCGCGGCCAGGATCCTAGGTCGAGCGGCCGAGTCCGCGCGCGGGCGCGCGCCCTCAAAATTTGCACGCGCGGTTGGCCTGCGCACGTCGGCCGCTGCAGGCCTATGCAAAAAAAAAAAAAAAATTGAAAATTTGGGCGGGGGGTGATTTTTGATATGTTAAAAAAAATATAAAAAATTTGATTGATTGATTGATTGATTGATTGATTGATTGATCGATTGATTTTTTTTTATTTTTTTATTGATTGATTGATTGATTGATTGATTGATTGATTGGTTGGTTGGTTGGGGGAGGGTC
>BFEA01000143.1:168768-179383 GCA_003427395.1 Chara braunii
GCCAGACTGGGGAGATCATCAGAACAACCTATGGCCAATGCCTTCAGGCAACCCAAGAGAAGTGCGTGTGTGTACAACCGTGCATCTGCATTGGTTAAAGCCTGTTGGTGTCCTTGCGCACGTATGCAGCGTTTTGAACCTATCACCTCACGCCACCTTGTGCATATCCGACTGGCGATTTTTTTTTTTTTTTTTTTTTTTTGAGTCCATGGTGTTGTAGAGGCCAGTCACTGGGTACACAGTGATCACCTGGAGCAGTAGGCCGTGGGTGTCCTAGAATATGAGACCACCTCCCATCCCATCCTCACGTCAATTATACGCCTAGCGCAACCCCTATGCAAGGAAGATGAGCGATAGCGAACTTCAACAATCAAACAGCATCATACACATAAGACCAGATAGTCGTGACCTCGAACCAAAAGCAGAATTGCATCACGAGTTTCACCAAATAAGAACACACCAAGAGCTCATAATTGACAATGCTGGTAAAGTCTCATCATCATCATCAATGAAGAACCAATGTTGATATCCTATCTGGCGCTCGGCACCCAGACTACAGATGGCAGATCCTATCTAGCCTACTCTACAATGCCGCCGGATGACGTCAACAGCTTCATCAAGTACGAGCAGATCTCGGACAATGCCGTCGCTTCTAGCACCAGGTATGTCTCTCGTATCACTCACAACCTCGTTCCCCAACACACAGATGCTACTTGCACCCAAGGACCACCCTGGGCCACACCCAGCTTACAGCAGCGCAACTCGGCTATGGCTGCCTGCTCCGTCCTGCCGCCCGTGAGCGTGTGAGTGCTAGCCAGCTTCAGCGCAGCAGCGCTTGCGCAGCATGCAGCCAGCACCCGAATGCCAAATGCGAAGGCAGGCCCTTTGCTATATGGAAGTGGCCTGCCTGCGTTCTGTCCCAGGCTGCACTGGGTCTTCCCCAAGAAGCTTCCGGTAGGCCCCGGTAGGCTGAGGCCCATTCCAAACAACTCAGGCCCAGGGCCTGTGGTGGTTGCTTGCGCCAAACTGTCATCGGCCTGTGTCTGGCCCACGTCCCGTATCCAGCCCAGGGCCTGCCTTTGATACATGCAAACAGGCTGCCCAGGGCGTGGGTTCTTTCAACCAACTGGCGCTGCGCAACTGCCTGAATTTTCCTGAGTTGCGTGGTGGCCAAAAATAGGGCCCTCAGGCCCCTGTCGAGCCTGCCTTCACTTAGGGCGGTTGACATACTGCGTAATAGGGCCTGAAAGGGCCTCATTGGGGCTTAAGCCTCGCATTCCCTCCTCCATAACTTTGATAGTCCTCTGAGAAGTTCGGTCTTCAATGATCTGGCGTTTTCCCTTCTGCGGAGATTTCTCATATTGGGCTACGACCTGAGGAGCGGTCTGCATGAGTTCCTTCCGGGTGAACCAGCGGTCCTCCTTTGGATCAGTATGATGCCGGAACCGAACGCGATATTGCAGCTTCGGTTTCGGAGGACGTCCCCTGCCTGTTGGTCTTGGACCTATCCCACTATCCTACCTCAGTGTGACCAGCACTCAGGACCATTTCCCTACCAATGGTCAGTGCCAGGTAACTTGGACCGAACAGCAGTGATAGGCACCAGGGCTGATAGGTTGCCCAGCCCTGGGGGAAGCGAAATCGGACGAGCCTTGTCGAACGGGAACTTCGGACGCCAGGCCCAGACAATCTTTTTTTTTTTTTTTTTTTTTTTTTGTGGGACAAATGCTCCAGTCTATTTGTGGGGAGCAGCACGTGCTGGGAACCGGGCCCAGCGTCCCGTATAGAGTTACACCAGCGTCCCATATAGAGTTACACTAGTCATTTGAGATACCGGGGCCATTACCCGGCTTCGGCTGAGAATCAATCTGAGAATTATTGAGAACTATTGAAGAAATTCAAGAGAGTTCAAGAGAATTAAACATTTAGAAAATTTTGGGTAATTTTTTTTTTTTTTTTTTTTTTTTAAACACTCCCCTGGTGATGCTACAGGTGCTGGTGTAGTCAGCCACCTCTAGTCCCCACAGGCAGGCTCCATCTATTGGTGGGGAGCAGCACCTGCTGGAAACCGGGTCCAGCGTCCCTTACACTGTTGAGAATAAAAGGGGGACGTGAGGAAGCATGAGATAGCATGCTGGAAACGAGTTCCAGTGTCCCTTCACTAACTATCCTGTACTGTCCAAGCCAAGATCTAGGGCAGGGGCCCAACAGGGCTACTGGGGGGCACCAGTGGTCCTTGTTGGTCCCCCGCCCACCTTCCTGGTCACTCTACCGCACTTCCCTCTGAGAATGTCTATAGAAATGTCAAAAGGCAATCTGAAGAAGATCTGAAGAGAGGCTGAAGTAAAAGGAAGAAAAGGGAGGAAGGACCTGGATATCTGATAAGAGCTCTAAGGTTCTGAGATTAAATGTCTCTAAGTCCCCAGATATTCCTCCACGGCCAGCGGGTGAAGGGGAAAGGGATCACGGAAATCCTGAGCAGGTCTCAACTGCTCTCTGGGATCCACCCTTGTCCAATCCTTGAAGTGAAGCTGATAGTCTCTTTCTAAGTCTCCCTCTTGTCCCTCTCCATGTCCATCTTTCTGCTGGACCAACCTGTCTCCTGTCCAACTCACCCTCGCGACCCAGCCCTCCCTTTCCCCCCCCAGCCAGCCTTCACAAAACTAGGAGATAATATTTTTAATGTCACCCCTGCTGTGCACCTGATTCAGGTTTTCCTTAACTCTCTGCCATTGTGCCATGATCTCATGTTGGAAAAGCAGCCGTATCTCTCTGTGACTTCCCCCTCTTCCACCCTGGCCTCCTCCAATTCCAGGATGCATCTTCGCCACCATATGGCCCATAGGACAGTACGCCTGCCCAAAGAGTACATATTTGCTTCAAAGGTGTTGTCGCGAAACTAGGGGTAGTGTCCTTGCAGGATTGCCTTCCAGTCCCAAGGCCATAATGAGCCTGGGACGATGTGCCGCCAAATCCTATCCCACCATCTCCATAACAAGACAGCTGCAGGGCATTGTAGGAAAATGTGCTCAACCGTCTCAGGGCGCTTTTTTTTCGGGGAAATTTTGGCGGCAACCTCGGCACCAGGGGAGCGTCCTTCCTTGTTGTTCGAGCTCTGTATGATCAATCAGCCAGTCATTGGTCGGTAGGGAGCGATGAGTGATTTGCCATTGAAGAGCGGAGATTTTTGTCGGCCTTTTCTGATACTCGCTGAACCATTGGATAGGTCTGAGTGTGCTTCTATCTATGTTTAGATGGTGCTGCCATCTGTCCTCCACCACAACTCGTAGCCTACGCTTGGGTCTGAGCATTCGGTAGACAGACTTCGTTTTTAGGGCGGCTAAATGGACCGTACTTTCCTCCCCCCGTCCCCGCCTTCCACTGCCTTTCCACGACCATCGCCATTCTTGGGGATCAAAGAAGAGGTTCTCAATCGGGGTCATTGGACGATACACTCTTCAACCTTTTCCCTCTTTGATCACCCTGATGTGATAGACTTTTGATTTTCTTTTCCAGATGAAGGGTTGTCTACTCCCTTGCAGCCGTCCTGTTTCTGTGATAGCGTAGCATTCAATCAGGACTTGTGCCTGATCCACTATGTGCACTCGGCCTATTTGTGATTCATGGCCAGGTAGCCCCACCCAATCGTCTTCTTCCAACGTTGGACCTTTCTTACGCCTAGTGTACCATTGGATGGGGAAACTTTCAATAAGTTCTTCCATTGTAGACTCGAGTGAGTGGCAGTTGCGCAGACATCTTTTCATTCTGCACTTTTCCATTCTCCGCTTTCCACATCCCATAGACCCCCCACCCTCAGCACCCCATGTTTCACCCAAATTTTCCATGGGGAGTCCGAGCTGTTCTTTACTTGGCCGAGGGAGTCTGTGATTAATCTATTGCCAAACAACGGTTGCCTGATTATCTCCTCCCATCTGTCCGGGGCGGGGCGGTCGGGGAGAGGGAGTTTCCTCCACGTGCGCAGGAGACGTATCCAATGTTCAGTCGCCGGGTCACCATTTGTGTATTTCCTGGGGAGCCTTCAGTATCTATCCTCGAGCCATATCAGAGGGTCAGTTTCTGGTGGGGTTTCCAGGGCCAAGGCCGCGATTTGCATCATCGCCAGGGGAGCCCAGGGGGAGGAGGTTTCAAAAATAATATGTTGGATTCAGTGGACGCTTAGGGCCTGAAACTGTGTGGGAGAGTCCACTATTCCAAGCCCCCCTCCGACCTTGGGCTGAACGACAGAGTCCCATGCCACACGACTGATGGCATGGGTATTACTACTATCCCCTCTCCATAGGAAGGCCGCCAACTGTTGCTTGAGCGTCTTAAACCCTCCTTTACTCAAGGGCCAAAGGATGACTCTATACCAAAGATTGGCAAGCACAACATTATTGATGATAAGAGCCCACCCAAAAATTGAAGTGTGCTTGTGGTTCCATCTCAGTAGCTTGGCCTGCGCCAGTCTAATCAGCCACTCATCATTTGTGATGGGTTTTCCTTTTGTTATGAGCGACGCTCCTAAGACTCTAAGGGGATTGTCCGGGGGAAGCCAAGTGATGCGCGGGCTCTCTGGTGATCTGCCCCCCTGGTGGTGCAACCACTAGCCCACAGTTTTTTGCCCCCAATTAACGGTCATGTCTGAGACGCTACCGAAGCGGTTCATGAGGGTCTGGATTTCTTCCATGTTTTATGTATTTGCTTCAACCATAATAGTAAGGTCTTCCGCAAACAGGGAACAGATGGGCACCGCTTCTTTCGGGATATCGGTGATCCTGATTCGAGTTAGGTCTTTGTTGTGTCTCAAGTTAGCCGAGAAAACCTCCATGATGACCAAGAAGAGGTAGGGGGCAATGGGGTCTCCTTGCCTGACCGATTGCTGAAGCTCGAAAGAAGGTTACCCAAAATGCCACAGGTAAATGAAATTTGGGTAATTGTTGGCCTATTGCTAAACTGAATGCTCAGATCGTCTGGACTCCTTAACAAAACCTCTAAAATTCTCCAACACTGTCTTATTCCCTGCCTATCTCTCCCAGGCCTCATGCCCCTACCCTGCTAGGTTATAGGGCAACATGACTCAACCCAGCTCCGGTCAGCGTCGTCCCGACAACAACCCTTGATTTTCCTTTAGAATGCCTGCCCCAAGGCATCCCCAGATCTCTCTACCAGGCCTCACGCTCCTGCTATCAACAAGTTACAGGGCAACCCCCCAGCACCGGCCAGCGTCGTTCTAGCATCGGAAAACCGCAGATCCATGAATATGACTGCATCAAAGAAGCCAAAAGTGAGTTGTAAGAAGTACCCAGAAACCTAAAGCATTTTATATATAGCCCTAGCTTACCCAAGGCCAAGCGGAACTCAGACTGGCCTGAGCGACTTATACCCCTACCCTTACTCCGCGGTCTAAGCCTTATATATAGCCACTAGACAGTTCTATCCAAATATCAGTAGGAACTCTGGTGGCCCATACTTGTCCCTACTGCAGATACTAGACCCCACCCAGTGACTAGACCCCCCCAGTCTGATAGTTATGTAGTAACTGCCATTTCGTCAAAATGGACATCTTTTATTTTTTAAACGAAATCGAAACCGAGTTTTTTGGCCGAAAACTCGTCAAAATTTGCTGTTCCTGAGGGTCCGGTGTTTGTAAAATGCTGGACCCCCTGGCTGTACATGGACCTAGCTTGAGACCAGGTACCTCCAGGCAGTCCTGCCTGGAGGTGCCTGGTCTCAAGCTAGGTCTACGTACAGCCAGGGGGTCCAGCGTTTTACTCAGGAACAACAAATTTTGACAAGTTTTCGGTCAAAAAACTCGGTTGCAATTTCGTTCAAAAAATAAAAAATGTCCATTTTGACGAAATGGTCGTTTAGTTCACAATGTATGTGGATACCCGAAGGTTGTGTATGCTCCATGTATCTATGTATCAAGATGTACAGACAGCACTGTGTGTGGAAACTTGTGTATGTACCCCGTAGGCCATGTATAATTCGCAACCTATATATATGCCCAAAGGCTGTGTGTGCTCTGTGAATCAATGTATAGAGATGTATAGGCAGCATCATGTGTGTATATCGAAGAGAGAACGGGGTAAGCTGGACAAGCACCCCCCCAAGGTCCGAACCAAGCTCGAACCCGTGACCTTGTAACGTGTAATCGAATGACTCTACCATGTGAACGACTAGTAGAAATGGCACGAACGTGTGATATGCCAGACTGGGGAGATCAACAGAACACCCAAGACCAACACCCCCAAGCAACCCATGTGAAACCCGGAACCAACATACAACTCCATGAACAACCCTTGGGTGGTGCGCAGGCAGTGTCTGTAATAGCTAACGTGCGTCATCCCAAGGGGGTGTGTGTCCAGCCGTGCGTCATTCTAACGCCCTGCCGGTGTCCATGCGCAAGGCTACGGATTTGAACCCGCAACCTCACACCACAATGCGCATTTCCAACCGGTGCTCTAACCACTGAGCTACATCACTGAGCTAATCGACCNCAAGGCTACGGATTTGAACCCGCAACCTCACACCACAATGCGCATTTCCAACCGGTGCTCTAACCACTGAGCTACATCACTGAGCTAATCGACCGTGCGTCATTCTAACGCCCTGCCGGTGTCCATGCACAAGGCTACGGATTTGAACCCGCAACCTCACACCACAATGCGCATTTCCAACCGGTGCTCTAACCACTGAGCTACATCACTGAGCTAATCGGCCTACAGGCACATGCACAGCCTACGGGCACACATACACACGGAATGGGCATACACACAGCCTATGGGCACACACACAGCCTACGGGCACAATTACAATGCCAGGGGGGTATCAGGTTCCTGCTAGGGGTGTCATAGACTAGATCTGGGCTTGGAGGGGCTACCGGATATGGTCCGTGATAGGATCGGTGAGGTAAGGGTAGCATGTGGGCCCGATAGAAGCGTTGCTTGAGCCTGGCGTCTGAAGTACCCGTGTTACAAAAAATCATGGCCCGATCATGCTTCAATGGGGGCTGTGTGGGGTTATCTACCTATAAATGCTGTCCGGTCCAAGTCACTCTCTGAGATGGCGAGGCCATAGTGTCCTGAGTGATTGACACTGAGGTAGGATAGTGGGAATAGGGGGTGCCGTAGGAGAATTGTCGAGAGGAAGGGTAGGGAGACGTCAACAAAATCGTCAGGGTAACCAATGGCTGACTGATGACTGCAACCACTGGCACTGTATGTCTGGAATCTGGGCTCTACAACAACCTGGGCTTAGAAAAAAGAAAAAGAAACAATTGTGGACGCGGCAGGTTTTGAGTTCACAAATGCGGGAAAAAAAATGCACCCGCGAAGAAAACACCCGCCGAGTTTGCAAATGCAATGCGCGTAGAAAAAGATCTGTTAGGCCCTTTTTTTTTTTTTTTTTTTTTTTCCCTTTTCCCGTCTGACACCACGGCCAAACCCTGTAGTTATGACACCCGGCCTGACACCACGGAAGTGAAACTTTCATCGCATTTTCAAACTCGGCCGCTGCTTTATTGCAGGTGCGTGTTTTTTTTTGCATATTAGGAACTCAAAAGTGTAAACAAAAGCGGTCAGAGTGGAAGCACAGGTCTTCCGGGGAAAGAACAAAAAGAAAAGCGCCAGTTGCCATGTATACTTCGACCTCTCAAAGGAGCGATTAGCGGAACATAGTGACCTTGTCTCATTCGCAATGCGCCAGCAGTGTGACTTGACAGAGGTGCAAAGTTGCAAAATCGAGATCACAAACGCCGCGGAACTTTGCGACAACGGGTCCTAGTGTGAGTCAAGTATAAGTCCCAGCAGTATCTGCACCAGGGTCAAGAATTGCTGAATAGCGCGAAGAGATCCTTTTTCTTTTTTTTTTTTTTTTAAATAGGAAAAGCCCTTTTGTAAGGCCACTCTCTGGGCACTGGCATTTAGCTTGAGCTAAAAAAAAAAGAAAAAAAAAAAAAAAGAAAAAAAAAAAAAAAAAAAAAAAAAAAAAAAAAAAAAAAAAAAAAAAAAAAAAAAAAAAAAAAGCCTTGAGCTTCAAGGAGTTGTCATGAGCTTCCTGGCACCTTCCTAAGTGGTGGCCATGACTCGAAGTTAAAAAAAAAAAAAAAATTCTTCCTGGCTACGGACGATTTATCATTTGTTTTGTTTGCTAATGCTTACAGCCATGAGCTGTCTCGCGTGTTATGCGTTTGGCATGATTTCAGTGTGACTCAGTGTGACATGGGGTACTCTATACTCTCGAAATTTCGAGAGTAAGGCCTCGCTCCACTCACTCTAGATAGGTGCTCTCGAAAACGCCCTTCGAGAGCTGTCAGAAAGCACTCTCGAAGGGCACTCTCAGAGTGTCTAGAGTGCCCAGCCTGCGACGACATGCTTTTCCAGTGTCCTCCCTCGTAACCCCACACCGACCATTTTTTTTCGTGAGTGCGCCTCGTGTCCCGACCATCAGAACAGGGCGGCACTGTCTCTTAGTGCAGTCAGAGAGCTCGTCTCATTCCGCCACTGCATCTCGAGCAAAGCCTTCTAGAGTAAGTGGAGCCAAGACTTTTTTTTCGAGAGTTTTGCACGTCTGACAGCTCTAGAAGGACTCACGAAACTTTTCGTGAGTCGAGAGTAGTGGAGCGAGACCCATGATTTCACTATCCCGGCAGTGGTAAAAGAACCACCGGAATTGAGGCCTTGGTGGTGGTGGTTACAACATTCCAATAAATTGAGTCAGAATGCAGAAACAAGAGCAGAGCATCCGAGAAAACAGACCACGAAAAACAAACCACTCAAAGTGAGCAAGAAGACAAGCAAATCACTAGAAAGCAGGTGAGGACAAAACCAAGCATAAGGCATAGTCACACGACACGTGGATAATCCCGAAACGCGACCGATGGCTATAAAATTTGACAATAACCACACAGCCATCAAGCTCGAAACCCAAATAGGCGTCATGCCCATAATCATGAAGCTCCGGATCATGAGGCCCTGGCTGATGGGCTGCTCCATCTATTGGTGGGGAGCGACACCTGCTGAAAACTGGGTCCAGCGTCCCTTAAATACAGCAATGAAGGTCAATGTTGAGGCTATAGTCATTGTTCTCTTCTACTCTGGAGCACCCAGTAACCTGACCACAGGTGACCACAGGGACCCACCAGCTAATGTTACATTCTGTTGACAATCCCAAGCCCGAAAAAAAAGAAAAAAAGAAAAAAGAAAAGCCGGGTAATGGCCCCAGTAGCTAAAAAAAGGAGGTGGTTTTTATGTTTTGTAATGGGACGCTGGGCCCAGTTTCTAGCAGGTGATGCTCCCCATCCCCAATAGACAGGAGCCAAGGGCAGAAGGTTCCAACTGGGGGATGCTCATATCAACCCCTATAGTAGCTCAAGCCGTTGTTAATTTTTTGGGGAAACTACGTGGGAGTCACAAAAATGAGTTATAATTGCACTATGGGCCAAGATACAGTTTGGAATTGCAGTTCGGGCAATGTATACAACTCAGCTTTCTGGCCAGGTAGGGTGCCTGAACTGCAATTGCAAACTGTATCTTGCCTCATATATAGTGCAAATATAACTCGTTTTTGTGACTCGACTGAAGTTACTTAGTCAGCAGCCTAGATCAGTTGGTAAGGCACACACGTGGCATTTTTTTTTTTTGGCATGTAGGATGTCATGGATTGAATTCCCATTGTCCTCGTGTACCGTCCTGGGCATACCTGGAGTCCACCCGTTGCTGCCCCCAATCGGCATTAAGCAGAGACTGCTGTTTTGGGGGGGACCAAAGCGGAGGTGCAGGTCTGTATGGCATCGTCTCTGACGCTACCAACTGACCCCTGGCTGGTATAGCCCACCTGCAGGTCGGGTGCAATACTACAATGACAATAAGATACCTAAAAAAAAAGAAAAAAAAAAAAAGAGGCCTGAGAGGCTGTCCTGTCATATTCGACCGGAAATTGAATTGGTTGGGCTCAAACGAATTAGCCATTTTTCGAAAAGAAAAAGTCAAGTACTTGATTATAACTCTTGAAAAAATGGGACTTGACAGACTTTTTTTTTTTTTTTTTTGTGTATCTCAGTCGATAGTAGGAGTCTAGGAGAGAGGAAGGAAGATTTCGCTGAGCTTGGATGACACTCCCAGATCTGGTCCAACTCAATAACAGGGAGAACAAATGAGTGTTTGGGCCAATCCTGCAGCACCCTCCATAGACAGCTTCACAGGGATAGACAGAGTGCTCCACGTCAGAGCAGCAGATGACATCTCAGGAAGTCAGGAGATGGGCACCAGAACAGCATACGAGATCTCAGGAGGAGCAACCTGGAGCCTCATAGATTGTGGGCCACACTCGCATCCCCTTGGAAATCAAGACTCTGGACCCGTTTTCCAGCAGGTGCTTGGTCTTATCATCCAATTAAACTACCAGTACCTTTCCGTGCTTGAAAAACAAAAGTGCGGCGGTTAACACGGGGGKACCTGCCCGCCGCGAAATGGCTACCGTCTTAACCCGAGAACAAGGTACGTACCTTGTATTCAAGTTACCTCCGAAAAACGGGTTCGAAGAAATCGCTGTTAAATTTTCGAATACAAGGTACGCACCTTGTATTCGAGGTGTGCCTTGAAACTGTCATGTA
>BFEA01000143.1:179502-190881 GCA_003427395.1 Chara braunii
CTCTCTCTCTCTCTCTCTCTCTCTCTCTCTCTCTCTCTCTCTCTCTCTCTCTCTCTCTCTCTCTCTCTCTCTCTCTCTCTCTCTCTCTGGCGTGCGCTGTCAACTCACCTGCTTCCTCACACGGGCGCAATGCTCTTTCTCTCACACACACACACACACTCAAACCCAACTAGCACTCGAATGCATGCCGGATCGTGAGCATGCAGCGCAGTCAATGTGTTCTTTAAAAAATGAACAATGGGGCTCGTTCGACACTCCTTGGGGCGTCCTCGGAGCCGAAGGAAGTTTCCTTGGGAGTTTTCAAGGAAATTCCCGCCATCGTTCCACCTGTCCTCGGGGACGTCGCCCGAGGACATTTCCTTCCAATGATGTCAGACAAGAAAAAAGAAAAGGAAAAAAAAATCAAATGTGTTTGAGGCCTTCAGCCAATAGGGTACCGCCACGATCCAGATTCTCGGTTGTAACGTCTCTCTACCCATGTGCCCGCTCCTCTCCGTGAAATGCGGATTCCTTTTGCCCACGAGGTCCGTTGGGCAAAAGGAAGAAATGGCTGGGGAACCCTCGGAGCCCAAGGAATTTCCTTCGGAGTGTTTTCACTGTTTTTTCGCCGACTGCATCCCCGAGGATAGGTGGAACGAACAATTCCTCGGGGACTTTACGCGCCCAAGGAATGTTGAACGAGCCCCAATGAAAAAATGAACGTCATGCTGCAGCCCTGTCCTGGTAGCGGTCAACGGTGTTCTATTTGTTATATTATTACTAATATTTACTATATACTTCTTTCTTTTTTCCCCCTTGCCTTAGGAAAGTTGCACCCTAAAATTCGTTCTACAAGGTACCCTGTACCTTGTATTCGTATACAAAGTACATACCTTGTTTTCGGGTTAAGACGGTAGCGGCGGCGGGCAGGTGCATTCGTGTGGAAACGAATTTTTGCGGCGCACAGGGCGATTTCTGGCCCGCGGCCGATTTGGGAGAAAGTTACTCAGTCTGGCGGTTTAAGCTATGCTCCCTGTAACCGAAGTTCAGCCAAAAAAAAGGAAAGAAAAGAATCTGCTGAGGAGATATGAGGAGCCTCATCGACTGCGGCCTACACTTGCATTCCCTCTGAAATCAGGAGAGAGGAGAGAACCTGGCCGGACATGCTGCTTGGAAACCTGGACGTCTGATGAGGACGGAAACACGACAATGCCTCCAGGAGGAAGATGTGCTGTGACTTCGTCAATGTATTGCCTAGTTAAAAGAAAAATAAATAAATAAAAAATGGAGCCTTCCCCACAGGCCCACTTAACGAGGATGCTCTTATCACCTCGGGCGAGGTCCCACTAGCAACGGGATAGGATAGAAACGAGTTTGTGGGGCAGTTGAGTGACCCAAATCCTGCCATGCACTACTCGTGATCCCACGGTCAGTATTTTACATGTATTACCCAAAAAAGTAAGGGGATCTGTGACGAACCACTTCCCAAACCCGTGCCATCTTTCATACCCCTTCTTTTGCTTGTATCATACCAACCCCAGAAAAACCCCGTTTCGATTTCTTGTTTTCAGATGCCGCATTTTTCTTTTTTTTCTGAAAGCTTTTTGGCCCTCTGGGTTCTGTTTTTCCTTTTTGCAAAGTCGGGAAATACATGAGAATTTACGTGCGCCTTAGCGAGCGCACTGGGAATTGGGCTCGGCAGTTGGGAATTCCGGGATAAGCGGAACTTCGACGTATCCTTTTCGAGTGTGTGTATGTTCTTGGGCGCGTCGGGGAAAACTCTTGGAATTGTGCGTGAATACGAATAGGCGTAGGATTTTCTTTTCCCACGTCGCTTTTCGCACGCGGATATGGTGATTTCAATTTTTGAATTAGGATAGAAGCAAGCCGTAACTGTTTCGGTGCCTTTTTCTTTCTTTTTGTTGACGGCGCTGCGTATGCAGAGCTTTCTCCTCTCTGTCCCCCGCATCGCTCCCTCCCGCGCGTCCCTTCCCTTCTCCCTCCTTTTTCTCTCTCCCCGTAACTGTTTTTCTTCTCTCTCTCTCTCTCTCTCCCGCCTTGCTTTTTGCGTGCCCATTTCCCTTTCTTGATCATCTGAATCTTGGACCCGTCTTGCTCTACTTCTCGCGCGTTTTCTCCTCTCACCATCTGAGTCTGGCGCACGACGCCCGGTCGATCCATCGATAACTCCCGCTCGCCAATCAGGTGCGCGGATCAATAGGACCTTCCTATTGCGCGGCGAATCTGATTGGTTGAACCTTGAGTTTCGAGGGATCAACATGGCGTCTGTAGAGCATTCTTCTCAAAGTCTTCTCCTCCTGCTTCTCCTCTTACACCTCAACTTTCCCGTCGCTTCCTCCCCCTTCCATCTCCCCTGTCGCAACTATAAAACCCGCAAGCCCGTCCGCAAATCTCTCTTACGTTCTCAACTCCTGAGCCAGCTTCCGGGAAGCAATGGCTAGGCAGAGTGTTGTGATGCGAGTCGGAGAGTCCTGGCCGGCTGACGATAGGCTGGCCAGTTGCGCGCTTGATCGCCACGACGGACTGTGGGATCGGGGCGAGCCGAGTCGAGTTTACGTCAAGCGGGGTGACGATCGCAGTGGTGGGAGTTAGCACGCGGCGGCCGGGACCGTCGGTGCGGGTATGAGGATTGATGATCGGAGTTGAGTGAGTGATTGGCCCGGGGCCATATTGGAATTAACGGCGAATGCGCCTTTGTTGTTGCGGATCTGTATTTCTGGCGTGAGTGTACGGCGGCAACGCCGAACTTCTCTCTTCCCGGACCTTCTCCTCTTCTATTCTGATTTTCCTCCCTCGTCACACACTCTCTCTCTCTCTCTCTTTTTCCCTCTCTCTCTTTGGCATGATGATGCGTCTGAATGAATGTCTCTCTCTTGAATGGGAATGGCGTCCTGCTTCTGTGTGAAAGAACTTCTTCCGGAACTCTTCCATTAGTTTCCTGGGTAATCCTCCTCCGCAAGGACCCCGTCTTCTTGTCTTGTGAACGGTGGATGCGTGTGTACTGTGTGAGCAATCCATCTTTTTCCTGTGCATGGCTCATTTTTCGCACCTTCCACAGTGAATGAATGTATGGAAATGCGCGTCTCTTTTGCATCGATTAGACGATTGTCGTCGGGACTTTGTCTGAGAATGCAAGGGTGTTTAGATCTGTAGCTCTGAGTGTACTGCGCATGCCATCTGCCTTATGCTGCCCGACATCCGCAGCCGAACCACGGGCGGCCTCGAGAAACAAGGCGCCTGGGATCAACGTCGCACTGGCTCCCTAAACCTGAGCCACGGATCGGTTCCTTAGTCATATGCATGATCAAGCTGATGAAGTGTCTTCTTTCGCTCTCTCTCTCTCTCTCATGTTAAAGAAGATTGATTGTGGGGTGCGCAAGCGTTTTTAATGACGTCTCCAGTTCTTTACAATTGATTGATATGTGGACTGACCAGTACCCTTCGATCGGGCACCAGCCTCCCGTACCTCCCATCCCAACACGACCTTTTCCCTACAACGAGGGAAGGACACGTGTATGTGAGTGGGACGTACGAGAAGCCGTTGCGCAAATCGGCGGACGATACTACTTCCCTCCGACAAATCGTTGTTCAGGGTTCGTAGAGGCTGGGTTTGTCATTATCGATACACACTTCCCACCTTACTCGGTATTGTTGCCATTCAATGAGTTGATCGTCATCCCGTGGACGGCAGTAGAACCCCACTGGCCCCGCACTCTGTGCACCGAATGTCAGCGTTTTGAGCGCTACGAGTCCAGGGGTTTCCACTACCGTGTGCGGAGTGAAGACGGACATAAAGAAAGAGCCACGCGGCTGAGACCATCCACGTCAGACTCGGAACTGACCAGTGAACGACGACGAGATTTGATACGAAAACGAGACACGCGAAGCGTGCCAAAGCCTTTCCGTTCTAAACGATCAATCGACTTGCTTCATCGGACCAACGCGGGGGATTTCAGTTCCATCTGTGTCCCCACATTCAATTTCCAAAAATCCTTGGCACACCCCATCCTGCTGTTTTTCTGGGCCTTTTTCCGCACGCCTAACACTCCGAACGGAAGACAGCACAGGGCGTGAGGTTGCGCGTCACAGATCTTCGTTCCCTTCCTCCTCTCCTTAACACTGGGCATGCCCGTGCAAAGAAAGCTTAGCAAACTAAAAGTCCTGGCCAGGCAAATTGCGAACACCAGCCGGAGAGCAATGGGAACCCCGTAACGACAACATCTGCGGTGGACACACCAGGCCTCAAGACTGCTTAAGAGACAATGGCATTTGGCACCCGAAAAATAGGGAGTGGAACCCAACTCAAGATAGACTCTGGAGGCAACGACACTCAAGTCAAGGAAGGAACCCATGGAATGCTGAACACTGTGAGACGAGTGAGCTGCAAGCTTCCCACAAGACTACCGTGATACAAACATAAAGACACTATTGAAGGACACAAGGGACAGTAGGCTACAAGACAGGATAGAATGTTCAGTAGGCTACAATACGGGATAGAATGGTTCAACGCACAGTAAACTGCAGCGTTGTATGCAGCACCACCGCACAACAGTGAGGCAACACACTGGCTCTAGCACTCAGTCTACACAATCTGCAGCCTGGTATACAGCACCACTGCACAACAGTGAAGCAACACACGGGTTTTAGTACTCAGTCTACACAATGATTGTTGGGAACAGCCCTTGCTCAGCACAGCACACACCTTGGGGTTAGGAGCTATCCTGTAGAGGCGAGTAGGAGGTTTAAGGGCTTGGGGAGGGTTTATGACAGCGGGCTGAAGATCAGAAGGCCGAGAATCCTAATAAGGAATGCTGGTCAGTCTCTCGTGTGTTGGGGGGAAGGACGTCCACGGTTGTTTAAGGGGAGGATGGACAGGGCAAGTAATTACGATTGTATGTGTCGCTTCGTAAAAGGGAGGTCAGTCAATCCCCTCCTGGAGAGGGTAATCAATGCTGCCTCCTGTTGTGTCCCCATTTCAGATAGAACAACAATCAAACAGGGGGGCTGCTGAAACAGGGCTGGGGTTAATAGATAAGGGGTGCTCCTAAAAAGGGAAGGGTGATACTAGCAGCTCCACGGGATGACGGAGTCCCAGGTTGGTTGAAAAATAACCACAGCCTTAGGAACAACAAACCTCAATCTCAGTCCTACATGATGTATCAATGGGACGCTGGACCCGGTTTCCAGCAGGTGCCGCTCCCCACCAATAGATGGAGCAGCCCGACAGATAAGCCCTCACGGTTCTCTTACCACCACCATGATAGAGGGATATTGCAAGGGCCTTTCTTGAAAAAAAAAAGAAAAGAAAAGAAAAGAAAAGAAAAGAAAAAGAAAAAAAAGAAGAAGGGTGAGAGGCCTTTTTTTTTTTTTTTTTTTGAGAGGCCTTGATTACTTGTTATTCGAGAAAGATTAACCCCTCTGGCCCAATCTTTCGAGAGGATTGCAAGATTCCGGAGAGAGTCACACGGACAGATCAATAAATGTTCAAAAAATGGGCTTTGTTCCTTCTTTTTTTTTTTTCGCTTTTTTTTTTTCTTTGAAAAACACTGCTGCTCCTACGTATTCATGGGAGCAACATGTGCTGGGAACCGGACCTAGCGTCCCTTATGAAAAGTATATAGAACAATTTGAGATACCGGGGGATGGGTGGGGTAGGTGGCCTATCCTGTCAGGACAACCATTGGCTGCTGCTACCAGCAATCACTGGGGGTCAGGTCCTTGGCCTCTACAACACCCAGGGATTTATTTAAAAAAAAAAAAAAAAAGAGAGAGAGATACCGGGGCCGTTACCTGGCTCCGGCTGAGAATTACAAGACAGCCACAAGTTGGCATAGAGAGAGCAGGAGATAGTTGCAGAGAAAGTGTTTATACGTATACCTCAGACGATAGATCCAAAAGACGGGGGATGAGATTCCAAGAAATTACCGCTTGCTCTTCAATGATTGGAGCAATATTGATCCCACTATACCCTTAAGGCCTCTGTCGGATTTCCCTGATCCTTTCCCCCCATCAGGGCTGTGCTTGGTTCCCAGGTCATGGCATGCGTTTGAACGACCTTCAGGATAAGTAGCGTTTTTTGCCTTCGAAGAGCTTGCTCAGATCTTCAGATTCTCAGTCGAATGAGTAGGTTTAAGTGCTAGGCGGTCATGTATATCTGGCGCCTGATCGCACTATACCCTTAAGGCCTCTGTCAGATTTTCCTGCTCCTTTCCCCCCATCAGGGCTGTGCTTGGTTCCCAGGTCATGGTATGCGCTTGAATGACCTTCAGGATAAGTAGCATTTTTTGCCTTTGAACAGCTTGCTCAGATTTTCAGATTCTCAGTCAAATGAGTAGGTTTAAGTGCTGGGTGGTCATGTATATTTGGCGCCCTGGTCAGGTTGAAGAGGCACAAGATTTAGGAGTTTACCACTTTATGCTCAGTATCCACGGATCAGAAGGGACGTTGGGCCCGGTTCCCAGCATGAGTTGTACCCTTACCTTTCATTGCTATTCAATGGGACACTGGACCCGTTTTCCAGCAGAGGAGCAGCTCCCCACCAATAGAATGGAGCCCCTAGCGAGTCAGGTAGGAGTGCATCCACTTATCATCACTCCTATCTGACATCATGGGTTTAAATTGTTATTAAAAAAAAAAAAAAAGATCCAAAAGTCGGGGCAGGGTGAGCGGGTGAACAGTTGCAAAGCAGGTACTCCTGGGCATTCCCTGGTGGATAGGTTCATAGAGGGTGTGTCAGGGTATTTCATGGTGTTCCAGGGAATTCCAGGGACGCTGGACCCGCTTTCCAGCTGGTGATGCTCCCCACCAACAGACTGGAGCCTTCCAACAGGCAAGGCCTCAATTCCAGGGGTTCTCTCACGACCACCAGCATAGTGGCCTTCCACAGGAATGGGTATGAAAAACAAGGACGTTGGACCCGCTGTGACAAACTACTTCCCGAACCCGTGCAATCTTTCGTACCCTTTTCGCTTGTATCATACCCACCCCATAAAGACCCCGTTTCATTTTTCTTGATTTCGGGTGCCGCGTTTCGAAGCCCCCATCTTCCGGAAGCTTTTGTGATTCTTCGGTTCTGCTTTCTTTTCTTTTTGCACGTCGGGAAATGTATAGGAATTTACACGCGCCTTAGCGAGCGCACTGGGAATTGGGCCCGGCAGTTGGGTATTCCGGGATAAGCGGAACTTCGACGTGTCCTTTTTGTGTGTGAACGTTCTCGGTCGCGTTGGGGAAAACTCTCGGAATTTTGTGGGGATGCGAATAGGCGTAGGACTTTCTTTTCCCGCGTAGCTCTTCCGCGCGCGGATATGGTGATTTCAATTTTGAATTGGTTTAGGATATAGGCAGGCTGTAACTGTTTCGGCGTCTTTTTCTTTTTTTGTTGACGGCGCCACGCATGCAAAGCTTTCTCCTCTCTGTCCCCCGCATCACTCTCTCCCGCGCTCCTTTTTCCTTCCCCCTCTCTCCTCGTAACTGTTTTTCTCCCTCTCTTTCTCTCTCCCGCTCAGCTCCTTTGCGCGCCCATTTCCCCTTTCTTGATCATCTGAATCTTGGACCCGTTTTGCGCTACTTCTCGCGCCTTTTCTTCTCTCGCCTTTCGAACAAAGCTCTTGAAGTCCGGTGGATCCTTTGATTACTCTCGCCCACCAATCAGACGCGGGGTACGGTAGGATCTGCCTATCGCGYGACGAGTCTGATTGGTTGAATTTTGAGTTTCGAAGCATCAACATGGCTTCCACGAAGCGTTCTTCTCAAAGTCTTTTCCTCCTGCTTCTCCTCTTACACTTCGACTTTCCCCCCGCATTCTCCCTCCCTTGTCGCCCTCTTCGCTGCTATAAATTCCGCAAGCGTGCCCGCAAATCTCTCTTACGTTCTCGACTCTCAAGCCAGCTTCCGGGAAGCAGTGGCTAGGCAGAGTGTTTGGTGCGAGTCGGAAAGTCCTGTCGGGCTGACGATAGGCTGGCCGGTTGCCTGCTTGATCGCCACGACGGACTGTGGGATCTGGGCGAACCGCATCGAGTTTTACGTCGGCGGGGTGACGATCGCAGTGTGGGGAGTTAGCACGCGACGGCCGGGATCGTCGGTGCGGGTATGAGGATCGATGATTGGAGTTGAGTGAGTGATTGGCCTAGGGCCATGATTGAAATTAACTGCGAATGCGCCTTTGTTGTTGCAGACCTTTATCTCTGGCGTGAGTGTACGGCGGCAACGCCGAACTTCCTCTTTTCGGATCTTGTCCTCTTCTATCTCGGCATTCCTCCCTAATCTCCCTCTCTCTCCTCTATCTTTGAATGATGAAGTGTCTCGACGTTTGTCTCTGTCTCTCTCTCTCTCTCTCTCGCAAATGGGAATGAGTCTGCATGCTGTGTGAAAGAACTTCTTCCTGAACTCTTCCATGAGTTTCCTGGGTATTCCCCCTATGCAAGAACCCCGTCTTCTTGTCTTGTGAATGGTGGATGCGTGTGTACTATTCACCGATCCATCTTTTATCTCTGTGCATATCTCATTTTCGCACCTTCCACAGTGAATGTATGTATGGAGGTACGTGTCTTTTTGAGTTGATTAGACGATTGTTGTCGGGATTTTGTCCAAGAATGCAAGAGTGTTTAGATATGTAATTATGAGTGCGTTGCGCATGCCATCTGCCTTATACTGCACGACATTTGCACATGATCCAGTTGATGGGTGTTTTCTCTCTCTCTCGTGATTGAAAAGGACTGATTGGTGGTTGCGCGAGTGTTTCCTGCTTTTCCTTGATGACGTCTCGGAGTTTTTGCAATTGATTGACATGTGGACTGACAAGCACCCTTCGATCAGGCGTCAGCCTCCCGTACCTCCCGTATCAACACGACCTTTTCCTTACAACGAGRAAAGGACACGTGTATGTGAGTGGGACGTATGAGAAGCTGTCGCACAGATTGGCGRACGATACTACTTCCCCCCGGCAAATCGTTGTTCAGGGTTCGTAGAGGCTGGGTTTGTTATTATCGACACGCACTTTCCACCCTACTCAATATTGCTCCCTTTTAACGAGCTGATCGTCACTCCGTTGACGGCAGTGGCGCCCCATTGGCCTCGAACCCTGTGCACAGAGTGCCAGCGTTTCGATCGCTACGAAGCAAAGGGTTTCCACTACCGAATACGGAGTGAAGACGAGCATAAGGAAAGAGCCACGCGACGGAGACCTTCCACATCAGACTCGGAACTGACCAGCGAGCGACGACGGGATTTGATACGAAAACGAGACACGCGAAGCGTGCCAAAGCCCTTCCGCTCTAAATGACGGACCGTAGCACGGTGGGAAGCTTGACAATATTTTTTGGATTGAATTTGGATTTTTCTTTTTTCACGCCGTGCCCGCGCGCGCATTCCGTGACGCGCGAAAGCAACCGACTTACTTCATCGGATCAACACGAGGGATTTCAGTTTCGTCTGTGTCCCCACACTCAATTTCCAAAAATCCTTGGCAAACCCCATCTTGCTGTTTTTCTGGGCCTCTTTCCACACATCTAGCACTCCGAACGAAAGACAGCACAGGGCGTGAGGTTGGTATCGGAGCCGACACGTGTCGGTTCTAATGATAGTAAGTCGAGCTGGCGAGAGGTAGAGGAAGAAATCCCCCACCCGCTCGCCGAGATCGTCCAGTGACCAGATCTATATCTGGTGCTCCTATACCAGCTATACCAATGGTGGACGGTAATAGGATAGTGGTTAGCATTCCCGTCCCCTTCCCCTTCTTCCCTAATCATACCCACCCCGAAGCTTGGGCGGAAGTCGTGGAAGCTCAAGGATATAGTGCGGGTGACCTTCCCCTCGTTCTTACCTTGCGGCTTCGGAATACGGCGCATGATTGGTTCAGGAAACACACGTGGGTAGATTGGAATACTTTCAAACAAGCATTCTTGGCTCGATTTGATACGGTCAGTGAAGAAGCCGCTTGGTACGTACTCAAAACTCGACCACAAGGACCAGGGAAATTGCTGCCTGATTTCGTGGATCGATTTCAAACCACGTTGGAAAAATCTGGGCGAGACGAGAAATCCGCTCGAGAGTTGTTCATCGATCATCTACGAAGTCCGACGTTGAAAGGGAAGTTACAGAAAAACGTCCCGCCGAAGACACACCAGTTATCTGCTATCATCGCTAAAGCGTTGGAACTGGACCTGGCTGATACCAAAAAATGCATCAGTCAGGGAGATAAAGATATTACGGACACCATACAGGATGTAACGGCTAAACGGTGATCGTGGCTGCCGGCGGTAGAACGGTTTTATCCCCGCCCCGACCATGACCTTCCCGACGGGATCACTTCCGATATCCCGCCTGTTTCCTCTTCCTCTCCCCCAACGAATCAGCCGATAGCGGTAGTTAGGAGCGGAATCTCTCACGAACCCCCCTCGCCGACCGTAACCAACTTACATCTTGCCCAAATGATCCATACGGCCACTACCAAGCAGTCTGAATGGATGAGCAACTTGATTCAAATGCAGGCAGCTCACATGGAGCGGATGGAACAAATAATGAGCAGGCTAATTAAGCCCAACCCAGCCCCTGCTCGACCTGCCCCAGCGCCATTTCCTCTCTTGCCTACCCCGCCTGCTCCTGGCTATCCACCACAGTTCCCTCACCCGGCTAATCCACCAGGAAAGGTCGAGTGTTTTAATTGCAAACAGCCCGGACATTTTGCCCGGGACTGTCCGCAGCCAAAACGTAATCAACCCCCACCGGTTGCGGCCCCTGTTGCTCTAAACCAAGGACGAATGGCCGCATTGATGGACACTGCTCAAGGAGGAGAACTCGTTGCATATGAGCAGCCTTCCCTCTCAACGGCAATAGCGTCAACATCGGGATCTTCTTCCTCTGACGCTGCTGACGTGGTCGATCCACTCGAGTATCTTCACCTAGCGGGCATGATCGGGGCGATCCGATCGGCCCCTGATGATCTTGAATGGGTCGATCGCGATTCTAATCCTGGTCCTCAGTTTAGGACGGGCGAAATTAATGTGTTACGAACACTCAAGCAGTTAGATATCCGTGTTCCGATTTCGGTGGGACACTTGCTCACAATATCTGAAGCTGCAAACGACAAACTATTACAACAATGTCAGAAGACTCAAAAGCGCTTCACGTACCAGCACATCCAGCGAATGTTAAAAAAGAAGGAGGAGGAAAGAGAGGATGTTGCGCCACCAGAATCTGAAACGGTTGAACCCGAAGCACAAGAGAAAAATTCCCATGAGAAATGGAAGTTGAAAAAACATTCCATAAAAAAAAATCCTTCATATTTATAAATTATCCTGGGTAGCACCACGTACGCGTATGCGGTGCATACGCGTACGTATGCGCGCGTACGCATACGTGCCCAAAAACCAGCATACGCGT
>BFEA01000143.1:191645-209823 GCA_003427395.1 Chara braunii
TCTCTCTCTCTCTCTTTTTCTCTCTCACACACATACACACACACACACACACACACACACACACACACACACACACACACACACACACCAACCAATCCCAACGCCCACCCCCCAACCCCTACTGGGCGCAGACAAACCCGGGAAACAGCCCGTTGTGACCACGTACGCGGACCCTGAATTTGCGTATGCGCGCATACGTATGCGACACGTATAAGCATACGTGCATACGCGTATGCACGTATGCGGAGCCCGCGTACGTGTACGCCGTGCTACCCAAAAATTATCATTCCAATGTTTGTCCAATTATAAAATTTACAATTTAATTTGATAATTTTCCGTCTAAATATGAGTTTTCCCTTCCAACTACATTTATTTGTTCAAGATGGAATGAAAGTCTGGACGAGTTTATGAAATGTTTTAATTAGACTTTCATTCTATTACAACAAATATCGTCTAATTTAGATTGGATTAACCTATTTATGACTGGAAATCCTTACTTAGAATGGCAGTCCAATTAAAATATTTCATGAACTCATCCTGACTTTCATTCCATCTCTAGCATGCAGTTCAAAAAAGAAGGGATACCCCATTCTTGGAAGGAAAGTTTTCAAGCAAGACGGAAAATTTTAAAATTGGAATGACATTTTTTAAGATGGAATGAAAATTTGAAATTTAGAATGTAATTTTACTCTGGAATGATTATTTAATTGTGGGAATTTTTTCTGTTGCAACACGAGTAGCTGCGATCTCTTTAGCAGAAAAGGATCACTTCGTACGAGCTCGGCCGGTACTATGGAAGAGCGCGGAATGTGATTGTGAAGTTTGGGGCAAGCCGTTTAACGCCCTTATCGACACAGGGTCTTCTGCAGTGGCCATATCATTAGACACTGTCAGAAAGACGGGACAATTCGGATCCATCCTTCCTCAATCTGGCAAAGACAATTATGTCTCTGCCGATGAGGAAGCAATGAACATCGTGGGCATTATTGAGAATGTGGCTATAAAGGTTGGACGAGTACACGTCCTTGTTAAGGCACTAGTAATAGATGTGCGTTCTTATTCTGTGTTGTTAGGATCACCTTGGGCGATGGCGGTGGGCACACGTTTGCATTTTGATTCCAAGCAACTGGTGCTCACGCAAACTAGGGGAAAGCCTCAAAGTGTTCCCTTGCGAATTTCCACCCGAACAATAAAACGAACTCCTAACTCAGCCCAAATAGGGAATCTATGTATCGATGCCAAGGGGTATTCTTCCTCGGACATCGGCAACGGAATCGGGGAACAGGAATACGAAGAAGAACTGCCTAGTGAGGATGAATGGAAGCACCTGGTTGAACTTTTCAAACACGAAATCCCCGAAGAATTTCAAGTGTGCCCCGACACCGCCCGAAGCTTCCACGTGGGTTCAGGAGACGGCGCGCTTGCGCCTCCGAAAATCCAGGTCAGTCCTTCAGTCCTCCTCAGGGAACCTAAATTACAAGTGTCTGAACTAGCTGATGATTTGGAACCCCCTCATACCTTGTACGAGGGAGCACTTTCGTTACGAACACGTTATCAACAAACGGAACAGTATCTAGACGTTTTTGTTTTCCCGCCCCGATCGTTACTAACAACGGGGGCGACCATCGCTTTGATTAAATAGAAGGCAGACGCGCCGGTAGATGACGTGCCTAATCTAATGCAAGAGATGACGGACCTAACAGGATTGACTGTGGAGCAGATTTCGGCCGACTCAGAAACTGACGCCGAAACTAAAGAAACCGAAATGATCAGCCCCGCCGAATCACAGATGATTGCGACTGTCTTTTCTGTTCGCACCAGCAGTTCTGTCTTTTCCAGTGTTTACGATCGCAAGGAGCGGCCGGTTGATCGGATCGACATCCCTTAAGACTCCTGGGGAATCAACGATCACTCTACCAGACTCTAGGGAATGTCGTCACACCAAGTCTTCGGCACAGGCTCAAACAGTCTCTCATCAAAATGTCTGAATCCCGATGTCAAGTCTAGATCCAATGTCGTCAAGTCTCGAGTCACAATTTTTTTTCTCTCTGTCGTAATCTGCTGATACTGAGGAGTCAGGCGGCGAGAGGGCGAGGAGAAGAAGGTGGACTGAGAGAAGGAAGAAGAAGAACTCTCTCTCTCTCTCTCATACACACACATATCAATCGTACACACACACACACACGTACTCACTTACACACGTGCCTATTGTATGTACACACATCTTAAAGCGAAACGAATCTGTCCATATTTAGTGGTAGGTTCATTGGGTTTTATTTTATTTATTTATTCATTTATTTATTCTATTTTATCATTTTTTACTTATTATATTTTTATTATTATATTTGATGGGGTATCGGGATTGGTTGCGAGGAACGGGACTTACCCGTTTTTTTCTCCTGCTTCTCGTCGTCGTCACCGTCGTCGTTAGAGTCGCCGTCGTTGTCAGCCCCTTCGCTGCTATACCTTGGTCAGGTAAGTATTCCCTCTCCACTTCTCCCTCTTCTTCTCTCTCCTCTTTCTTCCCCCCCTGCTCCCTTTCTTTCGTCTGTTGTCACGGTCAGTGTCGTCGTCGTCGCTGTAGGTGGATCTCACTTTCCGGCGGCAAACCGTCAAGACCACAGCGTTCCAGACACTTCACCGGCCCATTCAATCGGTAGGTGCGACGGCGTGTGTACCAAGGGCAGGGACGTAATCAGTGCAAGCAGATGATGCGCTTACTAGGCATCCCTCGTTCAAGACCGATAATTACAACAGTCTATCCGTTGCGACAGGCCTGTTTCCCGTCCTTTCTTCTTAGTCTCCCTCCTCCTCCTCCTTCCTTTTCTTCTTCTTCTTCTTCTCGCGTGTTCTCCTCYTTCTRCRCCCYGCCTTCCGCGCGCTACCCCTTCTCACGATCTGTCCTTCTCGAGGATGCGGAATAGTATCGAGCGGACGAGCTAGAAGCCYCGTACCCACTGCGGAGTCCTACYAGGCGTAGTCGGTTGGCTCCTTACTAGGTKAATCCGTCCCAATATCGGGGCGTGATTCATTTGGGCACCTCGGGGTAGGTAGGCCATCAAGAAAAACAACAAAAAAAGTAAAAGAAATCAAAACTAAAAYAACGAATCTAACGTGATTCAACCTCACGGWTCATCCCTMCCTTGCCAAGTGTCGGAGCCCCACGACACTCGGTTCTARCTAACAACTAACTATACTAACTCCTACTTGTAAGGTCGCGGGTTCGAATCCCGACGGTTCAATCTTAGGCAAAACGAAAAATARAGCTCCCYGTCAAAAGGGAGCTARCTCGGAGGGCGGCGGGCCTTGATCCCCAGATCCTCYGCATATCAATCCCRTACTGCAACCTACTGAGCTAGCTCCCACTTCRGTTAGAAGGGRAGTARCTCTAGTATATATAAAGTAACGCAGCTCAATCCAACCAATGGCCTCATCCCACTCTAGCCTACGTGATCATGCATGTTTGCCTATCTGYGTGCCTATYTAAATGTCTGCCGCCTTGGGTGCTTGCGTGACSCGCAAGGGCACGTATTTCAAYGGAAGGCCCGAAGGGCCGGTACTCAGCCRTGGTTGCGGCATCGASGGTCGSGRCAGRGTAGATTCTCAAGTGGCGGGCAGGTTKGCACCACACCACATCGAGGTAGACGTGGSGGGTACTYGGCTCGGAGGCTGAGTAGGGGAAGGTAAAAGACCGAAATTTTCAGAACCCCCAGTACCGGAAGGAAGACAGGCACTGGACCAAGTCTCAGTGCGTGTCATAGTCCTACCTGACACAATCATCAGTCCAACTGACCCTTCAACCTTTTCCGTCGAGGGGCATTACTACTGATCCTAATCACCACAGCGCGCGTTATAGTAACGCGCGTACACACTTAACGAAATTTTCTCACCGATTTTTGCCCCGGTCTTAGTGACCGAGGATTTTTGTCTTTCAGCGTCACGCCAAGCGTGCACACCCCATTTCGTTCCAGACTGGCTACGTCATGGTAGCTGATGCCGCCACCGTGTCTAATGCAAATACATGGCAAAATACCCTTATAAGGGTATTTTGTCCGACAGTATCCCAAACCTCATTAAGAGACGTCCCCGTCGCTCGGAGAACTATATGCACACAAAAGTGTTTTCCGACAAACAATTCATCAAATCCGAATCCTGAAATGAAATATGGCTTCAGGATTGACGCCGTCACCTTACTTTTCATTATTTCAGCCGGGATTTTAGCCCGGGTCTCCCACATAAAACATAATGACTGAAAGCGGGGATACTAGATCTGTGCTACAGTACATGAAATAGTTAAGTATGACAACGCACCTTTCCTTCCCCCACACCCTTAGTCTTTGGTCCAGGTATTCGTTGGTTGTTTTCAGGGACAGTGTTCGCGTACGAACTCAATCCGTCAAACATGGGTCCTAACCGAGACCTTGGATGTTCAACTCTTGATATCACAATCGAAAGTTGTCTGTCGTCCTGCCCGAAGCCTAATACAGGAGGACAACGGTCTCCATCCAAACCCACCACAGTCCTGCTGATCAGACCGGAGCTGCGGTCCACCGCGTTGTTGCTTATCGGTGGTTACCCTCGTTGGTTGCATAACGAGGGGATATTCATCCTCTCTTTAAAAAAAATTTAAATCTCGACCCCTTCGACATCCACCTGAATAGATCCTTTCATTGGGGTGGTCACCCCTCTAGTTTCTCTTCTAGGCCATAGTCGAAGGGTCCGCTGCCTGGTTATGCTAGGTCAGCAGCCCACGCTGGGAGTTACGTCCCAACGATGTCAATTTTTCACCATATGCTTGGTAATTTATGCCCTCAGGTTAACCCTTGAGGTGGATGAACGATGTTTTTTAAATAAACCAAATAAATGAGATTTTCAATAATTGAGCATTCGTCAGGCTGCCACTTAGGGTTGTGTCCTCCAAGTCTTTGATCATAGCTCGTTGAGGCACGCACCTCGGGGTCATTTTATAACCATTATATATATATATATATATAACTATTATTTTTAAAATAAACTTTTATTGACTCTTTGCTTGTCAGAATCCACAAAAAAAATAAAACATCACTTTCATAGAGATTGCCAAATAAACAGAATTGATAAGACTCAAAGGAGTCTACCATCTCATAGCATGGTCTTAAACAATAAATGTACAATCAATCCAGTTTTTGAAGCTTCATAAACTCATCAAACTTTGACCTGAATACGGATCCGCCCATTCCTCTATCACCTCCTTAGATCTCAACAGAGTCTAGTGGTGATAGACGAAAGGAGATCTTAGGTTACCAGAGACTCAACCAAAGACAAAGGCCCATACACAATGTGACAAGTGCGTCGTGTCCACCAGCTCATCCTCCTGAGTGTTATACATAAATACAAGTATGTTACAGAGTCAGATCACCACTCCACTCTACTATCCCTCAAATACCTCTCATGTCATTTCCTATACTACTTTCTATGCTAAGTTCCCTCATTTGACTGTAGAAAGCACACAACTTGTCTCACCCGTGTTTCTCATGTCCAATTGAAGAAGAAAACCACATATCCCCTTGCTCTAATTTACACCTTTCTCTCTCTCATAACTGTCCTTTAAGCCAATTCAAGTCATAATTTTCTCAAAACATCTACTTATTCCTACCTAGAAATCAACTGGCAGTCCCAGTATCATGTGAAGTGTTACCCTGCCTCCCTTAGGTATCCTGGGAATGGTCTGCCCTGTGCCGACCACCAATCTCTTATGACTATCATATTTGGTTTTTCCTTCCTTTATATAAATTGCTAGAATGGAATACTCATCCCTGAGGTACCCTTCCTGAGTGTAGAAGAAACACCTCTGTCCAACCATGCTAGGCTTGATTTTCTTTATGTTTGGCTGGATTGAAGTCTTAGCCTGATCTTCAGCCACCTTTGGTGAGTCCAACTGGGATTCCCTTTGCCTTTTACCCTGTCCTGGCATGGTTCCTCTTCTTCATTCTCTTCCTCTTTCCTCTGCGGCTCAGTCACTTCTCTTCCAATCTATAGCCCCTTCTTTTGCATCCTTTCCTTCTTTATCTGATCTTGCCTGGCCTGGGCGTAGGCCATTCACAATTCTGTCGTTATCCTTTTCCAGGTCTGACTCCCTTCCACAATTCCTCTTACTTCCTCCTTTTCGCCTTTGTCTGATCTCGCGATCAACTGCTTTCGCTTTTCCTCCTCGTTCCATTCGCCCCTCTCAGCGGCCAGTTGCAAGCTCTCAACAAAGTCCTCCAGATTGGTCCCATCGAACCTCAAGTCATCCTCCACATCATCCCTTGGGAATTCCCCTATGTCTCTCCATAGTCTCACCTTGCATACCCTCCACCTTGTGCAACCTGCCACCACTCCTTCAATCCTCCTTTTGTACATTCCTGCTCCTCTCACATTCGCAATCCTTTCCCTGTCACCCCATTCTCTCCTAAATGTGTACTCCTCAAGGTCTCGCAGGAAAACTCGCAGGCTGTCTCCAGCCCTGTAAATGGGCAGCTCCTCCAGGTTCCTTGAGATTCTTTGTTCCCTCCTCTGCCCTCCCTTTCTCAAGGCAGGTCCAGAGGGCCCTGCCACTGCTCCTCTCTGCGCCATGGCCTCTTCTTTCCAAGGGTCACGCCTGCACACAGAGAAGGAGCAAATGACAGGTACGAGGGTCAGATTATCACCAAGGCAACATTCCTTGTTAACACAAGTTGACAATGCCCTCCTTTATCAGATACTTACATACACGCACATATCCCCACTTACTCCTCTGCATCCATGTACGTACACATACATACATATGTATATATATATATATGTATGTATGTAGTCATATATGTATGAGTATAATCTTGGGCAATTGGGTACATACCCTCATAGGAACTAATACACATATGCATGCCTAAATACCTTCCCAATCTATCCAAGCTTCCGTATCGTAGCTGAGCTTACCTCTTCTCTGACTCGGAACTTCTTCAGTCTAGATCATGAGACTCAGTCCTTCCTTGGAGTCTCATCCATCTCTTCCAGCTCATATGCCCCATGAAGTCCCTGTCTCCTGACTTTGAATGGTCCTAGCCATCGTTTGTCCAATTTCCTCGACCACTCCATTTCCGGAGAGGAATCGTAGAGTAGTACTGTCTCACCAACTTGTAGAGGTTCGAGTCTTACCCTATGTAGCTTGTCCCACCTTTCCTTATCCTTTTCTCTGTTGTCTGCAACGTTCATGGCTGGTTCCTGCAGCCTTTCTTCAGTGGCGCTGATGTGCCTTGCCCTTAGATCTAGCAGCTCCTCCAAAGTTAAGTTATTCTCCAGGTCCTGCCTGCGCCAAGTCTTCAGGAAGCTTTCAATAGGAAATGTGGTGTGACGCCCATACCAGATTGTCGCAAGTGCATACCCGGTCGTCCTTTTTACAGTGATGTTCTCTACAAAGAACATTGTTCTTAGGAACTTTGGCCAAAGATTCGGCTTCTCACTGGTCCATTTGGCCAGTAAGTTAGTAATTGTGCTATGGCCTCTCTGAACCGGTGCATTCGCCTGTGGATGAGCCAAAGTCGTATAATTACCATTGACCCCCAATTCCTTTAACAATTCTTTCACTTCCCCACATGTGAACTCAGACCCCCTGTCCATTGTAAATTCCAATACGAAAGGATATCTGAGATAATATTCCTTAATACAATCCGTCAGTGTTGTCCCGGTCTTGTTCCTGATTGCTCTGCCATCAACGAACCCTGTAAGGTTGTCCCCGGCGTCAAATATATAGTTATATCCTCCAAGACCTACTGGCATAGCCAGTAGATCCAGGTGAACAACCGCCCCTACTTCCTTGATATATCTAGGATGCAGGGGTTCCTTGTACCTGATAGGCGATCGAATTTGACAGGGCACGCATGATTCACAGTATTTTCGCGTCATCTCAAACATTCATTCCCTGAAGTAGAGCTCCATCGCCTTCTTATAAGTAGCTGCGAAACTCCGATGTCCTCCGACTATCCCATCATGCAACGCAGCTACTACGTTAATCTGGCGATTCCTTCCACACACGACACGTCGTGGCGGTCCCCTCTTATCCCTGGTGAACAAGTGGCCACCTCTCACCACATAGTGGTCTCTCATCCTGAGAGTCTTCTCACTCACTTCTCTCTCTCTTTTATCTCCTGAGAGGAGCAACCCCATTTCTAAATGGAATCCTTCATACTCCTCTTCCCTGAATTCCTCTGAAATTTCTTCTTGTTCGAACTCTCCTTCCTTCTCTTCATCAAACTCGTAATCATCTCCAATAAATATCTCATAGTCCTTCACAATTCCTCTTTCATCATTCGCTTGGACTTGTAATAGCGAATTTTTCAGATAGTACATTCTTCCCATCATGGCTACCTGTTTGTCAGTTTGTTGGACTCCTGCTTCGATCATAGTACATTATTCCCATCATGGCTACCTGTTCGTCAGTCTGTTGGACTCTTACTTCGATCGTTCGCGGCTCATCCATTATCCTATAATTCTCTGTCAGGGCCAACTCCATCATCCATTCCGTATTTCTCTCGCCCCAAGAGTCCTCCTCCTCTAATGGCGTGAGTATCAGGGAAGGTTATCTCATAAATTCTGGGGGTGAATGCCACATCGGATTTCCTCTCCTCATTTTCTTACTCTCGACAAACATGAACCAACAGTTCACGTGAGTTCGCATGTCCTCCCCTTCGTCCAAAAACCCGTCTACCGGAGGTGTTTCTTTATTAGATTCCCCTTTATTTCCCCACTTAATTTTGCTCATCCCGTCCGCCCTGTTCTTGTTCTCAGGGATCCGCTCTAACTGGAAGTCGAACATCCAGATATAGGTGAGCCATCTGGCTATGGTCGGATCTGAGGGCGAGAAGTTTTTGAGTGAGTACACAAGCGCCGTAGGATCAATCCTGAGCACAAACCTCCTCCCAAAGAGGTAGTGCCTAAAGATCCTTAGGCAGTGCAGGACCGACAAAGCTTCCTTTTTAAATTGCGAGTAGTTCCTTTCTGCCGAGTTCAGTGTCCTTCTTTCAAACCTCAGCGGCCTCTCCTTTCCTTCACTGTCTGCCTGAATCAAGACGCCTCCCAGGGCGGTTGGTTCAACGTCAGTTTCAACTATGAAGGGTCTTTCCATAGTCGCATAAAAGTCTGGTACCCCTAATACCAGACCTCCTTCTTTTAACTCCTCCTTCAATTCTTCCACCACTTTCTCTTGATGGTTTTCCCATTCTCATTCCTGATCCTTCCAGACTAGCTTCCTTAGATGCTCTGTTTTGCTAGCAAATCTTTCTATGAATCTCCTCCAGAACCCACAAGTACCAAGAAAACTTCGGACTTCACCCACATTTCTGAAAGGAGTAGGCCATTCCAGGATTTTATTGGTCTTCGTCTTATCAGGGCGCCGACCATGCTCGTTGCAAATCTATCCTAGAATGGTTACCTCTTTCACGCAGTGTCTTGACTTCACACCACTGGCGGTGAGGTTGTACTCTTCTAGCAGAGATAAGACTTCTTTTAACCCTTGAACATGTTCCCACACAAACTTTCTTATCCCTGGAGCCACTTCTCACTCATCCTTCTCAATCAGGCCCTTGACGGCAAGATCGTCTATGTATGGCTCGGTGATCTAAGGGCTGATTGGCTGCATTACCCTGATCATGCTTCGTTGCACCATGGCCACAGCATTGGTCCATCCTTGCGGCGGAACATTCATATGGACTAATCCCCTTGGTGTGTGCATCGCCGTGATGGAACGGTCTGCCGGATAGACTGGAAATTGATAATATCCAGAGTAGAGGTCGATGAGGGACACAATCGACCTACCTACACAAGCTTCTAATAACTGGTCAGCATTGGGCAGACCCCCTGCATCCCTTACAGTTACCGCGTTCAGTCGTTGGAGGTCTTGCACCCATCTGAGAACTCCATTTGGCTTTACAAAACAGAACCAAGGAGAGGCATATGGTCCACTGGAGTACCTTGGCACATCCGTGCGGATCTTCCCATCTAGGTACTCCACCACCCTTCTGCGATCCTCAGGGTTGGGATACTTAACCCCTCGGACATTCCATGACTCATGAGGTACAGTATAAATACGGATCATTTCTATCTTGTCCACATCCAGCCTTCCACGTTGATCATCGTTGAAGGCATATGCCCCATGTTTTTCACGTATCAGTTCTTTTACCAAGTCCTCATCTTGCCTTGTCAGAAAGCCAGGTTCCCCTATTATCAGTTCTTTCTCAGTCTCATCGTCGATACGACAAGGTCCGTTCTGGATGCCTTCCCTCATTCGCTGTATCAGTTCTCTTTCCTGATCATAATACACCCCTTCTTCTTGACTCACTAGAACTGGCACAGGATGACTCTTCTTATCTACCGTCTTGTACCTCCTTTTGGAGCCCTGCTTGAGCCCACCCCTAAAAATGTTGACCGACAGCTTGAGCATTCGGCACATGCGACACTATCATCTAAGTAGAAGGAGGTGACCGATAAACGAGATCGACCCTTCCTCCTTCCGGATCGTCCTGGATTCTTTCTGCGAGTGCCCTGACTGCGTCCGGATCAGCCATCCTATAAGGCGATACTAGTTTCACTGCGTCACTGATATTTGTTAGACTTAATACAAGTCCTTTGGCTTCTTCATCACCTGACTCCTCCTCTTCTTCTTCCCATTCCAATTCTTTCCTTCTACTCTCAGATTCCTCGAAGGTGTAAGATCCTGCATTGAGTCTGTTTTTCGAGTTGTGCGGGCCTGTGTTCCTACAGGTGATAACCTCGAAGTTCCCACAGGCAGGATCGCACAAGATGACGAACATAGTGCCGTTATGCTTGTTCATAATGAGTGATTCAGATCTGCACAGGAATGATCTTCCCAGCAATATTGGAAGGTCCAAGCTGGGCATGACGTAGAAGCACGGACGTACCTTGACTCTTCCTATTTCTATGACCATATTTAACTGGCTCCGTTGAGGAACCCGCAATCATTCTCATCCACCTCCAACCCTAGTTTTACCACGGTTTCCCCATTTACCCAGGATACATTTTTCCCTTTATCATAACATCAATGGATCATGTGCCTACGAATTTCCAGTCCATTTTACTCCCTGCCACGCTTCAGTTTGCCTCTTTGGGAATCAAATCCCCCATCCGGACCGAGGCTACTCTCCGRCGTGATAACCTAGCCTTCACCATCTCTCTTAACTTAGGAGCTGAAGCGAGGATTTCTTTCAGGTTTAACAGTTCATTGTGTCCCTCCAGCAGTTTATTCACCAGGCCTTCCAGATCCACCCCTTCTTCGATCGGAGTTTTGTACTTTCTCTTCTTGCTTGGTCCCGTATCACCTTTTGATATTTTTTCCTTAGCTTCGCCTTTCCTTCCCTTAGCCCTTACCTCCGCCTGCCTTTCTTCTTCCTCCCTAATCTTCTCATCCTCATCCTCATCACCCTCTACCGTGATAGGTGGTTCTTCTTCTGCTGGCTGGGAAGTCTGGGCTTGTTCCTTTTGAGGATTCTCTCCTGCGGGTCTTCTTGTAGCGAATGAAATTGTTCCTCTCATACTTCTCTGACTTCCACTATTCCTTGCGGCCATATTGGCTCTCAACATTCTCGGGTTGGGTTCATTGGGCCCATCTCCCGTTCCCCCACGCCCCATGGTAAATACCTTTGGGCATCCAGCTTCTTCTTTTCCTGCTTCTTCAGATATCCCTTGAAGCCTCAGATGTAGCCTCTGCATTTTGTCTACCAAGTCTTTCATCCTATCGAACGTGTCTCTGACGTTAGCCCTAACGTCTTCCTCCTCTGTTTCTTCTTCCACCAGTGACACGTCTCCCTTGTTTTCTCCAATCCCCATCCTATTCACTTTCTCTTCCAAGTTAGTTATATCTTCCACCTGCACTACTGGTTCTTCCCTTTCCCGCCAAATTCGGAACATTCCTGGTGCGTTGGGACCAAGTGCGGCCACACGAAGAGCCTCTTCTCTTGTGCCCCCTGGAATCTCAGAATCTATCACCCTATCATTTTAGTCGAACACCTCGCCCTCCATGTTTGATGTTATGAGCCCTTCACGCTCGTCAAGCTTCCTAACATGACATCGTTTAACCGTGTGCCATTTGATCGCGCAGTGGGTACAGACGCATTCACTGTAATCAATCAACCCCTAGCCATATCCTTGTCCGTTTCATTGTCCGTTTCCTCTATCATACCCCCTTCCATAGCTTTGGTCGTATCCACGACCATACCTTTGCTGGTATTCTTGCCCGACTGGATTTGCACCCACTTGGGGCCGCCCCCAGTTCCTACCTTGGTTTCCACCTCCTATGTTACCTGCTCCTCGTTCCCCTGGTCCCTGATTTCTACCACCATTCCTACCTCTTCCACGCCCTTGTCCTTGTCCTTGTCCTTGGGACCTGTTCTGRTTTTGGCCACCTTGRCGACTAGATCYCGYTTGGTTCTGMCCCRTTARTTGGAGTTGTCCCGTGTTTTGTTCTCCTCCCMAATTCTGATTCTGGGGTATCATGGGATATGGACCCTGCGCAGRCCATGACCCTATCGGGAAGTATCCAGGCCATGCTCCCATAGGCRGACCCACGGGCCATTGTCCATATTGTGTTGTGCTGCTTGACGGCTCATGTCCATACTGGACTATCGCTTGTTGAGTTACTTGTCCTTTTCCCGAGCCTTGTCCCCCAATAGCGATATTCTTAGTCTTCCTTTGACACTTGGTCAATTTGCCCGTTTCTTCAGGTCCTCCATCTTCTGCCTCTTCCTCTCCATCTTCCTCTTCCTTCCTTTTCTTTCCTGATGGCTGTGTCACTGTTAACACTTTCGATGGTGTCACTCTTTCCCTAAGCTCTTTTATCTCGTTGGCCATATTGCTCAATACTCCCCCAAGTATACTATCCATTCCTTGGATCGTCCCTACTGTCTTTCTTTTCTTTCGTTCGACCTTTATTTGGTGATGGAACACTTGGTCCATGTCTCCTGCCGCGATGTTCCTCTTTATGGTTTCCCAGGTCGTCTTTTTCCCRGCGGCTCCCYCTCGAGTTAGTTYCATTGCCTCATACCCAGAGAATTTCCCTAKGAATATGACGCACTRCATCTCTTMARACAGTCTYGGGACCCTCTCGGCWGTCTTTTYGAATGTATTGGCGAATGCCCTGATCGTGGTGAAGTCATCTCTGTTCATGTTATAGAGATGGTCAATTGTGAGCAGGCCATCTCCTAGCTTAAACGTCTTTTGCATGCCCTTTTTAAACTCAACCCAATCATTGTTGGACTTTCTCACTACCTCTTCTACGTCAGAGGTGCACTCCCACCATACGTACTCGAATAATTGGGCAAACTTTTCGGCTGGGGTCAATTGGTTGAATATCTGCTCGAGTAGTTCCAACCAATGTGTCACCCTATCCTCTTTGAATGGGAAGATGTCTATCCTTGGTAGGTTAGATCTTTTTATCGTCCTCTTTTCCAACAACTTGGCGATTTCCGCCGCGGTGATTGGCGGATCTCCATTGGCGCTGGCTTCGCCCATCTCTTTCCCTCTTTCCTTCTTGGTTCCTGCTAGACTGTAGACCCTGTTAAGACACACAAAACGACCATTGATCCATCTTCTTCGTCACTATTTTGTCGTGTTCTTCATTCTTGTCACTTAACTTATCCTATGCGACTTCTCATATCCCTTTTCTCTCAACCGAGTATCTCTTCTTGGAGCACCCAGTCCCCGTGCCAAAAGCTTCTAACCATACCAAATAAGGAAGGGATTTCATCTATAAATTCTTCAATACATGCTTCCCGGCAAAGATTGCGCCAGTAGGTCGAGAGATCTTCAAAATGATAAGTGCGTAGGTACGTTTTACTACACATAATACGTTACAAAAATTCCTACTCTTTAGTTTTGGTCCCATCTCCAAGTAGAGGCGGTAAACAACTTTCGATGCCTCGAATTCGACGGCCATCTCTGAAACTGATTGGGCTGCGAGTACTGCTCGTTCTATATTCTCAATCCCCCAAAACGCTTCATCAATTATGAAGCTCAGAAGCGTGGCTTTAATGTACCTTGTTGGATATACGAATTCAACGGCCCACTTTGCTTCGATTGATTTTATAACTACTCTTTTTTCTCCCCAATACATTCTCCTTGAAAATGCGTCAAGGGTCATTCCGGGTGTCAACACGTATCTAGAGACGGGGCGGCTTTCTCCTATCGCAAGATCGATCGAGTATGCCCTCCAGAGAAGGAAAAAGGGTCACTTTCACTATTGTCTGCCTTTCCCTTGTGGTCCACCCAGTTTCTATCCAAAGGAAGGTTTCCTGTCCTATCGGTATCCCGCACCATGACTCAATTTCCTCATCCAAATCTATTGTCCTCTTCAGTAGTGTCATTTTGACTCCTCCTTCCCTTGGCTCTGGCAGGTTGATCAGGAAGCTCCGATCAGCGAACCACATCAAATGAGTCATCCTAGTATACATGTTACAACAGCCAAAGAAAGAACCCTTTTCTTCTTAGTAACGGCTCAATTTCCCCGTCTCTTAACAATTTTCTATCTCAGTCTTCCTTGAGCACCTCTTTCTATTTGATCGAGGATCCCGTATTTCAGTTCCTCCCAGTAGACATGCCTATTTTTCCAATCATGCTGACGTGCATATGAGTCGATCCTTGCTAGTATGTCTTGAGGATCCCTTCCTTCAATCAAATGTCATATCTCTAGGTATATGTAGTATACCAGCAGAGGGGTAGATGCATGATATTCTCTCTCACGTATTACCATTGCGGCTTCCGCAGCCCTTTTCATTCGGGTCCTTCCTCCGAAGGTTGCATCTACGATGAACATAGAAAGGGTCTCTCTTAGATATGCTGCTGGCGGAAGAAAATCGTTAGCCTTTCTTACCCTCACAGCTCCTATCATTCCTTCAAACCCATTCAAGCTTGCATCTCTTCTCCTAGACTCGAGCGCGGATTCTGCTATCCACAATAGTCTGGAAAGAGATCGATCAGTTCCTAAGACTAAATTTATTATCATAGTTTGCAATTTCTCCGAAGAAAAATACACGGTAACCCTTTCTACTGCGCGATTTTCGCCTCTAACCCATCCAGACTCGATCCAAATGAAAGTTTGTTCCTCTACAGAAATCCCCCAACAATACCCCGTCTCCTCGTTCTCCACATGACGACTTGGCAGATTCATCATCAGGCCACGCCTCATTTGCACGGGCTCTCTGATCGTGACTTGAATTCGGGCAGAAACCATCTTCTTTTCTTTGGTATATCCCACCTACTACACAACGCAATCCAGCCCACATCTCTTTTATTTTAGCTAGTAGACTTATAATCCCAAGATCTGACTGATTCCCCTTTCTATCCCATCATCTTCTTTGATCCTTTTGAACCTTTATATAATATTTTTGTACAGTAAGTATGTTACTAACCCACAGATCTCTATTTGACATAGTAGAAACATTAAAAGCGATATGCACATCCTCTTATCAGGAGACGCAGACTGCGCAACTACAGGAGGATCAGGCACGCTTGGTGCCCCGCGGGGCCCCTGTTGGTAGGGCGGGGAAAGGATAGTCAACTGCCTCTCTTGAGATGGTGGGTAAGGGCTATGATGCGATCGACTAGAGAGCTCGAAGCGCGGCGGAGATTCTCTATAACACCTTGCGTACCTATACGAATAGTAAGTCATCTCATCAGGATCTAGGGTATGCATACGCCTCTCCTCCCGATACCGTCTCGCCCTTAACCCTTCGTCCTTCTCTTCTAGTCCTTCATCATCTTCTTTCCACTTTTCCCTATCTCTAGTCAAGTCTTCAGGCCTTTCAGGTGTCTTCCCTTGTCTGCCGCCTCGTCCTCTACCAGTTCCGGTCCCACACCCCTTAGGTGTCATATTCGCTAACCCCTAGTATAAGTAGGGCAATCGTATTTATGTGTATTTAGTCCATATCTTACACACCGATTTTACTTGGAGCAACTACTCGTTACCAGCTATTAGAGTCTTAGTTAATTACCGAATCTTCTATAATTGTCGTTCTACCTGGATCTTGCTTTACCCGAGTTCGGACCTCACGGTCGTGTCACGGAGGAGTCTCTCTCTGTCACTTTAATGAAATACCAACTCCGACCGTGCGCGCGTGCTATACCTCTCGCGACTCCCTACGACAGGTTAGGGATCCCGCGAGGTATAACATACCTCCACTTGTGGGAGCTGTCACCATCCCTTAGGTGGGCATATCCCTGCTGAGCTACTGACCCACGTGCGAAGGTTTTTGCATGCAATCGCAGAGGTAGGCCAGCCGAGGGCGTTTTCTCGATCACCGTAGCATAGGCATACGCGCGGTAGAACGCCTTAAGACTGACCGGAGTGCTAACTCCCCGGACCGACTATCTAATCAGGTCGACTTCTCGGACAGTCTTCCACGCTTAACTAACTATGATAATGACTCAACGTTTACTTTACTCATCATGTGAGAATGCCAGGGTCGATCCCCTTTGTAGCCTCCTATTCTCTCGAACAGAAGCCTATACAAATGACTTCCTAGGTACCGACCAGCCTACGATCCCATTCACAAGTATATAGAGATATATGTATGTATGTAAATCAGGGGAGCTGACTGAGCGGTGGACCTCACTTTCACAATTATTGTGTTCCTTTGCCTAAATTTCTCAGACGATCTCAAACTCAGAAGACAGCACAGATGTCCAACACCTATGCAGATGCAAGAAACAATATATATACATACAAATGTAGACACAAAATGCGTTAGAAGTGTCAACCTTTAATCAATTCATAGCATGTCACTCACGCCGAAAACCATTGAAAACAACATTCCTTCCTAACCCTGACTCCTTTTACCCCAGCTCCACACATTTTTTAAGACTCCTGAGTGTGATTTGGACAATTTAGGCATATATACAGGGGAAAGATTTATCTGTTCCCTTCTTAGGTCTTGTCTTAGGTGTGGGTATCAAGCCATGGTGGAAGTTGAGTCGGAGTTCTACCGACCTGTTATCCAGAGATAACAGAATTGTTGTTCTTACGGATTTCCCCGTAAGTCCTCTGAAGTGTCGAAACCTGTAGACACAACACAGTCCAAGAGAAACTTGACATCTCTCTTCCTAACTAAGATCTAGAAAGTTTTCTTCTAGACTCTGTGTTTTCTGTCTGACTCCTATCCTTAACTAATCGTTTGGGTTGTTGCCCTTCCGCTTCAGGTAGTGAATAATAGTTCATCGCCCTTTTTACTGTCGCAGTAATTCTCCATATCCCTTTCACTATCTCATTCTTATCCCTTTTCTGGATTATCCTGTCTGAGTTCCCTTCCTTCTCCCAACACACATGACCACATCATCAATCCAATCTGTGGAAAGAATCTCATGGAAGGGATCAGACAAATGGATAGTCTCTCTCTGAGGTAAGATCTCACTTATCCCCTCTCAGTAGAATCAGAAATAGTTAGTTAGGATTGAAGAATGCAGATTGTGGAGAAAGTTAGAGGTGGTATGGGAGACCATTCAGGATATATGATATATCCACTTGTTACTGGAGCTTTGTTGGACAAAGGCAACTCAGTGGGTTTTGGCCCCTGTGTGCCAAGCACATTTTAGTGGTAGGTTTATCCTATGGCTAGCCACTGATAAGGCAGGTGTCCCTGAAACCTCACAACTTCTTATATCAGACTAGTCACTGATAAGATGGGATTCTCATGCTACTCTTATCACTGACTAGCCCTCAATAAGGCGGGTACCCAAGGATCCTTACTACTCTTATCACTGACTAAGTCCTAGGATGTTCATTGATAAGGCAGGTGTCCTTGAAACCTCNGGATCCTTACTACTCTTATCACTGACTAAGTCCTAGGATGTTCATTGATAAGGCAGGTGTCCTTGAAACCTCACAACTTCTTATATCGGACTAGTCACTTATAAGACATGATTCCCCTGCTACTCTTATCACTGGCTAACCCTCAATAAGGTGGGTATCCAAGGGTCCTTGCTTACTCTTACCACTGAAAAGAATGTTAGGTTTAATCAGTGATAAGGTAGGTCTCCTTGAAACCTCACAAATCTTATATCAGACTAGTCACTGATAAGACAGGATTCCCCTGCTACTCTTATCAGTGGCTTGCCCTCAATAAGGTGGGTGTCCAAGGATCCTTACTACTCTTATCACTGAAAAGAATGTTAAGTTGGT
>BFEA01000143.1:210233-237988 GCA_003427395.1 Chara braunii
CCTCACAACTCTTATATCAGACTAGTCACTGATAAGACAGAATTCCCCTGCTACTCTTATCAGTGGCTTGCCCTCAATAAGGTGGGTGTCCAAGGGTCCTTGCACTTACCACTGACCAAGCGTAAGGCTTATTTGGAGTTAAAGCAGGTTTTCCCTGCTATTCTTACCCCCCCCACAAGTCTTATTTATGGCTCAAGTCATCGCCTTCGATGGCATTTGAGCCCATAACCGTCGTTAGTTTAGAGACTTAATGCTGGATCAGATGCATAATGAACAATGATCGGTGTGATCTATGACAGTTGATTATGACAACTCAAATCAAGGTACCTATCTTTGTTTAGATGGGATATAGAGAAAAATGATCGTGAGAGGTTCGATAGCTTGTATTCATACCTCTGACTAATGCCCATAGCTAGATTGTTGTATCCAGAAGCAATCAGTCTCACACTCAATCACTCTTTTTCTCTACCCGCAATCCACGACTTTAAGAGTTTTGATTATGAGTCCCTAACCCTTATGATCATTGTCATGACGATAACCTGTATGAGACAGCATCTGGGTCGAAGCAACATACCTTGTCATTCCCTGCCTCCAGAGTTCCGCCTGAACTCCGGCAGAGCTCCCGCAATCGCCCTGTTACATGGATCAATTGAGGAATGGAAGTCCTTTGTGCATGAACACTGATCTCAGTAAGCCATCGGAAAATGCTATGTCTACTCATGTTGCTTGAAGATGGTTGTGTGCTTATGTGGGGTGTAGGCATGGGAAAACGAAGGAGGATGAAAGATGTAAAAGCCATCATACTTGTTGGCGCCCCTCCTTCGCTCCGTTGCCTCGCACCCCTGTCCGATTCTGATTCATATCCTAGCATGTGATCTCGAATGATATAAATAATAATAATAATAATAATAATAATAATAATAATAATAATAATAATAATAATAATAATAATAATAATAATAATAATAATAATAAAATAACAAGGAAGATGAGAGCGAAATGATATCCAAACTCGGACTGTGAGATCGCATAGGTGTGTGAGTAAGTATATACGAGCAGCAAACATCATGGTATTGAGCCTTCATCCAAACTGAGCAATATAATAGAGTAATGAGCCAATGCTCAAGCCCTCAGGCCTATACCAACTCACTATTCATGGTCGTTCTTCTATGTCTGGCGCCTAATGCCCAATTTATACATCTTGCCTACCCTCCTATACTTGCACTCACGCAACAGGCCTACTGCGATAGTGAAGTCTCATCTATATGATGTCACTACTAGTACAGACTGCAATTGTAAGCCGGTACGCTTTCTTTTCCCTCTTTTTTTTATTTTTTCTCTCTCGGACTGTCTCACTTTTGGTGTGTACGTGTCTTTCTCTGCGTATTGCTGCGTCCATCACGGGCTGTGTCTCTTTGCGTATGTCATAGTCTGTGTCCCATGTATGCGTGACCATGGCGAATCTGTGGTGCAATGCTACGCGGCCAGCGGCACCGGACCGGTCAGCCCCAGTCCAGCCCAGCAAGTACCCTCTGGGACTGTGTATACCGTGGTCAGGGAATCAGGACAGACCAATGAGTCGCAGAAGTATAAATCTAGAGGCTATGCACAACCATTCACTCATTCCTGCGGAGCCGTGAGGAAGTGCTGCTACAGTGCCTTAGGCAACAGTGCTTAGCGGATGCCAAGAGTGTTCAGTGGCATGTGTGTTGTGTGAGCGTACAGCATCACGCGTGAGATGTCCAGGAGGGTCTAGTGTATGTGCATAGTGTGATGTTGGGCGCTGTGTCGCTACAACCATTGAAAGTGAATTCTTGTCTGGTTGCCATATTTCTAAGCATTGTGCGGGCGTACATTGCCGGTTTGTTGTGCTGCCATTTGTATGCATGAAAAGTGTGGATGAGCGAGTCTGATAATATAATAATAATAATAATAATAGTAGTAAAAAAAGAAAATGCAAGGGTCATGAATGCGGACGAAGCCTAGTAATCCAAATCGCAGCATCATACTGCAGTCCAAGTAGTCAAAGCCACAGTAGACGGCACAGGAAACTGAGTAAACACCCATTTGAGAACGAAACAGTAGAATCTTGAGTCAATGCCCAAGCCCATTCGGGCAGTACCAACAGCATAACCCATCGTAGTTCTTTTCTCCGGAATGGCTTCCGATGCCTCATCTACTCTACAATCCAATATTACAGCTACAACAGGGAAGTAACTAGACAATTTGACGACCAGCAAGTGATGACGTCAATACCACTGTCGAGTCCTTCTCTACCAGGTACGTCCTCCCTTCACCCACACTCTTCCTTGATAACCCACACAGCGCCCTTCACCTCCGAAGAACCATCTTCGTCCTTCGCTTCTACTGCACCCTCATGCGGCCCGACTATGGCCTCCAGAGTTCCTGTGTGTAGGCAGCGCCCTACAACTTAGTGCTAGCCTGCCGCATCGCAGCGCAACGCAGCCATGCACAACGCAGCAGCTTGCCTTTGCTCTGCGTGCCAGCAATGCCCGCATTGGCCACGACCCCTGCCCACTCGCATTCTCTGCCTGTATGCCAATGCTGCGTGTGGGTGGCCTGTTTTCAGCCTGCGTTTCAGACCCAGACCCTGCGCCCAGGCCCAACCCAGATGTGGCCCAGGTTGTACAGTTGCGCCTTTTGGGCCAGGGCCGCTGTCCATATGCAGGCCATCTTCTGGTTCCCCTTTTGTCAGCCCAGCCTCATTGATGACAATGCCGCTTTCCCATCGGCCTACAACGTCAATGCTGCAAAACGTCTGATACCCACTTTACGAAAATGTTGAAAGGAAAAGGCCCTGTTCGTAGATGTCCTGACCAGCCTTCACTTWGGGCGGTCATAGGTCTGGCCCGCCTTCACTTASGGCRGGCACAAGGCTTGCTGGGGCCCRGGTGTGTATCTGTGTGTGTGTGACAYAGTGTACGAGTGTCTGTTTCACAGCGCGATAGCGTTTTCACTACATTCGTGTGCGGCTGTGTATCTGTGTCACCTGGCATGTGACTCTCTGTCTGTGTGTTTGTCACTGTGTCCGTATCTGTTCCAATGTGTAGGTATGTGTTCCACTGTGCGGTACCGTGTCACTTGCGTATGCGTCCCCGTGAGACTGTGTGTTGGTGTTATGACTGTGCCACGACGTGTCACAGTCCTTGTGTGACTACGCAGGTGAATGCGCCCCGTGTACCTCTCACCGTGCTAACATCACGGTAACTGCATGATGGCGTACCTGCAGTTCTGTGTGATCCCTTCTATCCGGGTATGCCACTGTGCCTGCGTTTACACTGTGCACCGCGTGTCACTGCTTCGTGTTCCCACTGTGGCCTGTGTGTCACGGCGTTTGCGCGCGCGTGTCACCATACATTCGTGCGACTGTGTACCTGTGACAGTACTTGTATGTCACTGTGTATGAGTACCGGCATGACTGTTACTGCGAATGCGTGTCGCAGCATTTGTGCGTGCGTGACTGTATATATCATAATGTGTTGTGTGTGTCACAATATTTTACCATGGACTGTGCGTGTCTCACAATTTTCCCTATGTTTGTGTGTGGATCACTTCGTTCGTTTGTCTGTCTATCTGTCCTTCCATATGTCACTCACACACACGCACACACACACACGCACATACGCAATTCTTCATTCGTAAGTTGTTATAATAATAATAATAATTAATCAATAATAATAACGCTAATAATAATAACGCTAATAATAATAATAATAATAGTAATAATAATAATAATAATAATAATAATAATAATGAGAAGTCTCCATGATTCAGATCCGAGATTCGGGTCTCAGGGTCAGAAGCCTTGGCCAAGAGATGCCCAAGTTTGCCAATCTCAGAAGACACAGTCGGGTTTTTCTAGCAGTCCACTTCAATATGTTCTCATCAACAGTCATGTCCTAGGGCAGAAGCCACATCTCCTAAAAGCCATATTAAAGAGTCGCCCCCCACGAGTAAAGGGCAATTCTATAGGTAAGAGCCGTGTCTCAGAGGCAGGAGTCACAGTCCACAGTCGAGCCCATATGCAATCAGAATCGAAAGTCAGGTCTCAAGACCCCAAGCAGCAGCGGCCTTATGAAACTCCGGAGGTTCTAATCACATGAAAGCAAACAGGATGTGGGGACATGGTACCGGAACCAGTCAGGCCCCAAGAGGCAGAGGCTGGCACGAGTTGAAGTTCACTCCAGGACTACAAAGACCGGCCAGCCTCCCACTCGGAAGATTGCTCATCCGTAAGGAGTGTGAAACGTTGGTGACTCGAAACTCTTATCGTTCATGTAATAACTTGTCAAGATTCATAAGTTGCGCTACCTGTTTTGCATGTTTTGTTAAGTGTGAATGAGAACGAGTTTGTTTGCAATTAATAATAACAATAATAATGATAATAATAATAATAATAATAATAATAATAACAATAATAATAATACTGATAATAATAATAATAATAATAATAATAATAATAATAATAATAATAATAATAATAATAGCAATAATAAAGTCAATAAAGACGAGCAATAGCGAACTCCAGTTTCAAACAGCATCATATACACACGGCCAGATAGTCGTGGCCTCGAACCAACAATAGAATTGTGTCACAAGCTCCACCAATTAAGAGCTTCAGCAAGACTTCATCCTCAACAATGCTGGAGTAGTCACATCATCATCGACGAAGAACCCATGTTGATATCCTACCAGGTGCTCGGCACCCAGACTACATATGGCAGATCCTATCTAGCCTATTACTACAATGCCGATGTTGACAACAACAACTTCCTGAAGTACGAGCACACAACGGACAATGTCGCACGCTTCCCGCACCAGGTATGTCTCTCGCCACATTCACAACCCCGATCCATACCACACAGATGCCACGTGGTCCCAACCACGCAAATAATAAGATAATAATAATAATAATAATAATAAATAATAATAATAATAATAATAAGAAAAAATGCAAGAACCCTGAATGGAGACACAGAAATCTAACTCGCAAAAATTATACTGAAGTCCGAGTAGTCAAGGCAGGAGCAGATAGCGCAATGTAACCGAGTAACCTTCCATTAGAGAATGATACAACAGAATCGTGATTCACTGTCCAACCCAATCGGGCAACACCAACCACATAACCAAATGTAGCTCTCTCTTGAATGGTGTCAGACTCCCTATCTACTCTACAGACTAAGCCTAAATCACAACTACAGTATGAAGCATTCAGACAACTTGACGACCAGCGGTGATGATGTCAACCGAAATGCCGACCTTCTCTCTACCCAGGTACGTTTCTCCTCTTCACCCTTGTCCCCAACTCACAGATGCCACGTGCCCCCTAGGAACCACTGTGCACCTAATAATAATAATAATAATAATAATAATAATAATAATAATAATAATAATAATAATAATAATAATAATAATTATAATAATAATAATAATAATAATAAGTGCAAGGAAAATAAGCAACAGCGGAATGACACCCCAGATCTAGTCATCACAGCGCAAGCCAAACAGTCACACCGGTGGCCAGAGAGCAGCATTGCATCAATAATACACCAATGGACGTTCGTAGCACTGAAATCAGTGCCCGAGGAGAGCATACTCTCTCCTCTCAACACAAGAGCTCAGTCCCATCACACTCACACTCGGTGCTCAGCGCCCAGCCTACTCCTACACGGCTACTACAGCCTACTAACTGACAAGGCAACTGTTGACATCAGCTACAACCCGAAGTACTTGAAGATGTCACCCATGTAGACCATCATCAATACAAGGTAAGTGCCCTCACATCATCATCATCATTATCATCATCATCATCATCATTATCATCATCATCCTTCACTTATCCCTTTCTTTCTCCTCTCTCTCTCCTTTCTCTCTCCTCCTTTCCACTTTCTCTCTCTCTCATCTCTTTGTTTTGTTTTTCCCCCTTCTCTCCTTCGATCTTTCTCCTCCGATTTCTGCCTTTCTGTTACATCCCCAGATGGACGATGTAAGCCAAGGATCCGCGGCATGACGATCGGGACTGATGGACCACACGGTGCGAATGGAATCTTCGACAAGTCACCTGCACGCACACCCACATGCATTCTTATACGTGCATAATGGGTTGAATAGCGCAGGGAAGACTTAGATACGGAGACTGCCCTGACCGGGACTGACCCCTATAGTGCATGACAGCGTAGCAGAATGCTAGAACACCAGCCCAAATCAACGTGGCAATGCGGACCAATCATACATCATGCTCATCGCAAGGTGTGTACGGGCCTGGCGCTATACCCATGGGGGAAATACCAGGACCGGACATACACAAACGAAAAAGGATGGGAACAGGCGAACGGAGGGGGTCGGACGAAAAGAGGGAGAGAGACGTGAATGTCGTCATCACCAAGTCTTCGCCACCAATCCCCGGATAATCCCTTGTTGCCATATCTAAAGTCCTCAAGCCGAGTCTGGATCCGACGTCAGGAAGCTCTATCTCTCTCTCTCTCTCGTAGTCTGCTGATGCAGTGAAGTCAGATGTTGGGAGGGGAGAAGAAGATGGGGGATTGAGAGGAGGAAGACGAAGAACTCTCTCTCCCTCTCTCTCCCTCTCTCTCCTTGATCTCTTCCTCTCTTCGATCTCTCTCCCGAATCGTGAATGTCTCGCGCACTCATATTCCATCGACAGGACGAGCAAAACAAAATGAATCTTCTGCTGAAACACGGAAATATACATTGCCACTTTTTAGTTTGCTCGGTCTATCGGTCCAAGTAGCGTGCAGCGAGGCGCAAGTGGGAGGTTCATCGGCTCTCTCTCTCCCTCTCTCTCACACACACACCTACACGCGCTCACTTGCACACATAGTAGTGCATACTTCGATGTTCTGACAAAGGTCCGATCGATCTCGCCCTTCCCTTTCAGTGGGAGCTCCGCGTGGCCAACCGCGGAGTCGGAGCTCACACGCACAGGTACTCAACACACACACACACACACACACACCTTTCATCGCTTAGGATTAGCAGAACGGAATGAATCTACTGCTGAAACGTGGAAATATACACTGACACTTTCTCTATTTCTAGTATTAATAATGGTAATNCACACACACACACACACACACACACACACACACACACACACACACCTTTCATCGCTTAGGATTAAAAAAACGGAATATACACTGACACTTTCTCTATTTTTAGTATTAATAATGGTAATAATGACAGTAATTGTAATAATAATAACGATAATAATAATGACAATAATAATACTCTTTGTAAATAAATAAAATATTAAATGTACGTGAACTTATCTGATACAGCCACTATAGAAGAGGCACAACGTCTAACATTGACGCGCTAGAGCGGCCGATAATCGAGCAACATCCTCCTATCTCTCGTATCGGTGCCGACCAGGTCAATAACCGACCTCTCCTAGAAGTATGAGATAGCGTAGTGGGAAACTTGGATCCGAACTATCGCTGTTGCAATGCAACCTCGAACATACATCATCCTCATCATTCCATGGTGTGAAGGAGTCTGGCGCTCACACAGGAAGAATGTGCCAGCCCCAACCATACACAGACGAAGAAGAGGGGTGTTTAGACAAAGGAGAGGGGAAGATGGGAATGTCGTCACACCAAGTCTTCGGCACAGGCTCAAACAGTCTCTCGTCAAACTGTCTGAATCCCGATGTCGAGTCTAGATCCAATGTCGTCAAGTCTTGAGTCACAATTCTTTCTCTCTCTGTCGTAATCTGCTGATATTGAGGAGTCAGGCGGCGAGAGGGCGAGGAGAAGAAGGTGGACTGAGATAAGGAAGAAGAAGAACTCTCTCTCTCTCTCATACACACACATATCAATCGTATACACACACACACACGTACTCACTTACACACGTGCCTATTGTATATACACACACCTTAAAGCGAAACGAATCTGTCCAGATTTAGTGGTAGGTTCATTGGGTTTTATTTTATTTATTTATTCATTTATTTATTCTATTTTATCATTTTTTACTTATTATATTTTTATTATTATCTTTGATGGGGTATCGGGATTGGTTGCGAGGAACGGGACTTACCCGTTCTTTTCTCCTGCTCCTCGTCGTCGTCACCGTCGTCGTTAGAGTCGCCGTCGTTGTCAGCCCCTTCGCTGCTATACCTTGGTCAGGTAAGCATTCCCTCTCCACTTCTCCCTCTTCTTCTCTCTCCTCTTTCTTCCCCCCCTGCTCCCTTTCTTTCGTCTGTTGTCAGGGTCAGTGCCGTTGTCGTCACCGTAGGTGGATCTCCCTTTCCGGCGGCAAACCGTCAAGACCACAGCGTTTCAGACACTTCACCGGCCCATTCAATCGGTAGGTGCGACGGCGTGTGTGCCAAGGGCAGAGACGTAATCAGTGCAAGCAGATGACGCGCTTACTAGGCATCCCTTGTTCAAGGCCGATAATTACAACAGTCTATCCGTTGCGACAGGCCTGTTTCCCGTCCTTTCTTCTTAGTCTCCCTCCTCCTCCTCCTTCCTTTTCTTCTTCTTCTTCTTCTCGCGTGTTCTCCTCCTTCTGCACCCCGCCTTCCGCGCGCTACCCCTTCTCACGATCTGTCCTTCTCGAGGATGCGGAATAGTATCGAGCGGGCGAGCTAGAAGCCCCGTACCCACTGCGGAGTCCTACCAGGCGTAGTCGGTTGGCTCCTTACTAGGTGAATCCGTCCCAATATCGGGGCGTGATTCATTTGGGCACCTCGGGGTAGGTAGGCCGTCGAGAAAAACAACAAAAAAAGTAAAAGAAATCAAAACTAAAACAACGAATCTAACGTGATTCAACCTCACGGATCATCCCTCCCTTGCCAAGTGTCGGAGCCCCACGACACTCGGTTCTAACTAACAACTAACTATACTAACTCCTACTTGTAAGGTCGCGGGTTCGAATCCTGGCGGTTCAATCTTAGGCAAAACGAAAAATAAAGCTCCCTGTCAAAAGGGAGCTAGCTCGGAGGGCGGCGGGCCTTGATCCCCAGATCCTCCGCATATCAATCCCGTACTGCAACCTACTGAGCTAGCTCCCACTTCAGTTAGAAGGGAAGTAACTCTAGTATATATAAAGTAACGCAGCTCAATCCAACCAATGGCCTGAGCCCACTCTAGCCTACGTGATCATGCATGTTTGCCTATCTGTGTGCCTATTTAAATGTCTGCCGCCTTGGGTGCTTGCGTGACGCGCAAGGGCACGTATTTCAATGGAAGGCCCGAAGGGCCGGTACTCAGCCATGGTTGCGGCATCGAGGGTCGGGGCAGGGTAGATTCTCAAGTGGCGGGCAGGTTGGCACCACACCACATCGAGGTAGACGTGGCGGGTACTCGGCTCGGAGGCTGAGTAGGGGAAGGTAAAAGACCGAAATTTTCAGAACCCCCAGTACCGGAAGAAAGACAGGCACTGGACCAAGTCTCAGTGCGTGTCAGAGTCCTACCTGACACAATCATCAGTCCATTTGACCCTTCGACCTTTTCCGTCGAGGGGCATTACTACTGATCCTAATCACCACAGCGCTCGTTATAGTAATGCGCGCACATACTTAACGAAATTTTCTCACCGATTTTTGCCCTGGTCTTAGTGACCGAGGATTTTTGCTTTCAGCATCACGCCAAGCGTGCACACCCCTTTTCGTTCCAGACTGGCTACGTCATGCTAGCTGATGCCGCCACCGTGCCTAATGCAAATACATGGCAAAATACCCTTGTAAGGGTATTTTGTCCGACACCGCCGTCCCCTTGATTTTCTCACCCTCGGACAGATCCGCACCCCCGTCACCTTCCCCCCCCATACCTTCCTTCCCCACCTCTTCCGCGACTTCTACTCTTCCCGCTTACTCGCAACCGTCTACCCCCACCCATCTTTCAGCCCGCTGCCCCCACCTTCTGCTGGCATATCCTGTTGTTCAACGTTGCATGGGAGCAATGCAACATGGTAGAAGTCTACTGCGTAGCCACGGGGACAATCCAAGCTTGTCGCCACTACGAATTCTTTCGAGCGGCGCTCCTCCACACCCTCTCCTCCTTCTATCACGACTAGCTTGCTTCCCTCCCTCAGAGCGGCGATCACTTTCCTCGCTTCCACCGGATCATCCGATATGAGGAGCTTCCAGTAACGGTAGAAGGGATGAATCGCTACCTACCCCCACTTCCTCCCCATCGTCCCCGTGGGATCCCCTCCATGCACCGCCTCTACTGGCCCATTCCAACTAGGCGGTAGCTCCCGATCACGTGACTATTTCTCCCCCCCCCCCTCTCTCTCCATCTAATCGGTAGGGGGAAACGGCACGAATCAGTAAGCTTCGCGAAGATCACGCCATCGACGATGACGTCAACCTACGCTCTGATTCGACGGGCAGCGATAAATTGGGGTGCAGAGCACACGGAGACCCGGCGGATAATGATGGCGTCACCTGGACGACCATCGATGATTCCAGCAGCACGATGGCAATTGAAGATGGCGTCAACATGAGCTCTGGCTGGATCATTTGTTGAGACGCTTGGTTCCTCATGCATCACTCCGTTCTCTCTCTCCCTCTCTCCCTCTCCGCCATGACATGCAATCAGGAGATCGCATAATTTTGGAACCCCCTGCGCGTCACATATGTGACGAACTACATCTCGAACCCGTGCTATCTTTCGTACCCTGTTTGCTTGTATCGTACCCACCCCATAAAGACCCCATTTCGTTTTTCTTGATTTCGGATGCCGCGTTTCGAAGCCCCCATCTTCCGGAAGCTTTTGTGATTCTTCGGTTCTGCTTTCTTTTCTTTTTGCACGTCGGGAAATGCATAGGAATTTACACGCACCTTAGCGAGCGCACTGGGAATTGGGCCCGGCAGTTGGGTATTCCGGGATAAGCGGAGCTTCGACGTGTCCTTTTTGTGTGTGAACGTTCTCGGTCGCGTTGGGGAAAACTCTCGGAATTTTGTGGGGATGCGAATAGGCGTATGACTTTCTTTTCCCACGTCGCTCTTCCGCGCGCGGATATGGTGATTTCAATTTTGAATTGGTTTAGGATGTAGGCAAGCTGTAATTATTTCGGCGCCTTTTTCTTTTTTTGTTGACGACGCCACGCATGCAAAGCTTTCTCCTCTCTGTCCCCCGCATCGCTCTCTCCCGCGCTCCTTTTTCCTTCCCCCTCTCTCCTCGTAACTGTTTTTCTCCCTCTCTTTCTCTCTCCCGCTCAGCTCCTTTGCGCGCCCATTTCCCCTTTCTTGATCATCTGAATCTTGGACCCGTCTTGCGCTACTTCTCGCACCTTTTCTTTTCTCGTCTTTCGAGCAAAGCTCGTGAAGTCCGGTCGATCCTTCGATTACTCTCGCCCACCAATCAAACGCGGGGTACGGTAGGATCTACCTATCGCGCGATGAGTCTGATTGGTTGAATTTTGAGTTTCGAAGCATCAACATGGCTTCCACGAAGCGCTCTTCTCAAAGTCTTCTCCTCCTGCTTCTCCTCTTACACTTCGACTTTCCCCCTGCATTCTCCCTCCCTTGTCGACCTCCTCGCTGCTATAAATTCCGCAAGCGCGCCCGCAAATCTCTCTTACGTTCTCGACTCTCAAGCCAGCTTCCGGGAAGCAGTGGCTAGTCAGAATGTTTGGTGCGAGTCGGAAAGTCCTCTCGGGTTGACGATAGGCTGGCCGGTTGCAAGCTTGATCGCCACGACGGAATGTGGGATCTGGGCGAACCACATCGAGTTTTACGCCGGCGGGGTGACGATCACAGTGGTGGGAGTTAGCACGCGACGACCGGGATCGTCGGTGCGGGTATGAGGATCGATGATAGGAGTTGAGTGAGTGAATTGGCCTGGCGCCATGATTAGAATTAACGGCGAATGCGCCTTTGTTGTTGCGGACCTTTATCTCTGGCGTGAGTGTACGGCGGCAATGTCGAACTTCCTCTTTGTGGATCTTATCCTCTTCTATCTCGGCATTCCTCCCTCGTCTCCCTCTCTCTCCTCTATCTTTGAATGGTGAAGTGTCTCGACGTTTGTCTCTGTCTCTGTCTCTGTCTCTCTCTCTCTGTCTCTGTCTCTCTCTCTCTCTCTCTCTCTCTCTCTCTCTCTCTCTCTCTCTCTCTCTCTCTCTCTCTCAAATGGGAATGAGTCTGCATGCTGTGTGAAAGAACTTCTTCCTGAACTCTTCCATGAGTTTCGTGGGTAGTCCCCCTATGCAAGAACCCCGTCTTCTTGTCTTGTGAACGGTGGATGCGTGTGTACTATTCACCGATCCATCTTTTATCTCTGTGCATATCTCATTTTCGCACCTTCCACAGTGAATGTATGTATGGAGGTACGTGTCTTTTTGAGTTGATTAGACGATTGTTGTCGGGATTTTGTCCAAGAATGCAAGAGTGTTTAGATATGTAATTATGAGTGCGTTGCGCATGCCATCTGCCTTATACTGCACGACATTTGCACATGATCCAGTTGATGGGTGTTTTCTCTCTCTCTCGTGATTGAAAAGGACTGATTGGTGGTTGCGCGAGTGTTTCCTGCTTTTCCTTGATGACGTCTCGGAGTTTTTGCAATTGATTGACATGTGGACTGACAAGCACCCTTCGATCRGGCGTCAGCCTCCCGTACCTCCCGTATCAACACGACCTTTTCCTTACAACGAGRAAAGGACACGTGTATGTGAGTGGGACGTATGAGAAGCTGTCGCACAGATTGGCGRACGATACTACTTCCCCCCGGCAAATCGTTGTTCAGGGTTCGTAGAGGCTGGGTTTGTTATTATCGACACGCACTTTCCACCCTACTCAATATTGCTCCCCTTTAACGAGTTGATCGTCATTCCGTAGACGGCAGTAGCGCCCCATTGGCCTCGAACCCTCTACACAGAGTGCCAGCGTTTCGATCGCTACGAAGCAAAGGGTTTCCACTACCGAATACGGAGTGAAGACGAGCATAAGAAAAGAGTCACGCGGTTGAGACCCTCCACATCAGACTCGGAACTGACCAGCGAGCGACAACGGGATTTGATACGAAAACGAGACACGCGAAGTGTGCCAAAGCCCTTCCGCTCTAAACGACGGGCCGTAGCTTGGTGGGAAGCTCGACAATATTTTTTGGATTGAATTTGGATTTTTCTCTTTTCGCACGGTGCCCGAGTGCGCATTCTGCGATGCGCGAAAGCAACCAACTTACTTCATCAGACCAACACGGGGGATTTCAGTTCCATCAGTGTCCCCACACTCAATTTCCAAAAATCCTTGGCACACCCCATCTTGCTATTTTTCTGGACCTCTTTCCGCACATCTAGCACTCCGAACAAAAGACAGCACAGGGCGGGAGGTTGCGCGTCACAGGCATTCCCTGGTGGATAGGTTCATAGAGGGTGTGTCAGGGTATTTCATGGTGTTCCAGGGAATTCCGGGGATGCTGGACCCACTTTCCAGTTGGTGATGCTCCCCACCAACAGACTGGAGCCTTGTAACAGGCAAGGCCTCAATTCCAGGGGTTCTCTCACCACCACCAGCATAGTAGCCTTCCACAAGAATGGGTATGAAAAACAAGGACGTTGGACCCGCTGTGACGAACCACTTTATGAAACCACGAGATTTTCTGCACGAAGTTGTTTGGGGAAATACGACGGGTCGAAAGGGTGAGTTGTGGGCAGACGGGTCAGGCGAACAAATTGCATGGATGTCCTCATTTCTTTTTCGTTTATCTGCTGAGAATGTCGGATCGGTGTCGGGAAGATCCTGTGCCAATGGTTGGAGAACCGCTCCTTAGCGAGCGCGAAGAATAACTCTACCATAGCTTTTTTTTTCCTTGTTCTGCCGTGAGCACTGGGAATTTTTGGCGCGATCATCGCATAGGAATAGCGTTTTGAATTTTCAATTGGTGTCGAGCCCCCACGGGCTCTCGGAATTGTTTTCTTTGGATTTTTTCCCTTGCAATTAAGACTTAAGCTAGGAATTTAGGTGCCTTCTGGATTTTGCTGCGCGGCGCTCCTTGCTTACGCATGCCTTGCCGCGACAAGATCTGGGTTCTGACTTCTTTTTGCGCCTTAATATTGCACATAACTTTAGAAGTTTTAGCGGGTGTGATTGCAACTGTAATCTTCTTGTTTTTGATGTCCTTCGTGTTCTTCTCGCTTCTCACCTTGACCTGATTGGTTCTTATGCCTGCATGACCGGATCGATGCGCGGGGAGTGGCTCAGTCCCCTGCGCCGCGACCCAGACATGCGGGCGTAGGCACTTCCTCTCTTCTCCTTCTCATCACTTGGGGCTAATCCCGTATACCTCGCGCAAGCGTGCACGCTGTAAATTTCGCAAGCTCGATTAGTTGTCTCTCTAAGAATTTCGAGGTTAGCGCGATCAGTGAGGGTCGGCTAACAAGCAAGATTGTAAGGTAAGTGAGTGTGGGAGTTGGGCGATCCGACAAGCTGGTGTCGGGTATGCGGGGTTGACGTGCGGGGCCGCGACGAACTGTGGCGCACGGGCGAACCTGGCTTGCATGCTTGAACCAAGTGGGATGACAACTCTGCGTTGATACGCGACGACGGACTGTCGGTATCGGGAACAGAGAGAGAGAGAGAGAGAGAGCGGTTGTGTTGATGCGGGATAAGGTTCTTTCTTTGTTATCTCCTTCTTCCCTTGTTCATCTGTACAATTTTGGATCCTAGTATGGCCGATTTTGTGTCACGGCCCTCCTCTTTTGAACTTCGCTTGTACATCGTCTCGGATTTTCCTTGTGATTTTATTCGGTATGCATGCATAAAATGAATGTAAATTCCCTTTTTTTTTAGCGATCTTTTCGGATTTCTAGCTCTGTTTTGCGATGTCTGTTTCGTCTCTAACCAATGTTCACTTGCGGGAGCTATACGCTCAGAACTGATTGATGTCTGGGGTCTCATCGTTAACACTCGGGAGTGCTGTGATAAGTTGATCGTCCTTCTGCGTCACATGTAGGGCATGTTGTGATTGGTAGGACATTTGCACTTATGTTGAACGTAACCGGAACCAATCGGTTATTCTTTACGAGCACGCGCGCGCACGATCACGATCTCGATAAAGCCGAGTCGCCACGTACGCGCTCGTCCGCGTGAGTCAGCCTTAACCCCGTGTAAGGATGCGGGGGATTCGACTTACTAGACGAACATGGTTGTGAGATCTCCCTCCTGGGCGTCCGATTACGAAAACCTGAGGGACCCGGAATATCGCGAGTATTGGGAAGGCGAACAACTTAGACTACGGGGAAACTTGAGAAACCCGGATTTCCCCTGTCTGACGGAGCATGACCGACTATGTGCGGGGGATTTCCACTGGGCGATAGCCAACGATCCTAGAGGCCCAGACTACCCAAATGCGGACAATACTCAATACTACATATCCCCGGGTTTCGTCGTTATCACCACCAACTTCCCTCCCTTTCATCTCCTCCTCCCCTATCACCAACTCACAGTGGTTCCGTGGAATTCCATAGCTCGCTATTGGCCCAACCCGCAGTGCGAGGATTGTCAGCATTACCGGGCGCGCCGAGCCTCGAGAACTACTTGACAAACTCGAACCGAAGTTATGCAGCGCTTGCACAGCCTCCGTTTACGGCCTGCCTCGGCAGAATCCGAAGCCTGTTACGAGCGGCGCCGACAACTAACCGAACCGCGCGACCGACCCCGAAAGCGACACCAAAGGTGATGGTGACTTCCAATTTTTTTTCTGGGTTTTAAGCTGACGATATTGGGGTTCGTTGGCAGGGGCAATGTTGTTGGGATTTTGTTGGAGACTGCAAGAGTGTTTAGATCTGTCGACTCTAGGGTTGTAGAAGAGTACCCCGGGAACGTTGGTTTGGGATGCACTGCACCTGCCATCCGCCCTATGCTGCACGACATCTGCAGCTTTCCCGCTGTGCATAAACCACGTCTCAGTTCCGACTTCCGACTTGGGACTCCACCCCCACTTTCCTAAAATCTTTGGCACACCCCCTTTCTTCGGCCCGGAATCAGGCTCAGGGGTAGGCTTGGTACCAGGGCGCTGCAAAAGGGCCGGTACCCGCCAAAAAGGCCCCCTTGGCAAGTAATTTTTTGGGGCACCGAATATGCCCAGGCCTAGGTTTGGGAGGAGGCTCCGTACCGGGGCGGTGCAAGTTTCTCGACAACGCCCGACACTTGGGAGGTTGAGGCCACAGTTGAGGCATGTGAAGTCGGGCCCAAAAATTATATAAGCCCAATTGGGCCCGGATTGGGGGGGGTTCTCACTTGCGTACGAGACATGCTCACAGTGGGAACTGGCGCACTAGCTAGCCCGCAAAGGGCTAGCTCACGAAGGCCACGCGTACAAAGGGGGAGTTTCAGTGCCGAGTCAGCGGGCGAAAAGGGACTTTTCCGGGGGGAGGAGTTCTCTCCCGACCATGCTCCAGTGCACGAAGAAGTGAAACATCGTGCGACTCTCACACAAGCGAGAAGGCGAATCGATGGGCCAATTAGGATTAGGGGGACGAGTTCCCGATCCGGGGGGCAGGGAACGTTCCTATACAGCGTACACACCAGCGAACAAGGAGGCGTCCTGATTATCGCGCGTGCTAGCTGGCGAACCGAGTAGGCATGGAGATCATCAGTCCTCGGTTCCGGGGTCGCGAACACCCTTATTGAGGATTCACGTACTAACTAACGAGTTCAATCGTGCACCGAAAGGGCATGATCGGGAGATTCGATCAACGCACGGAGGCTACATTCCAACGACGAAACTGATTACGAGTGGATCAATCATAGAGAGGGCATTGTGTGCTAGAGGTGCCCGAACTATGGACGGACAATGACTTCTCCCAGGGTAGATACGCAAGGTGGAATCAATCACGCACGAATACAGAAGCAATCGAGCTGATTGAGCTCTCGCTAATTAAGTACTCAAGGACTAGAGCTCGCACTATTAGAGAGAGCTTGCGTGAGTTGGAGTATCTGGCCGCGTGCAGAGAGGCACAAAACAGAGCTCGGGTTCTGCGCGGAGGGTACAACATAGGATTCATGAAAACCTAACAAAATAAATTGTTAGGTTTGCACGAAATCTATTCAAGATTATAATAGTACGTTTTTCAGGTCTCCTCCAGGAATAAAATTCTACGTGAAGTGAAACATTCGCAACAAAAAGAACAGAAAATTAATTTTTCAGAACTACTGGAGGGGGCGAGGAAAAAAGCGGTTTTTTTCATAGAAAATCACGACCTGGTGAAGCACCGTAAGTTCAAGAACTGAAATATCCAGATTTTTTGTTATCCAAAAAAATTGTGTTTATAGTCCTATAAGATGTGTAGCACGATGAATTTATTCGGGGGTTTTCTGAACGCGCAAACATATTCTCATATTCGTGAATACGTTCGTTTGAACATGGTTTCCCATACATGTGCGAATATATTATTTTTTATTGTTTGTTTTAATTTTTTTCCTTATATTTTTATTTTAAACTCGTGTTTGGCTAAGAATTTCAAGGTGTCTCTAAGACAAAAGTTGTTTGTATTCTTGTTTTAAATGACATATATTTTTTGATAAGGGTTTTATTGTTAAGTTCAAAAGTGATTTACAGTCCTATAAATTATTTTGAGCAGAGCTTGGCTTTTACCTAACTGCGGAAACTGACTTATAGTCCTATAAATGAGTATTCACTAAAACACGTTTTTTTTTACATCTTTCAAGTTTGCTTTATCATCCTTAAAAATTACCATGTTTGAACTCTGTTTTTTGCCAATCTACTAAGAATGACTTATAGTCATATAAAAACATTTTGCAAGGAAGGGTTTTCTTGCACATTTTGAGGAACGATGGACTTTTCACTTGATTTTTTGCCTCCTTTATCGCAAAACGATTAAAAAACCTCTCTTTTTCTGTAAAAAATAACATTGTGATATTTACTTTTTCATCCTATAAGAAATGTTAGGTTTTCTCCGATTGTGAGGTTTTCACGAATCCCCTGTTGTACGCAGGCAGAGAGAAGCTGCGAGTGAGTTGCGCGCCTTCAGAAAGAAGTGTGGGCGGATTAGGGGGAACTAGCGAGCGGAAGCAAAGAGAGGATCACACACGAGCAACTGAGAATGTGCGTAGATTCGAGAGCGGCACGTGAGTAAAGGTAGAGAGCGAATTGCGCAGTAGTCAAAGGTGTGTGCGCGTGAGGCCATGTGCGGGAATGGAGAGGGAATCCGCTCAGATCTGAGAGGGCGCGGGCCAAGAAACAGTGTGCGCACAGGAAGAGAGAGAGAGAGAGAGAGAGAGAGAGAGAGAGAGAGAGAGAGAGAGAGAAAAAAAAAAAACAGGGGGAAGGGCACTTGAACGAACCTGGCCTCCGAAGAGCGTCAGATTCATTTATAACTAAGCTCTTGCGAATGCACGCACTGGAAAGAGTCGTGTGAGTGGCAGGCTGAGGGGTCACGCTAACGTAGGGAGGTCTAGCAGGCGCAAAGGGGATATGGAGAGAAAGCGCACGAGATTGGAAAGCTCCACGTGAGGAGAAGAAAACGCGCGGGGGGCAGAGCTGCACGGAGTGACCAGGTCGCCGACAGGGGCTGCGCGGAGCTACAACAAACGGCACGGGCAGCGTGACAACTAGGAGAGAGCTGGCGCGGAGCTGCACTAGGCAAAGCGAACATCACTCCAGCTAGATCCGCTGCGCGCGGAGCTGTGGAGGGCAGAATGAGCTCGACTAGAACCGCTGTGCACGAAACTGTGCCACATCAGCTCCGTGCGGAGCTGTGCCGCGTCAGCGGCGTGCAGTGCGAACAAAACTGCTGGAGGTCATCGTCAGCACGATCATCACCGTCATAGTATCATCATCAGCAGCAGCGACGGGAGATTACGCACACGTGCGCGCTGACCAGGACGGAAAAAACCGTGCACAATCGGACGTGATCATCGACTTCGTCATCAGTATCGTCATCTTTATGATTAGTAGCAGCGGCAGAATGTAGCGAGAGCGTGCGCGCAGAGTGGAGGGATCATCGAGATCGCCACCAGCATCATCGGACATTGTTAGGCAGCGCACACGTGCGCTCAGATTAAGAGAAAGATCGCGGTAATGCGCGATCAGGAGCAACACCTTCATCATCCAGCGAATGAACAACGCACACGACCGCGCGTGAACATCAAGGAAATCACCATCACCATCGTTGTTAGAGGGACGAGTGTAACCGCAAGTAGATCAACGGGTGATTGCGCGCAACCGCACACAGACTTGGCCGACAACATCATCATCATTATTGATGGTCGAGGGCGCGTGATTGCTCACGAGTGACTCATCCATCAAGATCGCCATACGCATCATCATCAGCAGAATCGGCATCATCATCATCAACAAGCGATTACAAAGGCCGTGACAAAGGATTGAGCACATGGGTGTGCAAACTAAGGGCTCGGGGGGCAAAACTACGGGTCACGAGAAAGGCCATATCGGGTGCAATTGGATTGGGATTGGGACTCACGAGTGTCTGGACCAAGGAGAGACCTCTTAAGTCAATTTTGGACCGGGACCAAGATTTATACACCAGAGGATGAAAATAGGACTCTTATCGAGACCGAAGCGGGAATTTCCAGCCGAAATTGATTGGGACCAGTATTTGCACGCGAACGAACCAGAATGAGAATTTCTCAATCACAAATTGGACCGAAGTCGAGAATTCACAGGCGAGCAGGTTGAGATGGGCTATTTCGGAATTAACGGACCGGGCCTATTTCCGGCGTAAGGACTTGACACGGACTTTATCCCATTCGGTTGACCCGGAACAGACCGGACCAGTCCAGACCAGACCAGACCAGTTCAAGCAAGACCAAAACAGAACAAACAAGACCAGACCAGGACAAACCACATCAAACCACACCGAGGCCAAGGGCAAGGCCAGATTGCAAACCCGAGAGAGCCAAGGTATCATATTTTCAACGGGCCTCAATTCGAAGCCCAGAATCAGATCAGGAATCAGGCCTCGATGGGCCCGCGATGCTGCTTCGGATTTGGAGGGTTCTAACTAGATCCCTTGGGACCGACGGGGATGGTACCGACATCACTCCACTGGTCGCGGGATCCAGCGAAGAACACCGACACGATCAGTCTTAACACAAACAGAACCCTTAGGCAGGCATGAGGGAGGATGCTCTGGGATAAGATGTGGTGCGTTTGCGTCTATCGTTATTAACTGAAAAAAACGATTTTCTCTTTCCTTCTACATTTTTGTGGGTCGTTCAGCTCACGCCTTGTTTTTTTTTTATATCTGACAAAGTGGTGAATTTTGCAGGTTGTAGGAGCCTGTAAATAGCCCTCCCGCGGGTGACAGACGTAGGGAAGACATAGGGTTAGATCCGCTGGCCGGCAGAAACCTTAGCGTAGTTGACAACGGGGATCAAGATGTCAGATTCGGTTGTAGTGGGGCAGTCTGATTAGTGTTGGCACGTAGGACTTTGCGGGGAGTCCGGTATGGTGCGTACCTTTCCGTGTTTTAATAGAAGTTACATTCTCGTTTCATACACCTGATGCGTGTTAAGCACGGTGGTACCATCCGAAAACGTTTTGTCGCGATTTGTGCTCTCTGGTTGTCGCTCCTTAATCAAGGTACGGCCTGCTGTCATAGAGGATCGGCTCCTCCGAATACTGCACGTCGATCGATTTTTCCGTGGCTCGCCTTCGTTGACGGTTAGCAAGAGTAAGGCACATGTACCTGGCGATATTTTAACGTAAGGATCGTCCAAACCACAAACCTATCTTGGAGGAAGTAAAGAAGAGAGGGGAAGTAAGTACTCACCTAAAAGTCGGTGACGCAAGGCGGACGGAGTAATGAGCTACGGCGTCGAGCTACGGGATGGGGTAAACTTGGCCATGTATAGACCCATACGCCGTTGATAGATCTGCTTCAAACCCATTCAGTGCACAGAGAGGTGGAAGAGTGTCGGATAGCAGATGCACAGCTCGTCCTACCGGTAACGACAACACGAGTACGGACGAACAGAAGGGGCTTACCTACAGATCACGAACTTCAGTTTAGCTATTAGACTGAAGTCTGGGCGCCGAACATAAGAAGAAGACAGAGGAATAACTACTGAGATGGTCGAGGAGTATGGACAATTATAACAACGAGTATAGAGCCTCCTGCTGTTGACTGTACCTACAGGTTAAGTGGTGGCTGAGCGGGTCACTAATATCTATAGTACGACTCAGTTTGCCAAGCGTTGCACCTCATATTGACAAAGCAGCAGCAGACCGACAGCGAGAGTGCAGGTCTAGCAGCGGATTGGAGGTCTGCTAGAGCTTGGTAGAAGTTGCACGGCCAAACAGTCGTGCACACTTCACCTGCTGTATGACCAGTCAAGCCACGCTGCCATTATCACTTTGGCAGGCGAGAGAGAGCCGCGACCGGTGTGTTTCAGAAAACGGACTCAACAGAGTGACTCAATTTTTCGAGCGGGGGATGTTGCTGCAAACTGAAAAGTCGTCAGGAAATCCACAACTGATATTCTGATTTTGGTTGACCAAGTTGCTACTGCGTTCAGGCCACCATTGAGGGGCCCTCAGCCGAGTGAAGGTACCAAGGCCCTCTCGTGCGAGTTTGAGAGCACCTCTCTTGTATCTGAGGGTCTTTATATCTCTCCTTCTGCCCTTCTAACTCTAACTCTAGTCTATTGGTTCTGAGAGGACGACGGTAGGTGGGATTGCAACCCGTAGGACCGCAACAAGACTCTGTGGGGAGTTCACCCACCAATTGCGGAAGCTCTGCCGAAACCTAGGCGAGGTTCTAGAGGCAGGGAACTAACAGGTATATTATTCTCTATCTGTATGACCCCACTATACCCCAGTTTGACTATGTCCCCTTAGTTTGACTGATTGTATGCATGCAATCCCCTATGATTTTGTTGTCTTGCAGGATTCAGTCAGACTGAGTGGAAAAAGTGCATACGTGAAGTTTAAGTTTTTCCTTATTTTGACTGAAAGTAGACTAAGGGATGAACTGGGGGAAGGTGGGAGGAAGGCAAACTGCATGCGTTTGACCAGGTCAACCAAGGACTGGGCATTGTTTCTAAGCTGAATGACCCTGGGCTATGTTTATTTGACTGTTTTCTGAAGGGTCAGACATTGTTTCTAAGCTGAATGGTCTGGTTGCTCTGTTTATTTCTGAGGTTTTGCTTGGTTGAAGGGTTTAATCTCTTGTTTCTTTCTGAGGGAGAATTTTTTGTCTAAGGCTAAGCATTGTTTCTAAGCTGAATGGTTTAGCCTGAAAACCACGCACACAAGTATAAACCGAGTATGACAAGAAATATCTTTACTTATACTTGCATGTGAACTGGCAGTTGGACATTGTTTTTAAGTTGAATGGTCCAACACTAAGTCGTATCATTAAGAAGAAAAATGAAAGTACCGAGTATAATTGAAAATAATCTGAGGAAGCTGAGCATTGTTTCTAAGTTGAATGGCTCAGTCCTCTGCCCATATTTTTTTTTCTTTTGCGAACAAAGTCGGAAATTATTAAACTTTGGTTATTAAACAGTTCAGGGCGGCTAAACATTGTTTCTAAGCTGAATGGTCTAGTCATATGCCCAAAGAAAAAAAAAGTAGTTGTGCAACCTGTTCATGTCTTCTATGAGGACAGAGTCTTCCAGGTAACGAATAAGGTCAATTTTTGAATCATTGGACCAATTTTTCGTCTCTCCCTGAAAAACAATCGCCACTGTCATGCGTTTCAAAAATTCATTTTGAACTTTCTAAAACTTTTCGTTCGGATGGACTTCAATACAATCTTCCTCTTCATTGAATGTGGTTTACACGAATTCCGAGACATCCTACGATACGTGGTCTATGAACCATCCCTTCATCATTCCTGCCAGCCTCTGAATTTCTTCGGTTCCCATGTCGAGGTATGAGATGTCAAATGCGCTGGCACCGTTTTCATTCATCGTGAAAGAGGGGTGTGTGAATATCCGGGAGACGGGATGCGATGATGAAGTGTGCTATGAAAGAGATGTTTGAGCGGCGTGAAGAAGATTACCAGACTATCATGAGTTAGTAGAGCGGATCAGGTATTCTGTTGAGGGAGGGGCGAGGGTCTACCCAGCATGGGGGGATGTGTAGGACTTTCAACTGAGGGGTTCGAACTGACACTGTATGACGGGGTGGCGTATGACGGCGTACAGTGGGCCGTATGGATTAGGGGATTACCCAGATGGGAGTGTCGGGGATAGTAGGTAGAAGCTTTGCGAGAGAGGGGGTGATGGGGGAGGATATTAACTATCTTTGGTTTGAGAGTGAATTATCTCAGATACGGCCAGATGCCGATTGCGAGAAAATGAAAAAACCACTACAGTCATGCGGGTAGAAGGAGGTAGTGTCTAAAATTCATATGGCGCATTATACTCTTCCATATATGGAAAGGGAGTCGAGTTATTGAGAAGTGTGGACAGATCAAACATACTATAAACGGAAAGAACACAATACTCCTGAACAAAAGTCGGAATGAAAGTGGTCCGATTACCGGGAAGGGGGGGAAGTTACGGGCTGACAGCAGCGACCTGCAGCCCACTGTTGGCCTCCCGGTACCACACTGTAGCAAGGTTTCCCCGAGGGGGAGCATCCACCGAGCCGAGAAGAGGAGTCACTGAGAGGAGTGCATCGCAGTACTCTGCGTTACATACCGAGAAGCATAAGGGGGGACGGGAATTAAATATCGCGGGGCGGATCAATTATACCACACACGGAAAAAACAAAATACTTATGAACTAAAGTTGAAATGAAAATAGTCCGATTACGGGGAAGGGGGAAGTTACGTACTGACAGCAGCGACCTGCCGACCAATGTCAGCCTCCCGGTTCCACACTGTAGCAAGGGTTTCCCCGAGGGGGAGCACACGGAGCCGAGAAGAGTCGCTGAGAGAAGAGGGCCGCGGTACCCTACAGAGAAGAGAAAGGGGGGACGGGAAATTGAATTTTGTGGGGCAGATCAATCATACCTATTCACGAAAAAAAAAAAAACACTCCTGAAAGAAAGTCGAAATGAAGGTGGTCTGGTTACGGGGAAGGGGGGAAGTGACGGGCTGGCAGCAGCAAACTGTCGACCAATGCCAGCCTCCCGGCACCAAACTGTAGCAGAGGTTTCCCCAGGGGGAGCACACACCGAGCCGAGAAGATGAGTTGCTGAGGGCAGTGGGCCGCAATGATGATGACTCACCGAAGCTTAGAAGCCCAGGAACTGAAGTCATGAGCGACGTCCGCAATACCGGTGAAAATCCCTAACAAAGGAAACGTGTTCCCAAATAGGTAAATCCCTGTAGTGGAACGCTCGGAGTGAGCGTTACACTGATAACTCCGGTAGGTTCTGGCAACGATAGACAACGTGCTGGAGGGGGGAGGTGGTCTCCCGAGAAGGACAGCTTCCCCGCGGTAAGAAGAAAACTCGCGAAGGTTCAGTAGCTGTCCCCTCATCACCTTCATCCTCAATGGTGAAGGCGGGATAGCTACGGTGAAATTTCCTTAGGGTTCAAGCCGCATGAACAGCGCAGGTGCGAAAATAGCACCGCACAGGTCGAGCGCCGAACCGTCCCCCCCAGGCCAATCGTTCCAATTTTTTTTATTCTATTTTTTTTTTAGTTCTTTCAAAAAGGGCGACGGCCTTGAGATATCATCACTGTACTGACCGGTCCCAGGCAATTCAGAATGATTTTATTCTCTACATCTGAGGGTGTGTGGAATCGAGCTTGAATCTGTACTTCAACAGTTCGGGGGAGTGGTCCCACTAGCAAAGAGGATCGGATAGAAATTCTGAATCTGGTCATGTTGTATGCAGAGATACAGAAAAGCAGTTCCATCTCGGTTTCCTGCTCCTGTCCTCGAACACCTCCAGATTCAGGCATTCAATCCGATGTTCTCTTGCTAATGGGACAACGGCCCGGGGGTGTACCAACTGAGCTGAGGCCCGTTGGTATCGTTCCAATCCAATGTTAACGGATGTCCCGGAGGACAGGACCGAGCGTTTGGAGACGCAAGACGATATTTGGACGATTTCTCGATTTATGCGTGTCATCCTTGAGCAGGGGCCATGCTAATCTTTTTTTTTCTTTTTTTTTTTTTGGAAAGCATGAGACATTTATTACAAACAACATAAGTAAAGAGGCCGGGGACCTCACAATTCGACGCGGAGTTATCCTGGCAGCCTCAGCCAGTTTCGCAAACGAGCCATGCTCGAATCGACAGTAAAGAACCTAGCTGCTGGAAACCGGGTCCAGCGTCCCTTTCTGACGTGCTTTCCAAAAAAAGATAACCTTGAAGCTCAGAGTAAAAGGGCTAGCTATAAGAGCCTAGCATGTTTCATCTGCTACAGTAATCATTTCTCTAGGAGGCCAGACAAACCTTCTGTAAGCCAATCTGAAAATAACAGCTTGCCTTCCTCTGTCAATGCCACAAAACCATTTTTTGCTCCCCAGACTTTCCTGAACCACGAAATACCTCCCCCGGCTCTTAGTCTGGCTCTCTTCCAATCCCCCGGAATGGTTTGTCTCAACATTTGCTTGATCATCCCCATCTGCTGTTGAATTGAAATCTGTTCTTCTTTAAAAACCGAAGCATTTCTTGCTTTCCAGATAGTCTCCATTACTATCCCGCTACAGACCAACGCTGCATAGCCCCACTGCTCGTTCCATTTTCTTTTACCTGGAGGCTTTGCATGCGGAATCCAGTCATCATCCCACTCCCAACTCTGACCGGCCCTAGCGTCCCAGCTGGTTTTCCACCAGAGCCATGCTAATCTTCCTTCTCTGTATCGTTCCAAATTTGACAGATGTCTCGAAGGACACGCAAGACGATATCTCAAGGCCGCAGCCCTTTTATTAGAAAAAGAAAAGAAGGAAAAAAAAAGAAAAAAGAAAAAAGAAAAAGCCCCGCTAACCGGGCCACGCGGCGTGGTCCCATTAGCAAAGAGGATCGGATCGAATGCCCGAATCTGGACGTGATTGTCGAGAGGTGCAGGCCATCGAGATTGAACTGCTTTTTTGCACCGCTGCATAAAGCACATCCAGATGCAGGAGCTTGATCCTATCCTCTTTGCTAGTGGGACCTCGGCCACGGAAATTGACGAGAACGCCCCCTCAAAGAAAAAAAAAAAATAAAAAAATAAAAAAATTTGACGAGACCATGGCCCTCGCTGCACTACACCGCATACTGAATGTATCTGGACGTTTTCGAAGTCGGAGTCGGATACATTCGAAATGTTCGATAAAAAGAAAAAAAACAAAAAAAAACAAAAAGAAAAAAGTTCGATTAGTCGGCCCCACCCCACCCTTGACCACTATGGTTGGGGCGGGGGCCAACATGCATCCCCTCGAGAGTGGTGTGGCGATGCCCTATAGCGTAGTTAAAAAACTTCAAAAAAAACGAAAAATGCGTTTGGTGTAGGTGGCAGTGTATGGGCCCTCGCCACACCACGGCCGGAAAAAAAAAAAAAAAACACACGAAGGAATGCATCGTCCCGAGGAGAAAGCATCCGTTACTATGAATAGAAATAAATGCATCTTGCCACATTCTGCGGCAGATGCATTTGTTCTCTCTTCGTTTCGACAGCGGCGTGGCGAGGCCTTGTAGCTGTCGAATGTTGGGTACTAGAGCCGCTTCCCTATGTTGGCGCAAACAAAATTTTATTTAAAAAGTAATAAATAAATAAAAACAAACCAAAAGGGCGACACACTTCCTCCGTTTCTGAGGGCCACTTCCTCCGTTTCTGAGGGCCAGATCCCACTGGCAAAGAGGATTGGAAGAAATGTCTGAATCTGGACGTGTTTGTGGACAGGTGCGGAAAATTGTCATTGATCTACTTTTCTGTCCCTCTGCGTGGAACACGTACAGATTCAGACATTTTTTCCAATCCTCTTTGCCAGTGGGATCTGGCCCACAGTTGCCGCCAAGTGGCGGTCGCGGATAGCGCAGCCGAGACAGAGATCCTCACACACAGACGCAGACAAACAGACAGAGAGACACTCACATACACACACACACACACACACACACACGCACACACACAGAGAGAGAGAGAGCGCTTACTTGGCTGCTTTAGAGAGAGAAGACAGAGAGAGCTAACTTGGCTCCTTTAGACGGAGAGAGAGAGAGTGAGAGAGAGAGAGAGAGAGCTAACTTGGACCCCTCTGACTAGGTACGCGGATGGCAAAAGGGAGGGGAAGTGGGGATTGGAGGCGGAATGCACGGTAAGGAGAAAGGAGAGAGAAGGTAGAGGAGGGAGGTGTGGGAGAGGGAGAGGGACGGGCCTAGAGGAGCCATGCTCGCACCAAGTGGTCGCAGGATGCATCGAGTAGGCAAGAATCGAGGCCGAATTCCGGCGGAAAGGTGCGTGTTGGAGTAGGCCCAGAGCATTCTTCGGATGATAGCTTCCCATGACTCGTACATGTGGAGGTGGGGTCCTTGGTTGCGTGCGTGCACAGTCCTGCCCATGACTGCTTACACGTGTCCCCGGTGGGCGAGGACACGTGTCTGGCTATCAGCCCTCGCGACCACTCCACAAAGCGTTCTGGATCGCTGCGTACGAGTCTGGACGTGAAATGCCACCGTCCCGACCGCTGCATTGAATTGGCGGCCTACGTTGCTGGCTGTGTGTGTGTGTGTGTGTGTGTGAGAGAGAGAGAGAGAGAGAGAGAGAGAGAGAGAGAGAGAGACGTTGCTGCACACATAACGTAACACATACACACACACACAAACACACACACACACAGAGAGAGAGAGAGAGAGAGAGAGAGAGAGAGAGAGAGAGAGAGAGAGAGAGAGA